>BROG01000959.1:0-187500 GCA_030159075.1 Atrina japonica
ATACTTGCCAGTCGACAGTAATTTTCGCGTAATAACACTTTTCAAAAACTCATTATAATGCCTTTCAAAAGTCGTTATAACGCCTTTTCTGGGTAACAACGCCTTTTAATGTAGTTATAACGCCTTTTTGCTTAATAAAGCTTTTTTAGAAGTTGTTAAAACGCTTTTTGTCACGCAATAAAGCTTTTTTAAAATTGTTATAACGCAATTTTTTTCACATAATAAAGCCTTTTTTGCCGTAATAACACCTTTCAAAAAGTCGTATCGCTTTTTTCATGTTATCACGCTTTTCAAAAATTCGTTATAACGCTTTTATTTTGCGTAATAACGCTTTTCAAAAGTCGTTATAACGCCTTTTTTTCGAATAAAAACGCCTTTTTCGCGTAATAACGCCTTTCAAATAGTCGTTATAGCTCTTTTTTATGCATAATAACGC
Organism: Atrina japonica; assembly: GCA_030159075.1. Taxonomy (NCBI): domain Eukaryota; kingdom Metazoa; phylum Mollusca; class Bivalvia; order Pterioida; family Pinnidae; genus Atrina; species Atrina japonica. The sequence goes on from BROG01000959.1 coordinate 437, forward strand.
CTTTCAAAAGCCTTTATTACGCCTTTTTCGCATAATCGCAGTCATATACCTTGGGTCTTTTATAGGGGAGCACGTATTACGTTTACGTAAAGTTACAAAACTGAAAGCACGGTAGCGTATCTATTATAACCACCGAAAAAACAATCTTCTAAACAATTTATGTTTGCATGCCAAAATGAAAATCTTTTTAATGATTATGTTTTCATTAAACATATATTATACATATTCTTAAAAATACGATACGGTACTTTAATTTATGTGTCTCTTCAAAACGATTTTCTCAGCATGAAACCATACAATAGTTTCAAAGTATTTAATTACACTGTTTGTTTATGTAAACATAAACATTTCGAAATAAAAAAAACATAGCTTTCCCTTATGGTCATGCATTTTTGTTAACGAGGAACTAAACAATACCATACACAATCAATTATTTTTATTAACAGATAAACTAGGTCATTATATTATCACAGTTTTGTGGCACTCGTACATTACGCCCCCATAATATTAAAATGTTTCGTTGAGATAAAATTGCTTTTATACATAATGGAATAGACTGAATGGTATTCATGCAATGACCATAATATTTTTGGTTTTAAACTCAAAGATACAAACCAATTATACAAAGTTGATTTCTCGTGCAGAGTGACATTTAAAGCCCTTGTCACTTGCACAGATACAGGTTATTACAGTCTTTTCTTATGAAATAACACGTTTCCATATCCAAACTTCAAACCCTGTGTCCACTTTGATCTTTCAAGCCGTTTTTGACATCGTTCAAACACCTCTTCTTTTATCTCCATTTTTTGCTGTTGGTCCCTGTTTTTCGAAAGACCATGGATAATGACATTCGAAAACCAAATCTCAATGTACATTCTCAGTTTTCCAACATGTTCTGCTACGGTTGAGTCTATCAATCATTTAAATATGACAGTTATAGAAATGATACTATTCTTGATAACAAAGTCAATATACCTTCTATTCATTTCCTACAAAATCATACTATCAATTATAGTAATACACGTTTTGTAAATTTGAAAGTTTAACGCAATATCGAAAATTGGACAAAATTACACAAGATGTTACCACTTTTGCCTAGCTACATGAATATTCTGTTTACGTACATCTTTTATCGGCATTTAGAGTAGTATTTCAATGTTCAATGCATACAGGTCACATGTAGGGAAATGATGTAATTAGCAGAATTATTGAAACAATTTGTAAAACCAATGAATATTGTAAAAAACTAATATAATGGATTTATTAGGGGTAGGAACAAGTGTCGGGGAAGGGAAAGCTTTCCCTACAGACCTGTCACACTTGTCGTGATTCCGCTGTCACATTCGGAAGAAAAAAAAATGTTAATTTCGTTATCCTCTTACCGTTCACTAATGCCTCTGGAATTGGTTCTAGTACCACCAGATCATAAATTTTATAAGACAACACCTCCAACCCTAGATTTAGCACCTCTGGATTGGAAAATACATCAAGTAAATCTTCCAGTGATCGGGTACAATGGATAGGCACATTCATATTATAAAATTCTTCCTGAAAACCCAGAAAAATATAAAAAAAATATCAGATACCAAAGTATAAACAAACACAGTATTTACTAAATCTGTAAACCTAGACAAACAATTAGAATATCATTAAAACCAGAAATGGTAACCCACTGTACTCGAAAGCGAACGATTTCACATCATAAACCGTCATATTTGAAAATGTATGAGCTTGATGGTAGTTGTGACCTTGTATGGTCCCTAAGGGTGTACCAGCTCAGACGCTCGATTATTATTCATGGTGAACATGTATTCTACGAGCTGTTTGATGGATTTCGTCGGTTTTTTTTTTTTCGCAAAAGGATTTTCTCGCTGTGACCCTCTAACACTTCCGCCGCCGAAGGTCCGCATAGGAGATGGTGGGATTTACAAGCATTCTGTGTCCATAAACTAGTGTGTCCGTTCCATATTTAGTGTAGAATGCTAAAGTCCTTAAGTTAGTTATATATTATTCAGGTGATTTTTTATACGATGCGGTGTCAGTCTGACCCTATGATATCCAAGCCAGGATTCGTATTGCTCGTGCTGGATATGCTTCATCACCCTTAGTTTACTTCATGTTACTTCCGCTAAACTAAGGTATGCATAACACCCTCACACTCCTTTATTTTTCATGGCATTTTGTTAACCAAACTGCTGTTCGGCTGTGAGCCCTTTTTGAAGTCATAGAAGTTTGTTTGTTATACCAAATCCATCGATAGTTCTTCAGTTTTACTCATATACATCTACTGCTTCGACCTCGGGGAATGTTCTGAGCCTAATAAACATTCACTCGATTTTATTGGAAGGTATACATTACATTTTTACAGATCTAAAACCCCATACTCACATACACTGGATGCTTAAAGACTAGGCGTTTGTTATGCACATGGACTGCAACAAGATTTCAGCCATTGCAAGAACTTAATTGGCGATAAGTCTTCTTCGCTTAATACCTAATAATGGAAGTATCGCATATTACCCACAGTCTTGTAGAATACGTTCTATATCAGTATATCAGTATGTTTTAAATTGCTAGTTTTTGAGTCACAGATATGTCTTCATTTGGATATATAAATTCAGCCAAGAAATTTGCACTTGGAATTGCAAATCGCTGTGATTTCAGTCTCATACTAATTTTTAGGTAGACGTGCTGGTTGGCGTAGTGTAGTACAATATGGTCCTTGGTGTGGAGGTTGGGCATAAAGTAGGTCGTGTTGATACATATTTATTCACTCCTCTGGAACGTCGTGGCCTCCGTTGCAAGCAGATAGGCGATGTGCGCATCATGCAACTCCTGAATGGTGTAGCCTCATGTACTTGTCAGTTGGCGATTTCCTCTGCGAGTTGGCTAGTCCTCTAACCATCAGGCATTGCCTGGTTGTTTGCCCAGCTGTCTAGATTGTTTGCATCTAGGTAGAGAGAGTCTTAGTAATTGTATATCTTTTGTTGTGGAACTGCAGAAAAACAATAGAGAGTCGGGATCTGAAAGATCGCTATATCAATTTCACGATTTGCTCAACTTAATAGAAATGGAGTAAAGAAACATGTAATAACTTTATCACTGATAATTTCAGAAAAAAATGATCCTAAGATACCCTCATTTTTTATCAATTTGTGTTTACTATGTTTGAGACTGAGTTGAACCACAAACTGAAACAGATGAATATAGTGCTAAAAATACCAGGTATTATAACGTCATTCCGTGTGTCCAGAATTGTTTTACACACGATACGTTATATATTCGATTGATGTGGCTCCACAAGGAGTTTCCCTATACCCGAGTTAAATATTTGGTAGCCACCCATTAAAAATGGAAATTAGAGTTAACGATAATCCCAAATTCGAAAACAATTTCATTATAAATGAATTACCATCGTAATAATGTCGTCTTTGACCATATCTTTAACTACTACACTAAGCTCCTTAAAAGCCAATCCTTTCTTCTCTGAATCTGTCGGAGATTCTACAAAGAAATACGCACCTGGAAACATAGAAATGACAGTGTTTCATTTAAATGAACATGTATTGGATGACATTTCTCCACTCCAAATTTTATATCATTGTCAAAGCCAAATAAAACACGTCATAGCATTTTTCAGCGTATCAAATACTTTAAATCGAATATGCTATGGCACTGAGATAAAATTAGGTGAAATTAAATATATTATGTTCAAAGTACTAAAACCAACAACACTATATATCAAAGAGTGTCTGACCTGAGCAATAAATACAGTCAGGAAAAGAATATTTTAAGCACAAAAATGACTAACGTCTGGGACAATAAATGTTAAATTTTCGGGACGGCCTATCCCTTCATCAGGACAGAAGGAAAGAAATAATTATTTTAGTGCTTTCTATATACATTTCGTATTTCTTATTTTCTCTTCAAATACCAATATTGAAATCACCAGATTTCATCTCTTTTCCTCTGTTGATGACAAATGCTTTCCAATCTTTAGCTGCTTGTTGACATATCATTTTCATTTCCTCTTCATCAGCGTCATAACAAGATATACCAGCTTTAAGTTTTAGCGGCCTTCGAGAAAAAAATATCTGTCATACATATAAAATGTGTATTTGACATATTGAAACAAAAAGATAAAATATAGATAGTGACAGAGGAATATTAGTGTATACGTTTGTTTGTATTACGATTTACTACAATAATGTTATAATATAATACCAAAGATATTATGCTCACAACGATATTTCCTGTCACTTAGACTCCATCTTTCGAATCCCATTTAAAAATAAATATATTTTTTTTGTTTGAGAGAGAAAGTGATTCATACAATGTCAAAATAAAGATATAGATGTTTGTTACATTTTCTTTTAAATCTATCAATTAAATATGAGCGTTTTTTCATCATTATTTTACATTGATTTTATTGTATATTGTTTGACTTAAAAAAAATATCAATTTGAATATGATATTTTTCATGGAGCCAATCAAAATAAAGTGGCAGGCCACTTATGATAATCCGGTTAATTAATCCAACCTTTAATGCTATGATAATTTTCAATTCATTGTTTGATTATAAACTGATCACATTTGCTAACAAAACTGCCAATAAATGGTTATACCGTGGTAAAAACTTTTGAACACGTACTGTAAATATGACGTATCAGGAAGGGATTTCCGTGAGAGTAATTTATAACGCCGTATCGAAGCTTAACGAAATGGTTCTGCACAAAGTTGTTCTGTCTCGACTGAAAATCAGGCGATATTATGTTTTGATTGAATGTGTTTTATATGTCAAAAGGCAGTGAAAATGTGTAATGTATCCACTATCTAGGTCAACAGTTAAAAAAAAATTAAAATATTCGGTGACACTGGAGATACAGTACAGAAAAAAAACATCGAACTCGGCAAACGTGGAAGCGAGTCTGCTGTCCAGGTATATCGATAAGTTCGGCATGGTCTTTGAGGCATCAAGAGATGTTTTTCAATCAAAACCATAAGGGCGCAGAAATATTTTACAGCGTAATATTTTCCCTAAGCTCCAGTTCTTATAGACCATATTGGACTCTAAAAAATATTTCCAAGCTCCTTTGTCAAAAAACATAATACCAAATCTACAATGCTCAATACGATCGTTTCTATCAATTAGATATCATTAATTGCACTCAGATTTAAAATAGGTGTTAAGTTTTAAAGATAAATATTTGTTTCTATAATGGCAGTTTTACAGTCGGGTTCTTTGTACCCGAATTGTTAGATCGTTGCACTTGTTCGTGACCCAGATTTTGTGAGAAAGTTTGTGTAAAAAACTACTCAAAATTCAAACATACATCCAGCCAAGAATTTTTCACTTTTATGAAGATTTCGAAACTTACGTGATTTCTATTCTGTGTATGCCAACCTCCTGTCACGGGATAGTGACTACAATTTTAAAGTCTTTGGCGTGATCATAGATAGATAGATAGACGATTACCCCTACAAAAGGTCTGATGTAAGGACGTAGCCATTTACAGGGTCATGAATTTCAAAAATGTTTAACTTTCTAGGATTGGTGAAGGTATAAATCTTGTTTTATCAAACTGGTGACGTATTCACAACAATATTCAAGATATCAATTTCTTTTACGAACAAACGTGAGTAAGCTTCGGCAAGTCTTGACTTTTAGAGGACTTTGTGATCCCTTGGATGAACAAAATTATGACAACATATTAAGATAATTCCAATAAGATTTAATGTCCTCCAAAGGGAAGTATCGGTTTGTGCCTTTACCAAGTGGCAGACGGCAATATGTATATCAGTTACATAATATTAAGTCTGCAAAATACAAAACTTCATTGCAAATCGCAACATATTAAGAATCTGTATCTCCATAGATACAGACAAACATACAAAAATGAATATATAGGTTTGTTGGGCCGATTAGGTAAATATTTTCTTTTTATTTCTGTTTGTATCAATTTGATCAACATATTGTAATGATATACATGCACAACAGATACCATAACTTTTGTAGTATATTTTCACACTAGCATGAAACATATTCATGATTTATTTAAAATTCCGGTAATGTTGCTGTTGAACCAAAAGTATGTTTACCAATGTGACAACCAGTGAACAGCGAGTGTTGAGACCCCGTAATCAACACTGTGATGAGGAAGGCATTTGTTGTACATAGAGTTACCACTGACCAATGCATGTACAGTATCCGATTCTTTGATCGCTGTCAGTCCTTTAAGACCTTTAAAATTGAACCAATTTGTCTCTTATAGAAACACAAGCACACACACACACACACACACACACACACACACACACACACACACACACACATAGAAATACATAAATACATACATATACATATACATACATACGGCATTGTACTGACTTTTAAACAATCTAACGTTTCTGACGATATGTGCTATTAAAAATTATTAATATGGTGAGAAAGTATATATATCTTTTTTCACGTTAGTTTTAATTTTTACGAATTTTTAAAATTGCACTTAATTTTAACCCACATGAAACAACACAACAGTACACATTTTATTATCAAATGATTAACTATAAAAACTCATTAAAACAATAGATTATGTACCTACACATATGTAAACATACCTTTCACAGTTTGAAAAAGAGCATTGAAATCGTTGAAGCACTGATCTTCAAAAATTATATTAATTTCTTGATCTGTTCCTTTTACACCTTGAATATGATCTGAAATGAAGCAAATATTCATAAATTACATTTCCACTGTTTTTGTTTGCTAACTAATTTATAATCGATGGAAGTCACCATAAATTAGTGGTAGGCGTCGATAATATTATGTTAATACATTAACTTAACATAGATACATGAACAACATAAATACCCCCAAAAGTCTGAAATTTAACATTTACTATCTGCATTTGATAACGAATATAAATTCCATTGACCCTCGTTGACCTTATAGTTTTTTACATCCGTAATTCTTAGTGACAAATACAATTTTAAATTTATTCAGCGAAAGATAAATAGAGACATTTATGATCGAAAAAGAATTTTACAGATTCTCTGACAGAACACTTTCAAAGCAGTTGATAAATTGTGGAAAGATGTAAAGCACGTTCTTCGTAGAGGAGATAGTGGTCAAATACGGAATTTGAATCTTAATAGGCTGGTATAAAATAACCTTCGATCCCACTCTAGTCTGGACCTTCCCCCTTGGGAGGCACCCTCTAGAGTCAGTCTTCCCAGATTGAATTTTGGGTGAAACTATCCCATAGATTGGATGTTTTATTCTAGAGCCAGTCCTCTAGAAAGGAAGCCTCACTCTAAAGTAATCCCCTTATGTGAAGTTCGTTTTGTGTTGTACCTTCTTTATTTCCAGGAATCTGTAGCCAGATAATTTGATGTCAAATGTTTTCTCTCAGCAAAAAATGGTTCATTCATTCTGAGTAAAGAGCTGAATATCATCTATGGTGAGATTTTACCATTTAACATTTTACCATTACTAGGGGTAGTACCAATCAAATTATATATTTATAAAACATATATTGTACCTAATTGTCATATAAAGAAACACATGGGTTCGTTTATGAACATATTTTGTTTCGAAAACCTTATAGAAAATGACTTGAATTGGGGATAAAATTGACCAGTAAGTAGTTTGTCCGTAGTTTGTCACCTTCGATCTCCGTATCCCCATAGAGCAACGCGTTTTTGTGTCCTCTCCTGTTCATAGACTATGAAGATCTGGTGTGTGAGTACTTAAAATTATGTGTTTGAATGCAACCCTTGTGTGTAAGAAGTGCGCACGTTTGTTTCTGTGTATTTAAATGGACAAATTCAAAAATATTTTAAAGTTTGTTATATTCTTTGTAGCGTTTTGATAGTCTGTAGCTTACCAATCATCTTGTTCATAAATCTGACAACATTGCCTCCATCTGACGTGCCATAATCAACCAGTGTTATTGTTTCTTTAGCATCTCTTTGACTCAGGATTTCATCTGGAAGTATTGATAATAAATTTTAAATTTAGTTAAAATGTAATTAACACAAACACACACACACACATGCACACTGATATATATATATATATATATATATATATATATATATATATATATATATATATATATATATATATATATATATATATATATATATATCAGATACCAAAGTATAAACCAACAGAATGTCCAGGGCATAGATACAAATTCGGTAAAAACGGGCAAAGATGCACCTCTGAAAACCAAGAGGTGGGATCAGGTGCCATGGTGCCATCCCCTGTTGACCGGTCACACCGGCCTTTAGTCCACAGTCAAGTCCAATGAAACACTTGAGGAGTGCATCCTTGTCACAGTTGGTACAGACGTCTCAACAACCGCTTACGAAAAAGCAACTTAACATTTCACTCAGTGAAACAGTGTAGTCGCAAACAATGCTATTATACCGACCATAAAATTTGCCGAACTTTGACAGTAAACGCGATTTTCCAGTGTCAATAATTTGTCAATGAGCAGCTTCCCTCTGTATACGAAATCTTCATATGTTGTACAAGCCCATGCATATCGGATCATTCGTGAAATGTTAACTCAATGTGTGGTTGAATGAGGGATATTACTACTGGAAAATTTACGATGGGAAAACTGAAATTGTCGCGTTTATCATAAAGCTTTGTTGCTAATTTCTCGTCTGTGTTTACAGTAGGTGAAATGTCTGTATGCTTGATTCTGTTGCATCTTTCTAGTTCGCTGGGATGAATCGCATTGACATATGTATGAAAATTGTCATTATTAATTGACAAAACGTCAATTAATACATTATATATATATATATATATAATTGCATATTTCAGCTGTGATAACCATAGGAGTAGAGTATGCATGTGATATGTTTTTTTCAAAAAGTTTATTTCTTTTTTTCCAGCTAAAAAAAAAAACCATTGTGCAAGATAAGTTATTAATTAATTGATATGAGAAATGAGTTTGATCCTTATACCAGAAATGTATAACATTTACATATATCAAATAGATTTCACGAGTGCAAGTTTAAGAAGGACAGAAGGTGTCCCACTTAATTCCGTTTATGGTTAAATTGCCAAATTATTTCTGGAGCTCAGTAGCATTGTTTTACAAAATCATTTATCGCTTGTTTATACTTAGTGACTCTGGGAACAATAGATTTAATTACTGCTAATGGACTCAGTTTCAGTGTTATATGCCTCAGGAAATAATCACTTGTTTTTATTTTAATATAACTTAATTTCATATCTTTATGTACATCCACCATAGATTAATTTTGTATTTACTTTGCAATTATTTTAACACGGTAACACACATGTCAACAATTTCCAGTTCTTCAATTAACGCTGAAGTTTTTTTTTAAATACTAATGTAACAATTTTTCGGTTCACTGTACAGGCCCATATTCCGACAGATCTAGCCATTCATTACCATGACTGTGACTGTTTAAGCCTGCGCGTGTATGAAATGACGACTGTTCTGAACGGAAATGTCTTTTCTTTCATATTAAATTTACAAATAAAGGCATATACGCCTTTAACATCAGCAATGTTCTAAATCACAAAAAGTTAAGTCCTGTGTTCCACCATTTTTTTTTTAAATTTATGACCACGCCTTGCGTTTCATATAGCTGTACACCTAGCATTGCATCCAATCTATACAATAACAAACATGTTTTGCCGTGCCTGTACATCAACGTGATCCATCTCCTTTCAAATACAACACTATCGGGCATATCATCACCTGGCGGCGTTTCTATTGTTGAAAATGAATACCTCAAAAATATTTCAAGGGGCCCCAAATACCGGGAAGCCAAATGATTGCTCTAGCAATATAGCTAAATATGTCTTAAAGTAACGGCGACGTTTCTATTGTTGAAAATGAAAGCCTCAAAAACTTATTTTAATGAGCCCTAAATACCTGGAAGCCCGTTCCTTTAATTGGCGTCATAATTTCAGTTTAGTTATGAATTCTGTCGAAGATTATGCCAGAAGATGGACCAAACATGATGAAGTAGAACAAGACACTTTGTCTGAATGGTTTAAAGCCATATGATGGTTGATTAATTTTCGTATTCAAAAACTTTAAGGAACTATGAAAACACATTATCCCTCTGTATTTAGTGTTTCAGAGGTAGTAACTGAACTGGATAGATTACATGACCAATATGTACTGATACCAGCAGACAAAGCCTCAAATAATATAATTTTCATTTGTAAGGCACATTACTATAATTGGTTATTAGAAGAACTTTGGTTTTTTTACAAATTCAGGTAATCCTACATACACACGTAGCTCACTTTCAAAGGACGAGATCCTTCAAAATCACATGTCCGTATTACGCTCATTTGATATACCTACAACGGATACCGATTTCGAGCTACCATATTTATATGGGATACCTAAACTTCATAAAACCCCATATAAGCAAAGATACATAGCAGGATCCAGCAAATGTTCTACCAAACCTTTATCTTTACTCCTTACCAAGATATTGACAGCCGTTAAGGAGAAACTTCAACAATACTGTACAGTTGCTTATTCCAGAAGCGGTGAAAATCAGATGTGGATACTAAAAAAATTCTAAACAGCTTCTAGAACATTTGAAGGCATATAATTATTCTCGAATTCACAGTATCAAAACATATAACTTCTCTCTTCTTTACACAACTATTCCAAATAAAAAAGAAACAAAAAGACTACTTATCATCATAGACAACTGTTTTTTTTTTCACTAAGGTGGTACCCGGAAATTTAAATATCTAGTGATTGGCTATAAGGATACGTTTTATTCAACACCGCTCTGATTCTACACATAAAAACAATGAAGTTGACACAAAACATATGCTGGAATTTCTGGGAGACAGTATATTTGTAATGATCGGAGACGTGGTCTTTCAACGGACTGACCAATCTTTTCCTTTTGTTATTTCATTTAAGTAGAATTCATTCAGAAAAAAGTCCTTTAATTTGACATTTAGGTATATCAACGACGTTTTGTCAATTAATAATGACATTTTCATACATATGTTAATGTGATATATACAAGCGAACTAGAAATTAAAGATTCAACAGATTCAAGCATACACCCTATGAAGAATATACAACCTATGAAGAATTTATAGACAGAGATACACTACTCACTGTCAAATTATTGACACAGTGATATCGAAAACCGCCTTTAATGTGAATATTCCACAAATTCTATGGTCGGTATAAGGGTCTTGTTTGCGATTACACTATTTCACTAAGTGAAATACTGAGTAACCTTTTCGCTGACGGTTGTTGAGATGTCTGTACTAACTGTGACAAGGAGTCACTCCCCACGTATTTCATTTGGACTTGACTGTGGACTCGCGGTGGATGTGACCGGTCGACATGGGATACGTAATTCTCAATGGCACCTGATCCCACAATTTGGTTTCCAGAGGTCTGTGTTTGTCCATTTTTACCGGATTTATATCTATGTCCTGGACTTTATTTTGATTTATACTTTGGTATCTGAGATTTTTTATACTGGTACATAGTGATCAATCAGTTCTATCAATTTCACATATGTCTTGTTGTGAGCGATATTGAATGCAGGTTTTCATAGCCTAAGAAATGGGCTCTAGCGTTAGATTGGGCATCAGAAAAGGTTGTTTTTTTTACCAATTTACAACCGAGTTTAAATTGCGTACTTATCATAAAGAGTATTAGTGGATGGGGATTTCTGGATCGAATAGAACAGCGGGGAAAACCTATATATTCAACGTATGTCCCTCGTATGAGAAATATACGGGATATATATTTATAATAAGCAGTGGTATCTTGAGAACCTGAATTTGAAATGTGCTGTTGGTTGTCAGTTAGTATGTTTTCTAAGAAAACACTGGCCTTTGGAACAAGCCAATATCTGTACAAATTCAAAAAGGCCCCAGATCACATGTAACAATCATTCTATAACACTTCCCATTCCTTATTCTCTCAACAAAAACTCACCTAGACATTTCAGTGCTGTCTCGGTCTCATTCTCTAAAATGGTTTGTCCAAATAAGGCAAAGGATGAGTAAGTCGAATCACTATCAGGCTTTGTGTACATTGTCCTTGATCCAAGTTCTATTTCTGCTGGTGTACAATTCGTCTGAAATAGCAAGTTTATCATCAATAAAATAAATATATATTATCAATATATATATATATATATAATATATATATATATATATATATATATATATATATATATATATATATATATATATTAGTTAAATTCAAATTATGGCAGGCATAGTTTCAGAATTGATACCTATAGCAATTAAGCTGTTATGGATGCCAGTAAAATTGACAGTACAGGTATAAATCCATTTCCTCAATGGCCGACACAATCACTCAAGTTCGCATGCAAACTTGCTTAACTTAATACTTTGAAATTGATATATTGTTAATATAAGTATTTAAAATATACAACATAACACATATCAATTAGTCAACAAAAACATAATGTTTTTAGTTTCTTTCAAAGTTGACCGGTTTTTAGTCGTAACTAATTATATGCTAGGTTTTCACTCGTCATTCTTAAACTAAAAAGTTCCAACCCCACCCCCCCAAAAAAAAAACTTAAAAGCATCAGAAACATTAATCGTCAGCCTAACAGAAAAAGTCTACTTATCTCGCTTAATCATTGTACTTAACGGAACATTAGTTTTGTTATTTTTCACCTATTACTACTAAGCTTGTTATATTATAACAACAATAAGGAGTTATAAATAGGCACAGCAATACTTAAATTCCTATATATTTTGTGAAAATTGCTCGAGAAACCCTGGAATCACACTTGTCCACGTGCAACTGATTTACCTTACTGTTCAATATGATTACCACACTGGACCTTACATTGTGCCTCTTGAACTGCCTAAAATTCCACTTTGCTATCAGGGTCCGAAGTCACAAAATTTACTCAGTACTCAAGCTCAAATAACTTTTCATGATTTCAAGGTAAAATCAAGTGACCTTCATTCTGTAACTGGGCATATTTGTATATTGTTGGCATACAATTGTAAATAATGGTCACAATCAATACTCATTTGAAGGAGACTTCAGAAATATAAAAAAACAACGTTTGAGTACGTACTCAACATAGTTATTCATTTTTTTACAAGAAAATCAGAAGTGTGACGTACAAATTTATAAATGCAAAATATTGATATGTTTCCTAATTACTCAAACCCAAAAGATTTACACTAATTATATAGTAAAAAATAATGAAATAAAAGTTGAGCTTGAGTACTGAGTAAATTTGGTGACTTCTGGCCCTGTTTTTATTTTCTATTTCCAAAGGATTGGAAAACTCTTGAGGGTTGAAAGTTGTCATGCAAATTTTGTGTCATCCTATCCGAACTAGAAAAGTATCAATTGGAGAATTGGAATCTGTTGTAGCGGCGTTGTAGGAAACTATATATATACCGGACGGAAATTTTTAGCATATAAGTGCCGAAATTACTCGATGCAGAAATTATTTCCTGACATTCTCATCCAGTTCCTTTTGTCGTCCTCATAGTGTTGCCATTAGATTGTTTTTTTTTTTTTTTTTTGGTTTTTGTTTTTGTTTTAGGTGATCAATGACCATAGACCAATACTTCAAGTTAATCACGATTAAAATACAGTTTAAAAGCTGTTCATTTCAAGGTTCTTTTTCATTTTATTTTTACTTCATCGAATATAATGGCAATGCATTATGGAAAACCAATCCTTATATTGATATATATTAAAATTTTTCAGTGAAACTTTCTATTGGATACTACATTCCTTCCGGTATACTGAATTTTTGGAGGGTACGTTTGACTTGTAGTTCAACAGCTGTTTTGACATGAGAAGTAGTTCCCCTTTTCTGTCCGGAAATACTAAATGAAATTGAGGTTTATTTTCTTCTTTTCATACCAATTTGAAAGACAATATTGATATGGAAAATTTTCAAAAAGTGTCATATTGTTTTTTTTTAGTTATTTTCGTCTGCTTGATGACCGGAAGGTTAAATGTGTTAAAAGAGGATTGAAATTGCAAATGATTGCGACCATGAATATGCTGAATAAAATATTAACAACGAATTTGCGATTGAATTTTCATACTATAAATGGATAAACTATAGAAAGACTTAGTGTGACTTTCAAGGAGTGAGGCAGCTAGTGTTAATTTCAGACAACTGAAGGAAGCCATTTTATTTGACATTTTTACCAAGCAGCTAGGAACCACAAGGTCTGATTGGTACGTAACCTACGTAAGCAGGCCCTTTTCACACGACTTAATTTCACACGGTGCGGGTGATGAATTGTTTCTTCTTTGAATATCCTTTGAAGGCAAACAAATCGACTTGTTTATCAAAAGATGCTTGACAAAGTTCAATTTTTCTGTTGTAACTATGAAGCCAAACGGTGGTCTGTGGTTCTGGTCATGACATGACCTAGATGTATCGCTATATGGGCCTGTAGACTGTACAATGTGCTACAGATGTAGTCTCGTGTTTCCAATTTCTTTCTGTGATTTTTATTAGTTGTGTGATAGGCCTTAGGTATGGCTTTTAAAATTGAATATGTAAGAAATAAACATGTGATATTCTATTCTTTATTGATTCGTTCATATATTCTGAGAAATAAAGTGGTTAATATTCGGGACACGTGAATGCGTTTAACAGAATATGGAACATTCCACTCTATTTACTTGCAATGGAGGTAATTGCAGTCGGTATGTAATTATATCTTTATAAACCACCGTAAATTCTCCTGTTTGATTTGCCATGATCCCCGCAAATGTAAACAAAACGTACTTCTCATTTATAATGAAAATTTTAATAGTATGGGAATGTGAATTATATATATATATATATATATATATATATATATATATATATATATATATATATATATATATATATATATATATATATATATATATATATATATATATATATTTCAAACGAACTAGTAATAATATACAACATCAAGCATATGCACTTCCTACTTGGACATGTTACTTACTATAAACAAAGAGTAATTAACAATCAGGCTAAGCGACAAAAGTGATTATTTCTGCTTACTTATATTTTCGTATTTTTTTTCTTCAATCATTAATACCTCTTGTCTCCTTGATTGCCTGTATACGGTATTTATTTCTCGCAGATGTTCCGAAAGGCCAAAGCGTGGTCAACATACGTGCATTTCATATACTGATGTCAAGTATTTACTGATAAGTTATTGTCACAGGAATATCGATAATCTCCTTCAATGTCAACTTTCCGCAAATGTATGGTGTCTATCATAAAGCTAACAGTGTTTGACTAAATAAGTTGCGAGTTGTCTGTTCGATAGCGCTTGAATTTACCGTGGACTTGCGGCGGGTGTGACCTCTTTCTCCTCTGGGATGTTTTCTTATCCCCTCATGGAACCTGATCCTACTCTGTATTTTCAGAGGTCCGTGTTTGTCAGTTCACGAAATTAGTATAATGTCTCCTGATACTTTGGTATAAATTTGAAATTATTTTCAGCAACCCTGCTCAAGCGCCTGCAAACTAGACTGAACAATGTCACCAGCTTAATATACAGAATATATTAAGAATCTTGTCATAACAACACTTCAGCTGACCTCACCAGCTTAATATACAGAACATATTGATAATCTTGTCATAACAAAAATTCAGCTGATTTTGCCAGGTAAATGTACAGAAAATGTTGAGAATCTTGTTATAACAACACTTCACTTTTTTCATAAAAACAATTCAGCTGACCTCACCAGCTTAGTATACAGAACATATTGTGAATCTTGTCATATCAAAATGAAAAAAAATAAGCATACAATCCTCAGAAAAACGATCTGACCACACAGTTCTTTGTCTATAAGTATACTGTGTTATCACGAACCGACCATACTCTTCTTTGTCTATACTTATACTGTGTTATCACGATCTGACCACACTATAAGTATACTGTGTTATCACGATCTGGCCACACACTTCTTTGTCTATAAGTATACTGTGTTATCACGATCTGACCATGCACGTATTTGTCTATAAGTATAATGTGTTATCACGATCTGACCATACACGTATTTGTCTATAAGTATAATGTGTTATCACGATCTGACCACATAATTTACTGTATGTAAGTATACGGTCTAAACACAAACATCTTTGTCTATAAGTATACTGTGTTATCACGATATCCAAAACAAATAATAAAAAAATAAAATAATGACCTTGTCCAAATTCTGCATCAAGTATTAAAGTATATACTTTCGAACTGAAACCTTCTGTTCCAAAAACAATGTTTACTTTCGGTCTATGTGACGTGCTTTTAGCACCAATATGCTTAAATGTAATAATTGGTGAATGTGACCGTATGTGCGTGTTTTGTGTCTTACCCCACTTTAAAACAGAAACTATATGTATCAAAGTTAAATACTTGCATCTACCATCAGTGCATTATCATTTATAATTGAATTATTCACCATGTTATAGAGAAGTAATATACAAAATACTTACTTGAGCGTTATCAGCCATTATACTCTATTGAAATACTTTAACGTTTGCTCACACTCGTTGCTCGTTTCTTTTTCTTTATAACTTTGGTAGTTTGTTTATATTATTTACATGGAAATGGCATAATCGTATAGATTTTTTTGTAAAATTATGCAGCCTCAGTTTCTCAGTCTCTTTCAGACAACCGTCTTATCACGAATTTTAAAATTTGTTTTCCAATTATTATGGTACTTGGCGTACGCATTTTGCATTTGCATATGATAAAACTTAAAAACGCCTGAGAAGATTCTGGAAGGATTATTTACAATTCAGCAAGTTTGTTAATCTGCTGTGTTCTTTAACATACATCTAATGATGTCTTGCGCAATTTATTTTTATCCAGTATTCTGAAGGTGTTCTAAATTTCCATGCAAGTATAGAAATGTTCCTTATCTATTAAATACATGTACTTTGTTTCGGCCGTTGATATGAATGTTCTAGCCTGTAAACGGAGTTGCTTGCTGGAAGGGCCTCATCCGCGACTTTAAGTTTGAGGAGTTACATAAAGCTACTCAGTATTTGCCAAATGAAACAGAGACTTTAAGATAAGAGCCAAAATCATCGGCATTAGTGGATGGACATTAGTGGAAGTAAAGTCAATGAAATAAGCATAAAATAGAAACTATTTCAAAGACCGCATGACCTTGACCTCTGATCCCCAATATATCAGTATTCTCCTATCATAAGTGTGCAAATTGTTATCAAATATGTGCTGAAATAACTCAAATATTTCAACAAACCTGTTAACGAACAGACACACGGACAGAATAATTCCCTGTAGGGCTTTGGCATTATAATTCGGGTCCCTCATTTACAATTTATCGTCAATCCGTTCACTTCAGAAAAGTTTTGTACATACTGTATATTGTTTATTCCTGCATTCCGTATTGCTTGATTTAATTGCAAGTACTGAAAAATGGTGAAAGGATACCAATATTATCAATATTTCGGCTTACCTTTTTGCAAGTTCAAGTCCTCCAACATTTCTTAATCCTAAGATATACAGTAAAACCCCTTATTATTTGCCACGTCGCTTTACGCCAAAATTGTTCGAAGTCCACTTTTCCCTATATTTTCATTTAAGGTTTCCCTTAACCTATTGGGCTGAATAAATGTTGGCAGCTTAACAAGGCCTACTATAAATGATTCATTTCATGTATTTTATCATAATAATTACATGCTTTGCTGAATGGTGATTTACTTGTGCTATTTACTGAATTATATTTGCCATTTTATTATGTTTATGTAACCAACTAAAACGAATTTTTTATCTAAGAGGTGGCACGTGTAAAAATTGATGAATAGCGTAAAATACAAGGGGAAATAACAAACGACAATAATTATGTGGCGGTAAACGGAATCATAAACTACCTAAACGAAATAATTAACAATGCAGTCAATCTGTTGCTGCCAAACATAATAATTTTCATCTCGTTACAGCGAGATACTAAGCAGTGGGAACGAAATTTACTATTTCATTATTATCTCTTCATAATGAGATGATTAAGAGTCGTGGGAACGAAATACTATCTCGTTATGACGAGAAAACCACGTTACATGAAAGACAAATTTACAACGTGGTAGCAATCTCGTTAGAACGTGAAAACTATGTCGCGGGATCGGAATAATTATTTCGTTATAATGAAACGATTAAGTCGGGGGAACGAAATATTGTGTTTTAACGAGAAAGCTAAATCGTTGGAAAGAGATCATTATAGCGTTATAACGGGATAATTAGGTTGTGGAGACGAGATAACTCTAGTTTCCCTGTAAAAATGTCAGAAAAAGGAACATATGCACAACTTATTTTTATTTTGATTAGCTTAATATCACAAAATTATTGTTTCTGATAAATATTTGCGATGCATTTTGAAATTATTCTTTCAGGTAGAGTTATTAGATAAGATTTTCTGAGTCCGCAACATGAATATCGGTTCGGTGTGTGTTATCAAAGTAAGCAAAGAAACTGAGTAATATTGCGTTTTCAGACCCAAAAAGCACGGAATCCCAGACAAAATGGCGACTAATCAAACAAAGATACCAATAAATAATCAAATAGAGTTTTTGCATATACTTATTCATTAATATATTTAAGTGTTTAGAGTTATTTCTATTTCCAGTTCCGCGTTTAATGTCAACGTTCCGCAAGTTTTACGGTCGGTATAATAGCCTTTTTCACTAAGTGAAATGTTGAGGTGCCTTTTCGTTGGCGGTTGTTGAGACGTCTGTACCAATTGTGGCGAGGATACACTCCTCACGCGTTTCACTAGACTTGACTGTGGACTAACGGCGGGAGTGACCGGTCGACAGGGGATGCTTACTCCTCCATGGCACCTGCTCCCAACTCTTGGTTTTCAGAGGTGCATCTTTGCCCGTTTTTACCGAATTTGTATCTATGCCCTGGACATTCTGCTGATTTATGCTTTGGTATCTGAGGTTTTTATATTTTTATCCTCGAGTATGTATCACTGCTGGTGTATATATTGCCCCAGAGGTTACTTGTCACTCGGTACATATGCCTTTAATGGATATACAAGTACAAAAACATTGCATACTGGATGACACGGCGCCCAGTATAAAAAAGTGTCCTTCTGTGAGGTCTATCGGGAGCACAGACTCACAGAGATTGTTTGGTGCTCCCCGGGTTGTCCTTCGGGACATTAACAATTTAACATATATACAGTCAAAAGATGACCGGTTATGGTATAAACATAATAATGCTTATGTTCCCATAAAAAACTGTCAGATTCCACTTGACGACATTTTTGATAGTTCATTTTCATTTTCAAATTATATACCAACAATTTCTAAATGTTCTGTCAAAAATTGAAAAAATGTCATATATTAATAACCTATCAAGTGTTCATTAGCAATCTTACAAATAAGAATTACAACTAATCGATATGTTTATTGTTATATATTTTAAATATTTATATCAACAATATAATCAACAACAAATATTAAGATAAGCAAGTTTGCGTGCAAACTTTAATGTTTGTGTCGGCCATTGAAGAATATATATATATAAATATATATATATATATTATATATATATATATATATATATATATATGTATATATATATATATATATATATATATATATATATATGTACCCAGACTGAAATAACTTTGTAACTTTAATAAACAAAGTGCTTATGAGATTGGAAGTTTACATCTTGACTTTACACGACTTTACATCGAGATATTATAAAAAAGAATACAAAGATGCCAAGGAGGATCGATGCTGTCAATTATACTTCACTAGTTGAGCGCGAATTTCAAATTTTCTAGGTAATAAAATATTATGATGTTTGTAATATTGGTTGAAACAACATTAATTCAATGAATTATCATTTGTATGTCTACACGGCACAAACGGTCGGAATAATTTGAACATTTGATATATGATAAAGTTTCCACAAGTTCTTTTTTGCATACATTTATTAAGATGTAATACTTTCAACCATTCAACCATCCGCATTGAGAGAGAGAGAGAGAGAGAGAGAGAGAGAGAGAGAGAGAGAGAGAGAGAGAGAGAGAGAGAGAGAGAGAGAGAGAGAGAGAGAGAGAGAGAGAGAGAGAGAGAGAGAGAGAGAGAGAGAGAGAGAGAGAGAGAGGTGTTTGTTTTTTTTTAAATTTCTAATGCAGTAGCCGGAAATGGTGACACTGCACCTCGACCAGCATTTAATGGAAAGCGATTTGTAACGCCATCTTCCATATTACAGGTAACGTAACAATAATGATAATAATAAAAATAGTTTTCCATAAATATTTCATTGTATGGGAACATATTACACCAAATTAAGTGTAGTAGTCTTTCGCATAGATAGCTTGAAAAAATATGGACAGCCCTGTGTATTTTAGTTACTCCATAATCTAAACAACCAATATTGATAAAAAATATCATGTCCCTTTCATTAATAATACATTATTATTACATACAGCCGGATAGTGTCATATTAAAAATAATTAAGGAGAACTTTTTTTTGTAATTACGAGAAAGCATCTTGAAATAACAAGAAAATTTCAATATAACATAAATTTATTATACAACAGTTTCTTGTAAAAAAGAAAATGTTTCAAATTTTTACGTTATTATTAGAAAGTTTTGGGTAATTATAAGACCGTTTAAGAAAATTAATACATTTCCATGGTACTATCCGGTTTCCGTACTTTATTTTCCAAAATGGTAAGCATAAGATTATACTAAAGTAATATCTGGCACTGTTAACATCATTTAAATTCAAATATTTTTCTGAAGCTAATATAGTCATTTTTACAGTGGTTACTCGTAGACGGATTTCGGCTATACTTTTAGAAATATTATTTAGCCTTGTATAATACCACTTTCTCTTTAGAAAATACACATAACTTAAATTGGATCTCAGCTTATGAAGTCTAATTGACAGAAACGGTATCGTCTTGAGCATTATAATTTTGGTAGTATGTTTATACTATTTTCTCATTTCTGACTAATTGCAGTGTATGTGTGCACTAGTTTTGATCAGTATGTCTTTAAATTGTATAATGTGGGAATCGGAAAACATTTAATGAATTTTAACTTTCTCATGTAGTTCAATTTGACCAGCCATGGGCCTTTCAGCAAATGTGTAATAGTATATATACAACGCATCACGTGTCTCCGTTGTGTTAAACTGAAAATTGAATCACGTCGGCAAATCATTCATGAATACATTATTAGCATTAATGTTGTTATCACCTTCATTAGTGTCGCTAAACGTCGTATGAAGTATGATGTATAGTTCGGCACTGATGTATATATATTGGTGAATTAATTATTTTTTAACTTTAACCTGTCACACAATCCACATGATGTTTTATTGTCAACAGATGTATCGATTGAACATAAACTAAACAATTTGAACAAATGAAAGAAAATACCTAAATTGTAAAGAGATCTGGGAACAGTTTTTTGTTTCGGTTGTAGGTCTACAAGTGACCACAATTGTCACATTAGAAATCAAATAAATTTAAAAACAATTCTGAAAATTAAAACTTCTATGCGTGTATATGACACTTTCCGTCAATACATGAAGGCTATTTTATGCCTTCGAGTTCTGTTTATCACTTAGCAGTAAAACTGTGTACATATCACATCGTTTGGCGAACATCAACCAGAGAATAACACAATACCACTTTGAGGAAGCATCCGAGTGCTCAATTTATTTTTGTCAATGACGAGGTCATGAATATAAATAAAACTTTGTGCTCGGGTATTTAAGATTCTGTCATCCCGCCCTCCAAGTAATCACACGTTGCGTATGAAAGAATGACTGCATAAATTTTTGTTTATATAAAATATCTAAAAATTTTCCCTGACATCTGCATTTGCGGACAAATCGGTCTCACGGTAGAGAAAACGATGTCTAGGTGTTGTGGATCCGTTTTAAGCAACACAGTTCTGAACACACCTTTTGCCATGCAACTAGAGACAATGATACCTTTTAACTCGTTTACTTGATAGCACAACGATTATCCATAACCACGTGGTTAGAGGGTCGCCAATGTACCCGAGATTCATTCCTTTATCGAATTCTGTAGTTAGTACCGACGTTAAAAATGACTCTTCTTTGGTAGCAATGATTACATACATATTTGCAAACTTCAATAAACAATGGACAGATAGATGTCAAAATTCTTGATTTTTTAAAGAAGTTGGCATATCCAGACTTCAAGGAAATGTTCATACACATACGCCAGTGACCGTGGGATTGGTTTCATGCTGTTTCAGTGACAAAGGCATTGTGTTGCTGCAAAAAGACATGGTCATCTGAGAGAAAAATAGCTCCGATGTTAATAATGAGATCAGGATCCCAAAATGGAAAGGATAGCTTTGTAAATTGTTGGTGAGCTCCCATTTACAGAAAAGGGGAATAAATATATCCTTGTCGTTTCTGACTACTTTACTAAGTAGGTAGAGGCATTCCCAATGTCATATATGGAAGCCATCACACTAGCAGATATTGTAGCTAAAGAAATAGCTGCTAGGTTCCGCATACCTAGTGTTATACATTCAGATCAGGGAAGGCAATTTGGAGGAAAGATTTTTACTGAGATGTGTAACATCTGGACATAAATAAGACCTGTGCCAGTCTTTACCATCTCAGTCTGATAGTATGGTGGAAAAGTTCAACAAAACATTGTAGACCATGTTGATAACTTTGGTAGAGAAAACAGGTTCATGTGAAAAAAAAATGACGGAGCTGTTTTCAAATGACGGATACACATTAAATGACTCCGTTCCTTCCCTCTAAAAGAAGAAGTTATTGATCTGAACAATTATGTGCATGCGTATGTATTGTTAGGCGCGCATATTGTTACTCATAATTAATTTACTTTTAACATTTTTAAAAACTGTCAAATTATTTTGCTTTCATTTATAGTTTTTCTTTATATGATAATTGTGAATAGATTCCGATGGTTTGGACGATAATTAATTTAAATGTATTGATCAATTGTTGCCAAAGTAATTAGTAACTTAATGTTAATTATATCAGATATCATTTACCAATAATTTCCGAATATTTTTTGCGCATCTTGTCTGTTCATGATGCCTCAATAGTTAATTCATCAATCCCTGAAATCATATTTGGACCTGTCCATTTCAAAGAATGGTAAAGTCCACTATTAGAATTGAGGGTGTATTAAGAATGGTAAAGTCCACTATTAGAATTGAGGGTGTATTATTTAGGACAGAAATTTTAATTGATTTGTCATGCAATATTAATTTGTTCACTCCACTATTATGGCAGTAGAACATACTATGTATTGATCTGGGGAGTCTTCATGTGACAACTGGGGGTGAAGAGTTGTGTATGTCAGTAACCAAGTATCCATGGTTACATTCCCATGATTGTGAAACTGGTAATTATGTTCAAATGTACAATGCCTTCTTGAAATATGTAGTTACTTTATGAAAGACCGTCTGTGTCACAAATATGATGCCAATTAACATGCTTGAAATATATATATATTTGCATACAAAGTGTTACTTTTACTTTTTGCATGCAAGTTATGACTTACACTTGCAAAACGGTTTTGTATACAGTTTGAGTGCAAGTTTATATAGTGTCCAAAAAGATGGCCTGTAGAATATTTGAATTAAAGCCAAAACACCTTATTGTTCAGTCATCGTATGGCTTGATACAGCATTTCCTTAAAACGTTGTTGCAAAACAATCATGAACAACATGTTGAAATGCCCTTTGCATGCAAATATATATTGTGATTACTCTGTTTCACTAAGTAAGACGTTGAATTGCCTTTATGTTGGCGGTTGTTGAGACGTCTGTACCAATTGTGACAAGGGTTCACTCCTTATGGATTTTCAATGGACTTGACTGTGGACTCACGGAGGGTGTGACCGGTCGACGGAGGATGCTTACTCCTCCATGGCACCTGATCCCACATCTTGTTTTCCAGAGGTTCGTTTTTACCGGATTTGTTTCTATGTTATTGACATTCTATTGATTTATACTTTGGTATCTGATATTTTTATATCAAATGATTTTGTCACATACTTGATAATATCTGAGGCCTTTGTAAATCAAGTGAATTGTCCCAAAGCTTGATATCACACACACATACACACATACACACACATACACACACATTCTTCTTTATAATTAAAAATAATGACTTTGACATACAATCCAATAAAATAAACAAACAAGTAAGCACGTGCAGCATTTTTATTAGCTAGATTTATACTGAAAAAATGCAATTTGTTTTAATCTGTTTTTAGCAGCAAAACTGTTCAGGTTAAACCCTGCTCTGGTCTGAATTGTGTTGGTATTAATATCATGACCGGGTGTTTGCTCCATCAAATAGAACTGGTAACGATGAATGCTAAATTTAGGCGGCGACGGTCCATTGTATTCTGAAATATTAAGATGCCAAAACATTAAAGTGCTTCTTAGTAGTGCAATGCGAACAAAAAATCCTATGAACGATTTGTTTTTCGGTTGTGACAACAAATGGTTAATGGAAGATAAAGTCATGGATCTATTTCTGAATTTCTATGACGGAGGATCCTAAATATATTACGTGGCATTAGGAACGTGTTGTTTTGTAAATTTGAAAAAAGTGCGGTTGATCACAGTTAATTTTGCATTAACATCCTGTCTCAGAAATAAATCATGCAGATGAATCCTGAAACAAGGTTATCCAACAAGGCCTAAAGCATTGTATTGTATATGAACAGTCCTATGAGAATTATTGTTATAAAATCAAAATGGCTGACATCTGAAATTTATTTTGAATCTAAATAATAATAATAATAATAATAATAATAATAATAATAATAATAATAATAATAATAATAAATGAAAACAAATAAACAAACAAACAAAAAGATGGACGGCTTCAGTGAATGCATTTAAGCCTTGAACGGCGGTCAACTTGTATCCATGGGCTTATGGATACCAATTGAACAAAGTCAAATACCATGAAGTGATGCATTTGATCTTCGTCCAGTTATCATTCATAACCCACGAATACCAACTGATAGCTGTTCAACTGCTTAAAATTACTTATTTATTATGTTTTCCTACTTTTCTTTTTTTTTTCATTTTAATACGGAATTTCCGAGATCCGGAACGATAAAAAAATTACAACGCACTGATCATATGACTTTGAGAAAATTTAGGGCACTTTGGTCGCAGTGATGATGAATTGTCCATGGAGGGTAGAAGAAATCAATATATATATATAAAAAAGCAAGTGCAGATATTTGGTGCCATGTTGTAAATCGGATTCCAGAGAGAAAAATAAATCAGATAAATATCCGAGTATTGACGACAATTCATTTAAACGAATTTCCTAATAAAAATGAACCTACAACTAAAGCGTATTGATAGCCTTTAGGTCTATGATACGCCGTCACTGGCACTGATGTAAACTTTGAGTCAAATCAAGAGTATACATCTAGCCAACAACTCTAAGATATAGGAGAATGTTTATAAGTTAAAATATTTATTGTAGGACTTTTTGTATCAATCTGAACATGACATTTATCAGCTGATACGAAGACTACTGTCGAGTGGCAGCCATTTTGTCAAAATATACCTTAAATTCTGTCACGTGATGATGAAAGTCACATGACAGAGAGTAGCCTGTGGAGGGATCTCGTAAACAACGTATTGGAATTAAATTTCCATAATAAATGCGCACTCTTCCTTGCACGCACAGTTCCTGGAACACCCATTGACAATTATGAGACGATGAACAACACATTTGTATAATGGTTATATAGTGTCAGTGCCAATAGATGGTAAATATATAGTAATGTAAAAATATGTAGGATGCAGACTTGCAATCAGGAATTATTTGGGGGGAGGGTATTTAGAATTTCGGCGTTTTACTTTAAGAAAACACTTTCAACATTCATCTTTATCACGACATAGGGAAATAATTGAAAATAAAGTTGTCAGTAAAGTTGTCAATATTCTTTACTGTGTTCTGGGCCTGGTACAATAAAACCTAAGAATCACTTATGTCCACAGGTTGACTCTACTTTGTTTAGTCCTGAATTCTGATTGGCTAAGCAGGCCAAATTGAGAATATCCTCAACTTTAGTTTACTCTCAAAAATAGTTATAGTGCCGGATCCTGGATTTAAAAAAAAAAAACGATGCCTCCATCACATTTGAAATGTTACTTAATGCAGAATATTCGTTTTTATATGCCAGAACCTGAGCTGATTTTTGTGAGAGAATTTGCCAGTTTACTTGCGGGAGGCCAGTTGTCTTTTCTCGGGTACATTGTAAGCGTGTTCTCTCCTCCATGAATAAAAACTGGCTGCCACCTAATATGTGAACAATTGTTGAGTTTGCATAAAACACTAATCAAATTCAAATTTGTTTTTATAAAGCTATGCATAAAGTGGAATAACACAAAATATCTGAGCTAGAAATGTTATTGTAAATTACTACAGAACAACAAAATACTAACTATTGTAGTAAGTGTCGAGCATAGGCCAAACTTTGAAGCCCTTCATCGGCAATTGGTGACGTCTCCATATGAGTGAAAGATTCCTGAGTGGGACGTTTAACAACAATAAACAAACAAACAAACTAACTACTGTGTATGGTTATGTTATTTTGAAGTTTGAAATAACAATTCTAAAATGTGTTCACTAATATTTGAATGGCAAACATGCTAGAAAAACGGTAACAACAAATTCTAACAAAATCATGCGGGGAATTGTTTTCAAATTTTGGCCTAAAAAGGCCCAAATCCAATATGATGTTTCTAGACATTTTTGGGTTGACTTTTTATGATTTTTCTATAAACTAGACAGTAACATTTAAGATCCGAAAAAGTCAAATGGCATTCCTGGAGTAAATACCAATACTGATCATCTACATACCGGTGATAACGTTTCCTTCCAGTTGTCCGTCTTTTAAAGTTCTTCCCTGTAAAATAATCCGTAAATGATACGTGAATAGGTGAAATAAATCTCAAAAGTGACGGTAATTTACAAGGTAAATATAAGTAGAAAATGTATACATGTAATGCTTTTGAATGACCTGCAATTATAAAGTTGCATTCCACTATTGATCACTTTATACGACTTAAACGTTAAAGTATCAATTATCAACAAGCTAATGCTTGCATTACAGAACTGTTTGATGTGTTCCAATGGCCTTTCCATTCGCAGAAATGGTACTCTAATTTTGAATCCTGGACAGATAATTTTTAAAACATGTATTACTATTCCTTTTCAATCTTTCGACACAGGTAGTCAAACCTAGAGGTGTCTTTTTTATTTCAATTCGAGGCTAGAGGATCATTAAATGAACATCAGCGAATCTGCACCCTTGCATAACACTGGTGTAACGTTTCTGGTACTTCAATCTGTAGATGGTGGATTCCTCACACAAAAGAAAACGATCGGTGTAACGTCAAATAACACTGAGATATTTAGCTTTTAGTTCCCATGATGACCTCACGATTCTCCCAAAATGCCCAGCAATATTTTCAATATGTTGTAATATTTTTACCGTAACCCACCGGTTCTCACATTTAGGGGAGATAATTATCTAATAAGGAAGGATACATAAGTAAGTCATTAGCATATGCCTACCTCAATATTAATGACAAGCCAGTGAAGCCAGGCTTTGTTTGGGCCTTGCGGAAAAGGTGCATCCGGGTCCATCATCACAAGTGTGTAAAGTGCATCCTACAATGTAAATATGTATAACAGTATTTACTACAATAAAACAGATATAAGCTACATTCTCTTTAGTTTGGAGAAATGGCTCGTGAATCCTTGTAAGTTTCAACCAATCACTTGGAAACACGCCACGCCTTTTGTTTTTATGATATTGTTCTAACTGTTAAAGCAATATGAGCTGTCGTTGAGGATAATTTAAAAAAAAATCAAAAAGCAATAATTTGTGAGAGTTAGTCCCCTTTGACGGTCATATGGTGTGCCATTATGACACGTATTCTTATTTAAAGCTGAACTACGAAGATAAAAAGCTGAAAAGCTTTAATAAAAATGTGTGTTGAAAAAAATGTTTTGAAATAATCCCATACATACATATCCCGATATAGCTGACATATTTGTAATTTTTTCTCCGGAAAATCAAGTCCACAGCAGGTATAAAAGGCGGATTAGTTATATCGGTCTTCATTGTATATCTGTATTTGCAACGCGATACGTGCTGAGTCCCAGAGGCTGAACAATACTCTAACAACCGGAGGTATCAGGTATGATAAATATTTGTAGAAGCCTAATCAATGTGATAAAAAAACATCGTCATCATCATTGACATAAAATAATGAATATGAATATGAAATAAATAGAAGCAATTGCGTTTGATTCCGTCTTCGAACCGCACGCGCTCCCTTTACAGTTTGTTTAATATCATCGTTAAAATACCAAAAGTGAACTACCGATAACTGATTTCAAACTAATGACTAAAACGGGTATGTTTATTTGTTTGTTTGTTGTTGTTTAAACGTCCCACTAAACAAATCACTCATTTAGAGACGTCGGTGAAGGGCTTTAATTTTTGTCTATGCTCGGCACTTACGACCAATGAGCAGTGAGGGTTCTTTAACGTACCGACACCTACTGTGGCATGGGGTATTGTTTTTACTGTCTCATCCGAAGTACATGATACCAAACTACCGGCGGGTGGACTCGAACTCAGTATCTCACAATCAACAGTCGGGCACACTATCGACTAAGACAGGCCGGGTCACGGCGTACGTTTGGGAAGTTTTCTCTGGTAACATGCATGCATATATTATTGAAACCATCATACGGCCACTTTCTGATATATTCGAGATATAAAATGTTGCATAAAATCTGCATGTAATATTTCCGTCGACGACAACTCATGCTACTTTAAGTTTTATCGGTTGACATAAAGTAAATTATATATTTATACTGTCAATTATCCCACCACACCATCGTAATTCGAATACTTTATTGCAATTTAATCGCTCCAATACAGTGCGGTTCAAAACTTGTAACTTGTAAGAAGCCCGACATCCCTTATATGATTTGATTTAGTCTCGTGTTTGTAAACATGTGCCAATTTACCTAGTTGTAGGTGTACCAAGGTAAAGTGGAACATCCGGATAGAGTCAAAAACCAATATGATACCCCAAAAATAGTTTGTACGGGTAAAACATAAGGCCATTCCAAGTTTTTTTTATGTTAAACATCCACCCTGATTACACAAACCTAACTATCAATTCGAAAAAAAACACACACACACATCCTGATGTAAAACACAATACTCTTCAATTATAATTGTGATCATTAAACTGATATAAATAGCATTAAGTTATGGATTTGAGTTGAGTAAATTGGTTCTACTAATCAGAGAACGCTACAGTACCCTTTAAATAGTTGGTGGTAGATCTATATTAGCTTCATTTCATCTTAACTGTGTCTGCATCTAACCAACTACAAAAATAAAACACTTTCACTCTATGCATCGTAAGGAACACTAGTGCATTTCCCGATTACCAACTGTGTTTTTTTTTTTACAATTATGGTGTCCTAAACCAAGGCGCACGCGGACGCTTAACATAGAAAAAAATTGGAATGGCCTATTTGCCTTGCACGGACAGGATGCATTACTGAATCTCTAATACTTTTGTGACGACAAGTGACTTGTCACCCCTGTTATGATTTTATTTATACTCGTTGTGTTTGTAAACATGTGACGATTTACCTTGTATAGACCTGTCATAGGCGTCGGAAGCAAATTGAAAGTAGGGGGGGGGGGGGGCTAAACCAACTTAAAACACACACACGCCAGAAACGTCTTGGGGATTAAGCCCCAATTTTCAACACATATGCCTATCTTTGCAAAAAAAAGTGGGGGGGCTAAGCCCCCCCCCCCCCCCCCCCCCGGCTCCGACGCCTATGCCTGTATAAGTGTACCAAGGTAAATTGTCACATGTTTACAAACGCAACAACTCTAAATTAAATCATAACAGGGATGACAAGCTACTTGCCGTCACAAAAGTATTAGAGATTCAGTAATGCATGGAGAGTGTGCAAGGCAATATGTTTTACTTGTACACCTTATTTTGTGGAAAAGAGACCATTGTTTTGGTTTTTGACCAAACACGGATGTGCCACTTTACCTTGGTATACCTATATCGCTGTGACATCAGTGACACCATGTTTTTATTTTTACCTGCATTAGTTGGATCTTTTTCTGATACTGAGCTAAATACAGATGGCTGACAAAATATCAACAATAGAAATCATTCAACGTTCATGTACACAGCGATATATAAAGCTAATACCTTTATATATCGCTGATGTACAGACAATCCGAGCAATGAAACATCAAATCAACTAACCACGTGTTAAATGTGTGAATTATTGTATACATAATATCATTATATAAATACAACATTCCTGAGAAGCCGAGGTTGACAATGATTTTCAAGGGGTGACAATTTCCACTACCACCCGATCAGGAATGTTATATTTATTATATTATACCGATCCACTGTATCGAAGCATATATTATCCATTGAATAACTTAAAACAAAAAATAAACTGCGTCAGCAGTATTACTTTTCTACTTTATTCATGCAAAAATCTACATGTACGTAAGTTCATCACGTTCGTAATAAAAACTGCCTACGGTACCCAAACCGTTCTTTGCGTCGATTTTGAAGCGAACATGTCTGTTTGGCTGACTTCAGCAAATATATTTGATAATGATATATCAATTCGGTTGTTGTTTCTTTTAGTTCCATCCTGCGTCGAAGAAATGTATGTTACACAACTCATATGGAGGTTACACCTAATTACTACATAGGACAAACAAACGAACCGTACGCGCATCCATTTTTTATATTTCCATATTTTTATTGAAGATCACCCTGCTGAATATCACCCTGGAATGACCGAGACAGTGGAAAATACTCAACGCATATTGTCCAATGACATCACTAAAATTTAAGAGGAGGTATATTATTCCTAAATAACAAATATTGTACATACAGTTTGCTTCTAAAAAAAATCTTTCCTCCTCTATTAATATCTAATAAACATTTCACTCCCAAATGAAAATGATATATGTAAAGCTGTGACCGTATTACATTACGAAACGATGTTGTCAATGTTACATGAACATGTACGAGATTATAATGTTGTAAGTCGAGGGAACAGATTGCACGTACGCCGTCTTATCTCGGATTATCATACTGGATATATTGTTGAAAAGAAAAAATCAATTTCACACACATTCTTTACTTAAAATCGGACAAATAATAATATTGATAAAATGAAATATAAATAACGATATAAAACTTTGTGTTCTTAGGTATGAAGTGGTGCGACATTTGTAGTAATGCTGTAATACAGTAGAACCTCGGTTTTAAGACCACCTTACTGATTGACCCAACAGATCTGATTAGTGAGGTGATCTTTGAAGAGAGTAACTGAGTTATCAAGAGAATGCAATTTTGAATTTGGAATGGTATTTTACGCAACGATCAAAAATATTTCAGTTCATATGTTTGCAGCCAGATTTTAATAATGGAGGAGAGAAGCCGGTTACAATGTGCTGGGATAGCCACTGCCATCCTTCCGCCGAAAGGCTGAGAATTTATTGTCTTAAATGTTAGACCTCTAATTCGAAAAGGTTGTCTTCTTAATTATCCCGGTCGAGCGAGCTCTGTCCAAGCAGAATTTTGCATTTAACAGCAACGATACATAGATATTACTCAGTTTCCGGAAAGCATTAAGCATTCTACGACAACATTACATGGACTCGTTCCGGACACCTGAGCCTAGTACCATAAAACTTAAGAATCACTAAGTCTAGTACTTTTATTCTCGTGTGGCAAATTCTGAAATCTGATTGGCTGAGCAGGCCAATTTGAGTATATTCTCCGACTTGAGTAAATTTTCAAGTTTTATGGTGCCAGGCCTTGGCCCTGTTCCGTTTGGGATTTGCAATTGTTCTTCATGTTGAGACCATATGCACATCTATATCTTCGTGTTCTAATGTACTTTGAGCTTCGATTGTCGATTGATACTTCTTCATTTTTACTTTTAAAAATGTAGGTATAGTAATAAAAATGTTATTTCAAAGAAAATATTTACATTATACATAATTTAATTTTTCTATTTATCCTATAACAAAATGTTTATATATTGAGCAATATTATCATTGCGTGGACCCTTATTTTTATTTACAATTGTATGCTGACAATATACAAACATGTCCAGTTACAGAATAAATTTTACACGTTTTACACGTGAAAAGTTACTTGAGCTTGAGTACTGAATATATTTGGTGACTTCGGGCCCAGACATTCGAAATGTACATATATACTCCAGAGAGACGCATGGGTTGTGCTGTCGCGAGCGACATGGAAGGAAATGTTTGTAAACAGGAGTAGACTTTTGTAAATCTTTTATCTGCACATTTCGCCGTCGGGGCATGCAAATTTATACTTTGTCCAAAGTCTCTTGTATCCGCCCTTGTTGCCGGTCCATTCAGTAAATCCGCAAAAGAAGTCAAGAATATAGGAACAGACCTTGATTGAGTGTATTGTAAATATGTTATGGACCATTATAATGTACAGACGTTACGACGACTCTCTTATTTTGTAAACAACAGAGTATAACCACTATACGATCATGGCGACAAGGAATCACATCGTACAACGACAAAGAACGAAAACGACTAAAGAAACAAGCCGAATAATATGGCAATTGAAAATAAATTAGTAACAACGTATATCTTCTGCTGTGCAATTGATACTAAATTTAACCTATGAAGAAAACGGAGTATATATCAAATAAAATGATATTTAAAAATCAACTAAAAATTGTTTGTAACTTGAGCAAGAATACAGTACAGATAAAATGCTTTATGATTTACCAGGGGTACATGGGACCAGATACAAATGTGAAAATAATAAACGAAGTCAGATGAGTCAGTCACGTGTATTATAAATATTAAGTTACCTCACATCGAAAAGTTCATAGACCTGCGGAATGTTTTGTTTTCATTCTAGTAGAATAGAATGGTTTTTTTAAATGTATCCAGTCTAATAATTATCTTTTTGGAATAACCAGGGAATGAGTCATTTACCTACAATGTTTATTTATGGTGTTGCTGGTTAACTCGTACTGAAGACAAATCGGCACTTCGGAAATATGCAAATATGCATGGCAAACGGGCTGGGTATCTTATTCCTTACTTTCTGTTATAAAAAAAATCGGCATCTTTTTTGTATAAATAGTAGGGGAGAAATTGTGTGCACTCGATCAGTTGATTCGGTTTACTGAATGTTCTCTTTGGGACTGCCGAACTTCTGACTCTAAAATCGACACTCAGTATGCACAAAAAAACCCACAAAATGATTTATAAAATCTGAAAAATTCGCCGGGGTAGACCTTGAAACCCTCGCAAGCCTTCCTTTCTACACATTTCGCCGTCGGGGCATGCAAATTTATACATACTCCAAAGTCTCTTGTATCCGCCCTTGTTGCCGATCCATTCAGTTTGTTTGTTTATTGTTGTTTAACGTCCCACTCAAGAATATTTCACTCATATGGAGACGTCACCAAATGCCGGTGAAGGGCTTCAAATTTTGGCCTATGCTCGGCACTTACGACCATTGAGAAGTGAAGATTCTTCAACGTGCCGACACCTTCTGTGACAAGGGACCTCGGTTTTTACTCTCTCATCCGAAGGACAGGAAACCAACCTGCCACCGGCTGGACTCGAACCCACAACCTCACGATCAAGAGTCGAGCGCGCTACCGACTGAGCCAGGACGGCTCCCGATCCATTCAGTAAATCCGTAATAGAAGTCAAGAATATAGGGACAGACCTTGATTGAGTATACGCTATAGTGAAATCCATATGCATGTACAAGTAACATGGCGGGGCGGAGACTTGTTAACCTTTTCTGAATTGGGCGAGTTTAAATTTTAGGTGATATGGCATAACTTTAAAATAACACCGACTAGAGTAATCTTTCCTTCTTGTCACGATACATAAGAAGAGTATCCAGCAAGGAATAAAACGTTTTTTTCTCGTGCAGGTTGTCACAACCGAAAAGTCAGTATAACCATCCGTATGATAACCGAAGGTTACTCTGCTCGCCATCTTATGTGATGTCCAGTTGATCAGTTCGAAATCAAACGCCATAGTTGTATGATTTTCAATTGGGTTTGTAAACTACCATTAAAAAAACGTATCAATAAAGATGCCGAATGAATGGTAGCCGCAGAGTGTACACTTGAAGGTTTTACGCTAGCACACAAATAATATTTTCCGCCCTAAATGAATCAAATATTTGTCACCCTACATTATAACTCATTATGCATTAAATAGTTTTCAGGCTGTATAAAAAATAATAGTTCTAAACAGATTATGCTCCCTGTTGAATTTAAACTTTAATGTTCAGATCAGCATACAAGGATGATTTAATTTTGTAGGTTAAAGGTCAAAACTAAAAATATATTTCATATTCATTATAGATCATTACAGCTTTTACAATAAAACTTGTTATGCATTTTGTGCATGGGTAAAGTGTCATGTTGTAAATTTTGAATTTGTAAATTTTGTATTTACACCCACCCAGTAAATTAAAAATTTATAAACATGACAAAAGATTTTAAAAAAATGTTTCAAAACACTTTTTTATTTCAAGTAGAATCTATTAAGTTTCTGGTCGAAATACATGCCTATAGTTATACTTTAATCTAAATATAACACTAGTTACTTACAGTATTCGCTGTCTCACATGAAACTGAAGGCTGCTCCCTTGTTTTAGATCTATCCAATTTTTCGTTACATTTTGTGAGCTCCTCCTTGTACACTATTTTGAGTACGTCATCGCACTTTTCCTCTGAACTAACAACGGACAGAGCCCACGAGTTGACGAAAATAATGACTAGTAGAAATCTAAGATATCTGAACTGATTAACAGCAGACATAGTTGATCGTCTGGTTACAGTAATTCCAATATTCTGGCCACATTTATATACTAGTGTCAAGTCAGCCGTCAATACCGGCCGTCAATGATATTCATGAGACAGGGCGCGTTCGTTTCACAAATTTTCCAAATTTCCGTTATTATTTTTTCTATAATTATAAATGATTCTTTATGTTGTACAGTTTCAGTTTATAACTTTTATAGAATTATTCATGATTTTTTATATGTTGCACGTGGATTACATTAAAAAAGAAGTAAAATGCAGTTAATGAAGGCTATAATTGACTGATTGATAGATAATGGGATTAGTTTGACCGATATTTATATTGCTTACTGGAGGTTTCTGAGCGATGCCAAAGTATGCAAGGTAGAAGTGTATATGACCTCTCACATGCACTATGCCACATATGCCCTAGACCCCCATGAAGGGGGCAAAGTGGCTAAAATTGACATACTGGGGCCATATTTGTTATTGATTGCTGGGCTTACTGGGAGTTTCTCAGCGACGCCAAAGTATGCGAGGTAGAAGTGGATATGACCTCTCACATGCACTATGTCATGAAGGGGGCAAAGTGGCTGAAACTGACATTTTGGGACCATAGTTCTTATTGCCTACTGGGCTTACTGGGGTATTCTAAGCGACGCCCAAGGTATGAGAGGTAGAAGTGGGTATGACCTGTTAACGGCACAGTGCCACATATGCTCTAGACCACCAGGAAGGGGATACAGGGGCTGAAACTGACATTTTGGGACCATATAACTTATTGACTGCTGGGTTTATTGGAGGTTTCTGAGCGACGCACGAGGTATGGGAGGTAGTGGTGACAATGACCTCTCACATGCACTGTGCCACATTTGCCCTAGACAGGGGACAGAGGGGATAAAACTGACATTTCGGGACCATATTTGTTATTGACTTCTGGGCTTATTGGGAGTGTCTGAGCGACGCTCAAGGTATAGGAAGTAGAGTTGGGCATGACCTCTCACATGCACTTAATCTTCCTAAACCAAGCGGTTGAATATTAATTACTACGAAGCAAATCTAATAATTAGTATTCAAGAATTTCCATATCATTAGTTTCTTTCAAATTGATATGAAAACAAGAAAATAAATCCTGATTCCATTTAAATACTAAAGTATTTTCGGGAAGAAAAGAGAAGAACTTCTCGTCCCAAGCAACTGTTTAGATGTTACGGCAAATGAAAAAATCACCAGCTGACTACAGTCAATAACAGATTCGGTCCAAATATTGTCCCGAAATACCAGTTTTATACCCATTGTCCCCTTGTTGAGGCTTTAGGGCATATATCGCAGAGTACATGTCAGAAGTCATTCCCACTACCTCCCATAACTTGGGCGTCGTTCCCAGTAAGCCAAGCAATCCATACCAAATATAGTCCCCATATGTTTGTTTTAGACCCTTTGTCCCCTTCCTGAGGGTCAAGGTATATGTGGCATAGTGCATGTGAGAGGTCATTCCCACCTCTATCTCCCATACCTTGTGCGTCGCTCATAAACTCACAGTAAGCCCAGCAGTCAATAAGAAATATTGTACCAAAATATCAGTTTTAGCCCCCTGTTTCCTAGAGTCTAGGGCATATGTGGCATAGTGCATTTAACAGGCCAATCCTACCTTTACCTCCCATATCTTGGGCGTCGCTCAGAAACTCTAGTTAGTCCAACAGTCAATACGAAATATGGTCCA
This sequence comes from Atrina japonica, assembly GCA_030159075.1. NCBI lineage: Eukaryota > Metazoa > Mollusca > Bivalvia > Pterioida > Pinnidae > Atrina > Atrina japonica. The sequence continues at coordinate 37,162 of BROG01000959.1, forward strand.
GAAATGTCCGTTTTATCCCCCCTTTTCCGTTACTGAGGGTCTAGGGCATATGTGGCATAGTGCATGTGAGAGGTCATGCCCATTTCTACCTCCCATACCTTGCGCGTCGCTTTGAAACTCCCAGTAAGCCCAGCAATCAATAACAAATAAAGTCCCGAGATGTCTATTTTAGCGCCTGTGTCCACCTTCTGAGGTTTTAGGGCATATGTGTCATAGTGCATATGAGAGGTCATTCCCACCTCTACATCCCATACTTGTGAGTCGTTCAGAAACTCCCAGTAAGTCCAGCAGTCAATAAGAACTATGATCCCAAAATGTCAGTTCCAGCCCCTGTGTCCATTTCCTGAGGGTCTAGGGCATATGTGGTATAGTGCATTTAACAGGTCATGCCCACCTCTACCTACCATATATTTTGAGCGTTCGCTCAGATACTCCCAGTAAGCCCTGAAGTCAATAAGAAATGTGACCCCAAAATGTCAATTACATCTAGGGCATATGTGGCATAGTGCATGTTAGAGGTCATTCCCACCTCTACCTCCGATATATTGTGAGTCGCCAGAAACTCTCGGTTAGCCCAGCAGTCAAATATGAAAAAAAGAAATATGGTACGAAAAGCTCAGTTTTAGTCCCTTTATCCCCTTCCTGAGGGATTAGGGTATATGTGGCATAGTGCATGTGAGAGGTCATACCAACTTTTACCTCCTATACCTTGGGCGTTGCGCAGAAACTCCTAGTAAGTCCAGCAGTCAATAAGAAATATGCCTCGAAAATGTCAGTTTTACCCCATTTGTCCCTTTCCTGAGGGACATGTGGCATAGTGCAGGTCATGCCAACCTATACCTCCCATACTTTGAGCGTCGCTCAGAAACTCCCAGAAAGGCCAGCAGTCAATAACAAATATGGCCCAAAATGTCAGTTTCAGTCTCTTTGTCCCTTTCCTAAGGGTCTAGGGCATATGTGGCATAGTACATGTGAGAGGTCATGCTCAACTCTACCTCCTATACCTTGGCCATCGCCCCGAATTCCCCATTGAGCCCAATTTTATCCCCTTTGTTCCCTTCCTGAGGGTCTAGGTATATGTGGCATATGAGGCATATTGCATTAAACAGGTCATGCTAATCTCTCTACCTTCCATACCTTGGGCGTCGCTCAGAAACTCCCAGTAAGCCCAGCAGTCAATAACAAATATCGGTCAACCTAATCCTAGTGTCTATCCATCCGTCAATAATAGCCTTCATTAACGGCATTTTTACTTCTTTTTCAATATAACCCACGTACAACATAACACAAATCATGAATAATTCTATAAAAGTTATAAATTGAAACTGTGCAACATAAAAAATAATTTATAATTATAGAAAATGCATTAGGAATACGCCGTAAAATTTGTGAAACAAACGCGCCGTATCTCATGAATATTATTGACGGGCTGATTAATATTGATGGCTTGACACTAGTGCGCTCTGTTATTAAACAGATGTCGCTACATGTGTAATAGTAGACTTACAGCGCATAAAATATTGATCACGTGTCTACCTTGTCACAAACTGAAAATTAAATAACATCGGCTAAGAATTCACTCAATATATTATTCACACTGATTTTGTTAACACCTTCATGCTAATATGTATGTCGCCAACTGTCATCCGTTTTATAGTTCTATACTTACGTATATAAACAAGTAAATTAATTATTGATTAACTTTTACCTGTCGCAAAAAGCACATGATGTTTTATTTAAATATTATTTTCAACGGGTTTAGAGATCGATAAATAAAAACATAATATTTTGAACAAATTATAGAATATGCCACGTTATAACTTTCGCAATAAATCTGGAACAATTTCTTTTCAATTGTAGGTCTACAAGTGACCACAATTGTCACATTAGAAATCAAATAAGATTCAAAACAATTCTGAAAATTAAAACCTCAATTATATGACACTATCTATCAATATCTGAAGGTTATTTTGATGCCCTCGAGTTCTGCTTATCACTTAGCAACAAAACCTTGAACACACCGCGCCATTAAGTGTACATTTAATCAGGAAATGATACAATCCAACACCACTTTGAGGGAGGATGGCGATAATATGAGTGCACAATATGTTTTCGTCGGCTAGCCTCGTCATTGATAAAATGTTGTGCAGGGAGATTTTAGATTTCGCCATCCCGCCCTCAAAGTGGTTTCAAGAGTTTTTTCTCTTATGTTGGAATCGTATAAAACAGTGACTGCATAGATATTTGTTCACAAACTAACGACAAATATATATTAAATTTTCTAAATTTGCGGACAAAAGGGTCTCACAGGAGAGAAATCGATGTCTGCCTAGGTATTTTATACCCGTAATTAGCAACGCAGTTCTCATGGCTCTTAACATACCGTTTACCATGTGACTAGTTAGAGAAAACCATATCTGCCTAGGTGCTGTGTCTCCGTATTTAGCACCACAGTTTTGAACACATCCTTTACCATGCAACTTGTTAGATAAAACGATATCTGCTAACTCGTTCATATGATAGCACAACACTTAACCATAGCCAGGTGGTTAGAGTATCGCGTTTTTAATCTTGATGTATCTCACCTTTTGTCCAAGGCCTGCTGGAACCTAAGCTGTTTTTGTCAAATTTTATATCCAATCACAGTAGTTGTTATCGGCAACGGAAGTTTTCTCATGGTCTGTTGGTCCAATACAATTGTGAAATTGTTTAAAAGCCTTAATCTTTTTGGTTGACCGTTTATTCGCATTGGCTGAGGCTTAATAAAAATATGCATGAGAGATTTCAGTCACATAAAACCAAGGGTAGGAAAGAGCATAGCGATTCCAAACCGTGGTTTTACGACTATAGCCTAGGTTTAAAAATAGAGAAATTGTATTATATTTTTTTCTTATTTTACTTTTTATATTCAGTATATTGGCATCGCGCTTGGAAGATGGACACTAGAAGCTGTGTCATTCACGTTGTCTTAACTGATGAGAAATTCGCGGCAGTCATGGAAGTTGGGAAAATGTTTTACATGTACCATAGATTGATCTATAATACTGACGGGAAGTACAGTATAAGGGTATACTATGGTTCTGTCACATAGAAAATTGAATATCTATGCAGCGATGTATATAATCATAAGGCTTTATAATCATATGATCTATGTAGTTTGTTATAATAATAACGATCTCGAAAATAATACAATAATAACAAAAACAAAATGAAAAATAGAGCAATAGCACTGACATATGATTAAAATGCTAAAGGATGTGAAGACACGTGTGATGGTCATAATTGTAACTTTTTAAAATAAAATTGCGTGATGCTAGCAGGGTTTCTGCTAATTCGTTAACTGTGTAAACTATATGCTGCAATTTCCTCAGTAAAATGGCTGGTATCTTTATTGAAAACAACCTGCAATATCTTTCAAACATATGTAACCTACAGAAATGTACATTTTTTCCAGTATTGAGTGTACTAAACCATAGACATACATTTTTATATGTCTCTGATTTTACCACTTTAAAACTTAACGATTACCTTCACCTCATATCAGTACTTTCTATACTTCGTTTAAGTCTGTAGTATAAACTAATAGCGGAAATTGGACACTATACAGCATATATATATATATATATATATATATATATATATATATATATATATATATATATATATATATATATATATATATATATATATATATATATATATATAATCTTGTATGAAAAAATACAGAAGCAGTATGAGACGTACGTCTAAAGTGTGATGAATTAGTTATTCAAGCTGTCATAGGGTGATAAAGATTTATATCATTGCCTGTGTTACCGTATTTATTCGCCTGAGTTCTCAATGTCATAAAACTTTCTTCATTTTTTATAACATTAATTAACGATTTAAACAGTGTAGACCGTAACAGACTGGTTGTAGACAATATGAAAAAAAAAATAAAACAATTAAGTAGGGAATCGTCCCAGATACTAAATTTTAAAACTAACATATATGTAAAATGGAGTTTAATTAAGAAGAAAATGTATCCATCATTTCATCGGAATGCAAAACAGATAAAACAGTGTACATCGTCGATCTCGTGAATAAATGCTTTATATATGCATCTCAGTCTAAAATGCTCAAATTGGTAGTTGTCATAATTTGAATATCTATGTACATGTACATATAAGTTAGATAACTTTTTCTTATTACGTCATGAAGCGTCTCAGACACTTTATCATTATTACAAATAATTTGGCCAAACAGAGAAAATAATAGTTAAAATATTTTAGAGGTATTTCAAGAAATGCTAGATATTGGTTAGAAGAATGAGATGTTAGAAATAACGGTAGTTTTCTTCACAAAAGCATATATTTTTGTGATACTTGTTTCATAAATAGAAATGACACCGTCTCATAGTATTTTAAATGTTTGTAGAAAAAATGCAAAAATATTGATAAATATGTAAATTAATTGAAAGTACGTCACCGTCGACTATGAAACTGTATAAATAAGGTTGTCCGGGTGAGAAAGATTTTCGGTTTCTTTGCGGAAGGTCGGGGTTCCAAGGCACATTGCCACTGGGTTCTCTCCCCAACCATCAAAAACACGCCATCACCATATGATTTGAAAGTTGTTGATTGTGGCGTCAAACCGGATACTGTCACGAAAGATGTGAAGTAGAAATGATGGATATTGGAAACATTACGACAAGTTAGATATAACAAAGGTCTCAAAACGAATAATGATTCCAAATCCCAAAGGGGATGGGACCAGGGCCTGACGCTATAAAACTTAAGAATTACTTAAGTCAAAAAATTTTACTCAACTTTGGCTATTCCTGAAATTTGATTGGCTGAGCAGACCAACTTGAGAATATTCTCAGACTTGAGTAAATTCTCAAGTTTTATGGTGCCATCCCAGGCGCCCAGGTGTCCGGAAGGCGTCGTCGTCCACTGTCAGCATGTCACAATCGTCGAAAATGTTTCATGGACACTTCTTAAGCCTGTGAAAAAGTCTAGCTCGGTGAAATGGTCAAGGTTGGTGAAAACGTCATCAGTTTTAGATCTGATAACTGACGTATAATGGTTCCTGGTTTTTTTCTTCGAATGTTTCCAAATACAAAACGATATGAACTGAATGGAAATTTATAAACCATGACTCTCTACAATCATCTATAATGGCCGAAAACACTGTGACCATGCGATCAATAAACGTAAATTCATAGATTTATAGCATACTTCAACAATATATTCAGCTCATTTCACCTTTGCGTCTCTCGACCGTTAACGAGTCACTCATTTAAAACCCAGGAAAGCCTGAGTCGAAATCACTTCGATCCTCTTGGATACTATTTTAAATTTCTTTAAATTTCTTTAAATTCTTTAAATTGACTTCCGACTCAATGTTCCCTTGTTGTGTATAAGGCTGCCTTCCTTTTGTTAGATATCATTCATGGTGAATTGACCAATCAAACGCAGAACAATGAAGACAACCTGAAATTTCAAAAAACAATGTATTCTATTATCATAACATTATTATTATTATTATCATTATTATTATTATTATTATTATTATTATTATTATTATAATAAAAAATATCAGATCTACTCTTGTCACTTTATAAGAGAAATGAAAACTCGTTTCGTGTCCATCTTTTTCAATGGAGGCATAATGCACCTTGAAACGACTATCTCTAACATTGCTCTCTAAAAGTGCAAGGAATCTCATACTTTGAAATTTAGATTACGAAATGTGTCGTTATTACAAATTGCTCTGTTATTACTAATTGCTTTGTTATTACAAATTGTGTCGTTATTACAAACTGCATCGTTATTACACATGTAATGGTGTCTCTAAAAGCTAAACAACTCGCCATTTAATCACAGACAGGGACACAAAATAGACTCATTATATCAATGACCAATGATATGACTTAAAGGGACATTAGCTGTTTGTTCTTTTTTTCAATTGTTTACCATTTTACGTCTTTGGTTGATATTCGCTAAAATAGATATACACAGGCATAAACATTCTTAAAATGTCTATATATTTTTTGAAAAATGCTTGTGAAACCCAGGTTTGGCTCTCTTTCAATTGCAACAGATTAACTCAACCTTACTACATGTATATGAATACCACACTGAACCTTGTTTACACAAAATATACAAGAATATAAAATAATTATGCCCGAGTAAAGCTTTTATTTGTCACTGTACATCACGTATAAGCAGTAAATGTAGAAAAAAAGACATAAATTTTAATGCAATCAATATAATTAAAGGTATACATTCACTTTACATACAGATGTATGTAATGTACAGCATGGCACAATAAGTCATTTGTTTTTCTTGTGTAGAATAAGTTCAGGGCCCGATGTCACCAAATGTGTTCATTTTAAACCTTTATTTCAGTATTTTGACTATATAATCGTTTGTAAAACTCTTTGATTTGAGTGATTAGGAAACATGTATAATTTTATTCCTTCAACCACATATCAACATTTGAGTAACGCCTTTTAAAAAAATTAATAAATACGTTTCGTACGCACTCAAACAATGTTTTGATATTTCTGAAGTTTTATTCAAATGAACAATAAAAATTATATGTCGTCAATAAACAGATATGTCCAGTTACAGAATGGGTGTAGCGTGCATTTATGTTAAATTGTGTACGTTTATGGTTAAATAATGAACACAAATTAAATACTGATCTTATTGATATTGAGATTCAACGAGGGAAAATCAAATAATAAACTCAATGGGCACATATATTTATACATATTGGTTGGAAATATATTTAGCCACTTGACTAAAATGTATACCGAGTCTGATTGATGCAAAGACATATATCAAAATTATCAGTAAATGGATGAATACATTAACCCCCCCCCCCCCAAAAAAAAAAAAAATAAAATAAAAACAGAGAAGAACTCATTGAGACAAAAAGAAAGGGGGCATTTTCTGGTTGAATCAGTCTGCTAATGATAACTTATTACACGTAAAGCAGCAATGTGATAAATACATGTGCATGCAAACACATTCATATTTTAATATTTAAAATCAAATGTATGCGAGTGTGAATGAATGTATGTTTATTTGTGTATTATACAGATGTATATATGTAAAAATAATTAGACAATACGGCTATAGGAAGCGACGATGTTGTTTTTAATACACGTAAATATAAGTGAAAACAGCGTCCACTGTTGTTTATGACCTAGCCTACACCATTCCTTTCGTATACAACACACACCTATGTCCTTACATATTCCGTTTCACGATTTTTTCCTCAAATGATATTAAAAGCTTTGGTTTCGACTAATACAAGTCTGCACACAATAACAGTTAAATGGTAATACAATAAGAAATTAAAATATTATTATTATTATTATTATTATTATTATTATTATTATTATTATTATTATTTTTAATTTAATTCTTGCTATTGGTTGGATCCGATTTGCATGTATTTAAAGTCTAGATTTACCTTTGTGTCGGAATTTCTTCATATATCTGTGTGATTTGATTTCAATGTAGTCCACAAATGAAGAAAATATTCTAAATTCTATTGAATTGAATTAAGAAATGCAAAATTTATGTATATCAATATCAAAGCACCTGCTGTCGCTGTCCACATCCAATATGTACCATACACGTGCATGGACGCTTTGTTTCAAATTGGATGGCTTGCGTTTTTTAATAGCTTTGATTAATTTAAAGATCACTGCGGCGATACGTGCTATGTCTATGACTTCTGAGCGAGAGTCAGGCAGTACAAATGAGCAAATATGTCGCCTTTTTATCCGTTATTCTGTATATCACATTCCAACTTGAATCCTGCTGTTTTATGTTTAAATTTCAATGTGAAACTTTAGTACCTGTAACATGTGTGTTGGTTCTAAGCTTTAAAGTTATATTATATGCATGAGAGGATTATTAATGATTATTGTTTTGATAATTTAAAATACATAGAAAATAATTAAAAACTCATCAAAATTGAATTGCGACTTATACATTGCCGAAATAATTTCAAAGCCGTCAACATTTTGAATACACATAGCTATCAATATGATTACAATATGTTCTGTCTTTGTCGTAATTCAAGAGGTACGTCATTTTGTTTTTAGGGTTGTTTATTTATTAATAGTACTTGTTGAAATTTCTCTATTATTCTCATCTGGTTTTTTTCTGGGACTACTGATGTAGTGTACATCAGTATTACATACCAATTGGAATTTATGGTATATTTGAATGGATCTCTTTTAATATTACCTTCGGATTGGAATTTAGGTGTATATTCGAGTGGATATATATTATACATGAATGATAAATATTGTTTACTATGAGATCTTAATTTTGAAAATTGTTTTGTTTGTCAATTATTACAATTTAAGAATCGTTCAGCATTTTGTTAATTTTATTACCAATACCATGAGCCTTTTCACTGGTTCCATAGTGACTATAATTTTGCGTTATATCTGTCCGTAGCCCGTCGTTTTATAAACACAGACGGGAAAATGGCAACCAAGCTATACGACAAACGCAACGGTTTCGGCTTTCCCGTCGTAAATTTTCCATATTTAAGTAGTAACATCCGACAGTCACCCGCATATGGCGTTTATATTTCACAAATGATCCGATGTGTCGGTGCGTGTTCAACGTATGAACATTTCATATACAGATGTAAACTACTCAATGGCAAATTATTGACACAGGGGTATCGAAAACAGCGTTTGATGTCAACATTCCGCAAAATTTACGGTCGGAATAATAGTCTTGGTTGCGTTAACTCTGTTTTACTGGATGAAATGTTGCGTTGCCTTTTCGTTGGCGTTTGTTGAGACGTCTGTACCAATTGCGACGAGGATTTGTTCCTCACATATTTCATTTAGCCTTGACTGTGGACTCACGTCGGATGTAACCAGTCGACAGGGGATGCTTACTCCCCCAAGGCACCTGATCCCACCTCTTGGTTTCCAGAGTCCTTGTTTGTCCATTTTTACCAGATATTTATATATATCTGGGACATCCTAAAAATTTATACTTTGGTATCTGGGATTTTTTATCTTTCAAAGTTTATCATATTGTTCTAATAGGAACATCCATCCCTTTTTAATCGCATCTTTACCTTGCTATTATTTTGTTTTCGACGATTGTGCTTGACTATGGACTCACGTCGGGTGTAACCAGTCGACAGGGGATGCTTACTCCTCCATGGCACTTGATCCCACATCTTGGTTTCCAGAGGTCCGTGTTTGTCCATTTTTGCCGGATTTATATCTGTGTTATGGACATCATAAAGATTTATACTTTGGTATCTGAGATGTTTTATGTTTATATTATTCAAGTCATGCCTTTCACATCTATTCATCTAGGCTATACATTTTGCTGAGAGGTTTCAAATCTTCAGAAACCGGAATGTGCAAAGGAAAACTGCATTCCTATAATTATTTTGTTTAGTGTTATCGTCCTTTACAAATTTTGTTCCTTAACCATAGATTCGTTTTTTCAACAACTAGGCCCGCCAGGCCTAGCGCAGATATACACCCCAACAACAAATCACAATTTTGGTGAGCAGCAGCTTCCCCTAAACACTATAAATTTTTTAAAAAAATATATATTTTCTCGTGTCAGTACACGCCAACGATTCGAAACCAGTATTATCCGAAAAATATACAAAATATGATAGTACATTGTTATTTTATATTATGATTATATAATTATATTTTAATACGCTACATGAATTTTTACATGTTTGAGCTGTATTTTCTTTTAATTTACTAAAATTGTAATCGTATCATTTATTCAACATGACATATTAATGATATCATTATCATCATCATCAACATCAGCAGCAACAGCAGCAACAGCAGCAGCAGCAGCCGCAGTAGCAGCTTGTGTTCTGTTCTATTTAAGTATACTTTCCTAGGCATGAACTGATTTCAATGAGATTGTTTTGATGTATCAGTGAATAGTTATTGATATCAGATGACCACTTATCATAGTTTTAAATTAAATCACCATGGATCATGTTATTTGAAATGATAAGACAACCATTGTTCCGCCGATAATATATTTATGAATATAAAATTCAAATTGCAAATTCAATGCGCATGGGATGATAAAAGTATTAATATTATAATCCGTTTGTGATCTTTATAGAAACGTATTTTTAAAAAAAACCCTGATTAGATTCATACAACACAATGCAATACTTATGTTGCTGTAGAACATCGGCGATATTATGTGATGTTTTGATTCAATTTATGTATGTCCTTGTTTGTTCACTCCCAGTTATCACTCAATATACTTATTGAAATTAAAAAAAAAAGCATATAGTTTAATGCCGAAAAGCATTTTTGAATTTCGCAAATCACTTTACAATGTAATAAATTAGATTTTAAATTGCATTCAGTGAAATGCATCTTAAGTTTGGGGTTTGGTATGACCGGAATGCTATGGACAAACTGCTTCTTACTGTAAAATGTATAAACACACTAAAACATTATTAACATTTGATTCAATCAAATTTAAACACAAATTTTAAAACTTCATTATTATTTTGAAAAAATCAAGCCACGATTACATCTTCGAATAATCAATCGTAGTTTTCGGAGTGCGTTATATATAGGGAATTATGCTTTTTTGTATTTCAATATCAGAATAAATGACTACTATCGAATGGGTAGAGCAACATTTCAGTTACTGAAAAATACAGACTGCAGACAAGTTCACTATACGGGTCGTTATATTTGCACAACGTTAACTTTTGTGTTTGGAGCCGACCTGGCTCAGTCGGTAGCATGCTCGACTCTTGGTCGTGAGGTCGTGAGTTCGAGTACAGCCAGCGGCAGGTTGTTTTTCTGTCCTTCGGATGAGACAGTAGAAATCGAAGTCTCGTGTCACAGTAGGTGTCGGCACGTTAAAGATCCCTCACTGCTCCGTAAGTGCCGAGCATAGGCCAAGAAGCCCTTCACCGGCATTTGGTGACGTCTCCATATCAGTGAAAGATTCTTCAGTAGGACGTTAAACAACAATAAACAAACAAACAATAACTTTTTGCGTTTTTTGATTTGAGAAGAAGCCTTAAATATAGACATGACACTAGTCAACTTTACAAGACAGAACAGTTAGTTTAACTTTTCCCAACTTAAATGACCTGAAACAAGATATTATTGAATGGAATATGACACCTGGAGAAAGGTATATTGCATAGCCAAATAGTCGGAGAAAATTTATCAAATTCTTGGTTTAACTTATGTAATTAAAGGGGATATTTAACATATAAATGAAATTATTTTGTGTTTTGAGTTCTTATGCAATTATCAAGTATGCAAATTAGTGGAATCGATGGTATTTTATATTTATCTAAAAAACTTTAGGAGACTGTATATTTTGCGCTTTTATTGCAAGATGGTTTCATCAACAGGTTTGTCTTTATGCAGTTCCACTATACAGGGGTTGATTGATACGTTTTGAGCATTGTTTTGAAGGAGAGAAGCAGACTTGCCTATTTTCAGCCCTTCTGTTCTCTGACTATTCGAGGCTGTGTAACCAACGTGTCATTCGGTCATTTTCAGTAACAAGTGAAAGTAAACAGGTCAAGTGACGGTAGCAAAATGCAAAATTATTCCAATATTCATTTTATTGTTTAAGCTTCTTTAAAAATGGCTTTGAGGTTCTTGAACATCACTGGAGAAAGTGTAAAGACACTCAAGGAAAAACATATTTAATTACAGTGCAAAATGTTTCCTTAAAGACAAATATGTACATATGAGGCTCGACACTTATCAACCAATCCTAGGAAACCAAGACAGTTCAGGTGAGAATGTGAGCCAAATTGGCCTCATGTTTGTTTTCTTCTGATCTCGAATGCTATTTATGATATAAAGTTCAATCCTCGGTCGGTACATGGTTTATGTTCCGATCTCTCATTACATATTTTTTCTAATGATAATAAACTGATATTATCAATATTTTATTGCATTTTTATCGTATATTTATCAATATTGATATACCGATTCCAAAGATGAATTTTATTACCATGGATAATTGTGTCTAAGATAATAGAGATATTTTTATTTCCATCATAAACATTCGCAGATATAGTGTTATTATATCACGAATATTTTATTCGGTAGCGTTAATAAGTTTTTATTTTTTTATTTTGTGTTTAAATCGTATAAAAAATCCGTAGTAACAAATGTTCCGTAAAAACATTGTGTATATTTACAGGATCCAAGGGAAAGTCATATTCCAAACATGCATAATGTGACTTAATACTATTAAAACAATGTGAACAAGGATGAAGTATCCGCATCGTATCCAATTAGAAACATTGTAATCTAAAAATCAGACTACTTTGTCGTGTTTGTGTCAGTCAGTTACGTGGTATCAATAATGAGGTTTCACTATACGTATAAGACAGAAGTCGCGGAAGCGAAACATACGTGTTGCTTTTCCAACGGCGACGGTGTCAAATTTTACGTTTAAGTTAAAAGTTAAAGTTTTAATTTTAAACGTTAAGTTTTGTTTGCCGGCCTGCTGTTTGTCTAATATAGGTATGGATATAGAAAACGATCCTGTTTGTTGTTTTCAGTATCCAATCTTGAGAATGTTGGGGATAATTTAGACTAAAGTCATTATCTTCAAGACAACTAAAGAATAAAATGTAAAATTAAAATGATTGGCATCAATATAACTAGCATGGAATGATCAATACTAATGAACTTAAATGTGACTGATTAAATTATAAAATGTCTAAGATGGCAAGGTATAGATGACTAGAATGTCCAGGATATAGGTACAAATCTGGTAAAAATTAACAAACATGGACATCTTGAAATCAAGAGGTGGGATCAGGTGGCATGGAGGAGTGTGTATCTCGACCGGCCACAACCGAAGTAAGTCCAGTCAAATTAAAATGAAATACGTGAGGAACAAATCTTCGTCATAATTAGTGCAGACATCTTAAACCGCCATCGAACAGAAAACTCAACATTACACTTGGTGAAACGGAATAGTCGCAAACAGGACTACTATACCAACCGTTAAATTTGCGGAACATTGACATTAAACGCAATTTTTGATATCCCTGTGTCAATAATTTATCAGTGAATAGTTTACCTCAGCATATGAAATGTTCAACATGTGTATTGTTGTGTTTGTATTGCCATTGGCAATGTACCAATGACCTTCCTAGTATTAACCCTTCCGCCCCCGAGTATCTGAGTGGTATGCTCTTTTCAATTGCTTAAGACCAGTGCATTCTGGTCTGTAGGGTGGAAAGAGTTTAACTAAACTCACCTGTAAATTTAATGATTTCACTCCAGCACACCTGACAAGAATAATATACATTCTTAGAAAGAGCATGAAACCATCTACGAAAATTGAATTCATGACCCTGAGGGCATGGGTTCTGCCCTTAGGGCAAGGTTAAATTTACTATATAGTAAAACTAGCCAGATCTTCAAAAGCCTTCTTTTCACCTCCTGCACATCTTATTGAATGGTTAGAAAGAGCATAAAGCCCTCTACCAATAATGTAATATCCATTACCCCGAGTGCGTTTGTTCTAACCTTAGGGTGGAGCTAAATTTACTTTATAATAAAATGTACTTAATGTTAGTAACAACTGTACAGTATGCTTAACGCGTTTCTCAGGAACTACATAGTGAAAGTCCATGAAACTTTAGGTTATTGTAAGCCTATATCCCTATTTGTGCAATAAGTTTTCAGTTTCGGGATAAGGGGATCTACGGTATATTTTAGAGGCTGGGTGGGGTTTACTATTGAAACATTATAGGAAATATAAAATCATTTACATTTTTACTTGCATTTTAATTGAGAAAAATCATTACACTGTACTTCAAACCAGATATTTTTGGATGACATTATGTAAGTGGTTCATTGCCATATAAGTCCTTATCCCCAGGGTCATTCCCACCCCTCTCATTTTTAGAAATCTTCCAACATCTCAAAAGTAGTTGAAATATCCACCCCTAAACCATATATTTTGTGGAACCTCAAGGCAAGAATAATTGTATTGGAAAATTCTGCAGGTCCCAGGGGTCATCCCCATCCCCTTTTTTTCAAAAATATTCAATTATCTGAAAAAAATATATGAGGTCACCATCCCTAAACTATATATTTTCTTATTCCTCATAACAAGACAAGTTTAATGATACTTTGGGTGTCCCCCACGGTCATCCCCATCCCTTTATTACATGAATATTCAATTATTTGAAAAATAAAAGTTGTGTTCCCCACCACTAACAATATAGTTTTATAACCCATGACATTGTATTGTGGTATTTTGGGAATCCCCAGGGTCATTCCCCACCCCATTATTTCAGAAATCTTCAATTATCTCAAAAATCGTTTAGGTCCCAACCCCTAAAAAATATATTTTCTTTTTTTTTATTTAAATTTCTATTACAAAGAAATTTAATAAAGAAAATGAATGAATTTCTTATGCATAATCTACGTATTTACAACGATATTGGTATTATAAATCATGCAAATGAAGCTATTTTCATTGTTTGTGTGTGTGCTATTATTATTGTTATTATAATTTTTTGTATATTGAGAATGCTTCACAAGTTATATAATTTATTGTGTTGTACTCTCTTTTTTCTATTTATACCTCAATATAATATTTTTTAATGTAAATATATCTTTTTTATTTATAAGTTATTTTTAAAGAAATTTCTATAAAATTCTTAATGTACATGCAGTTTTTAAAATAGTGTTCAGAATCTTCAATTTCTTTACACACATTACACAGGTTATCATTTTTTATTTTCCATCTTTTTGGTAATATTTTATTTTTATACTATCTAATGGTGGTAGTTTTGGGGATCCATCTGAATATTTCAGAAATCATTTCTCATTATCGTTTTTTCTCTTCCCCTAAATATAAAATTATATAAATTATAAATATATAAATATATAAATAAATTATTTTGTTATCCAGTTTTGATATTACTCATTTTGTTATTTCCTATTTATCTCCATTAGAGTCTATATCGGTGTATTGAACTGATATGTAGGCATATCTTTATTTTTAAGTTTTGTTCTACATATATTCTACAGAAATATTTTTTTTTAATCAAACTAACTTCTGCTATCCTATTGTCTTGTTTTGTTTAGTTTTTGCAATTTTCATTTATTATTTGGTACAATCCCATGGATTAGTTTCCCTCTGAATATATTTTTAATTTCATTATCGTCTATCTCTTCAAACATAAATTTTCATGATTTTTTAATCACTTCAGTTGTAACCTTATAGTATCATTTCAAAAATATATACC
Organism: Atrina japonica; assembly: GCA_030159075.1. Lineage (NCBI taxonomy): Eukaryota > Metazoa > Mollusca > Bivalvia > Pterioida > Pinnidae > Atrina > Atrina japonica. The sequence goes on from BROG01000959.1 coordinate 52,453, forward strand.
GTATCTTTAAGATTATTAAATCATTTTGTTATTCAGTTATTCAGTTTCTCTCTCTATTGAACTCTCTCTCTCTCTCTCTCTCTCTCTCTCTCTCTCTCTCTCTCTCAGAAATCTCTCTCTCTCTTCTCTCTCTTGTCTTGTAATATTTCTAGTTTGATGTAATTTATGTATTGCATAAAATACAATAATATATATTTATATACTCGCCATCTACGAAATTGTGTAATATGTAAGGAGAGGGCTTTACATAATGTTTTGATAACTTGTAGCCCAAACCTATTTCTGTTAAATGGAAATAAAATATGTTTAAACTAATTCAGTTTTGATATTACTGATATTTTTTCTTTCACATTAATTTTGATAAAGTCTGAATCGTAGTGTGGAACTGATATGCAGTCAAGTTTTTATTTTTAAGTTTTGTTTTCCATTCTACATGAATACATTTTTAAATCAAACTAACTTCTGCTATCCAATTTTCTTTTTTTAGTTTTTGCAATTTTTTTTTTCATTTATTATTTCATTTTTATCGAAAATGTCCCGTATTCTAATTATATCACTTTCAATCCAATTTTCAAAAAATAGTACATTATTCTTAAATTTTATATATATTTATTTCCCCATAAAATTTGGACTGCTATGTCTCTTCGATTTTGTGGGGTCTTTGTCTGTCCTCCGTCTATTTCAATCCATGCTTTAATTAAATTTTGATAAAATTCTGGAATTAATTCCTTTTTATTGCCCAGGTATTTTATATGTCTAAGTTCATCTTAAATATATGTAAATTATATGCTCAACTTTTTGTATTATATCTTTTTATAATTAGAACTGTAATATTATATGTTTAGAGTAGAATGAATATATAATTTATTACCTGTATTCATTTAACATTGTTAATTTTCTTTTTTTCAGTTAATTATTAATTTATTAATCTTTTCCAATTTTGTTTCCCTATTTAGTTTTATTGCGTCTCTAACATTATGGCTAAAATATATTCCTACTGCTTTTATGAACACACTTTTCCAGTCTACTATTTCAAAGTCGTTTTCCGTTTCCTCTATATTTCCTAATTTGATTCCTTGTGATTTACTTCTGTTTAGTTTAAGGCCTGATAACCAGTTTGATCTGTATTTATAATTTGTGCTAAAATTGATTTGATTCTTGTAGCTAAACAGTGTTCTGCTATTTTATAGTCATAACTTAGTAATGTAATAGGTCGCCAGTTTTCTAATTTCATTGGGTTATCTTTTTTGTGCATACGTGAAAGTATCTCTGTCCTTTGTGATGGTGAGAGTGTACCTTTTTCGTAACCATAATTTAATGATTTGACTAATGACTGTTTTAATTTTTTTTTTCAAAAAATGTCGATAAATTTCTAGTGTCAGACCGTCAGAACCTGGTGATCTATTTAATTTCATTTTAGATATAGCTTTATAGCATTCAGATTCCGTCACATATTTTCTTATACCTTATGGCAAGAGAAGTTTTATGGTGATATATTGGGGATCCCCAGGGTCATTCCCCACTCCACTTTTTCAGAAAACTTCAATTATATCAACAACCATTGCGGTCCCCACCCATAAACCATATATTCTTGTTTCTCGTGACAAGACAAGTTTTTTGATGATATTTTGATGGTCCTCTGAGTCAAACCTACCCTCTTTATTCAGAACTCTTCAATTATCTAAAAACCCGTTGAGGTTCCCATCCCTAAATCATATATTTACTTATTCTTCATGATAAGACCAGCTTTATGGTAATATTTTGGGGATCCTCAGGATCACACCCCTTTATTTAAGACATATTCAATTATATTATAAATATTCGATCTTCACAACCTTAAACTATATATTCTTTTGTTACCCATGACAAGACAAAGTTGTATAGAGGTATTTGGGGGAATCCAAGTTCATCACCTAACCCATAATTTCAGAAATATTCAATTATCTAACAAACCGCCCCCTTATTTCTGAAACCTTCAATTATCTAAAGACATGTTGAAATCATCACCTCTAAATCATGTATTATCTTATTACTCTTGAGAAGATAAATTGTAGTGTGAAATTTTGGGGTGATCCCTGGGGTCATTCCACACCCCTTAATTTCAGAAATCTCAATTTTCAATAATCATTGAGATCCTCACCCGTAAACCATATATTTTGTTATTACTCATGACAAGACAAGTTTCAGGGTGAAATTTCTAGGTGTCCCCAAGGCCATTCCCTACCCCTTATTTTAGTAATCTTAAATCATCTGAATGTGAACCTTACAACTAAACATGTAGGGCAGTGCCAAAATGGTTAAACTGTGGAAATAAACATAATTGTACAAAATCATCATTTTTGTGCATTATGAAGACTGAATGCATGATTAGAAAGAGCAAAATGCTTTACTATAATTGTGAAATTCGTGAACATTATGGTTGGTAAGGCACAAAAAGTGATTGATGTCTTTATTTTTGTGTATCTAATCCGGATATACCAAAATCACATCTCACTGTTATATGATTACACTTACTATCCTATAAAAGGATTAAAACTGGTCAGTATTGTATGATAGTTAAATCAATATATCTATCATCTATTATGAAGTATAAAAAGCACATAGTTGACACAATGATTTCTAAAGACCAAAACATGATTAAAACGTTGCATTGTTTCCTTTTAGTAAACGTAATTCCTTTCAATACTTTTTGTTCTGCAAACTAAATATTAAATAACGTAATGTTTGACAAATTCATTGCAATATATTAAGTTTGTTAAAGGAAATAAAAGCACAGACATGACGTATGTAAGATTGATCAGCACAAATAACAGACTATTTTTCATCTTATCTCAATGATATTGAAATATAACCTGTGTGTAGCTATTTTGCTCTTATTCGAGTCTATAATGTGTTTGATATTAAAATGTAAAACATTTCAGATACCAAAGTAAGAATCTTTAGGATATCCAGGACACAGATATAAACCGCCATACCCACCGTGAGTCCACAGTCAAGTCTAAATGTAATACGTACGGAACGAATCCTCGTCACAATTGGTACAGACATATTATGATATGTTTGATCTATTTCAGTAAAGTTAAGACGATATTGATTTTCAACATTCGTGATTTGCGTAACGCCCGTGATACCGATGTTATTTAGATTCTGCATCATCTTATAAATGCTATGGTTAGAACTGTAAACACAAAGTAACACAATATTTGACGGTTTTACTGTTTTACTTTAATTTAGATTCCAACTCTACTGTAACTGAAATGACCTGGCAATTGGAATATGAGTTGACATAAAGTTGATTCTGGAAGTAAACATAAAATTCACCAGCATTGAATGCTATCACAATATGGACTCCTGTGTCAATTAGGGGCATCAACCGTGGCCCAGTGGTTTTAGCATGCACTTTGAACCATTAGGTCTCCCATTTCTGGTCAGCGCAGGTTTGATCCCCGCTGGAACCTAATCTGAATCTAATTGTGAGGAAGTTTGCCAGCTTACCGATTGTCTTTTTTCTGGGCACACTGTAAACGGGTATTCTTTTTCACCATTAAAATCCATTGCGGCTACATTTTTAGACTATAAACTAACACAATTGTTCAATGTGGCGTAAAACAAAAGTCAAAGCAATTCATACCTGTATCAGTAACATGAGAGTCTATTTACATCAATTATACGAATAAATGATGTGTTTCAATTATATATAATTATTTCTTTATTCTGAAAAAAAAAATGTCCCATGTGCTATATGCAACAGAATTGTGAGCTTCTAACCGACTGTAATACTTTCCGAGTCAATCAAATGTACCCATATTAAAATGTTATTTCATAGTACTGATATTCACCATAGTAATTGAATGAAATATTGATCTCCGTACTGCTAATATTTTGGTATTTATACGATATATATTTCAAAACAATTATAATTTCTTTAGAAATGAAAATAATTTTTCAAACAATGGTTTAATAGTGTATTCCCATCAGATTCGATCAATAGTAGGTAGATATGTTGTGGATATTGTGGTTTACCTATAGATCTATATTTCTTGCATACGTGATAAATGCCGTTTCTTTACATCAGTAAAATGACTAGATGCAGATATGGGCGTATCAATATTCAAGATTGACAACACTTAAATGCTTAAATACCGCTACACATTTAACTGTTGTATTATGTTTATTTAACACCCGGCGCTCTGGTGTCCTTACATCAATCTGCTGATTTTGAAAAACGTCAAAGGAAAAATCATGTCTGTATTTGGCATTTTAATCATTGCTATGATAGCATCAATAATACCAAATGGACTGGCGGTGGGATTTAGAATTAACTTCCGTGAAAAAAGAAGCGACGGAATAAAATGTCCTGTTTCATGTGGATCGAAAAATCTACCAGTGTGCCACTGTGATGATGACTGTCATATCTTCAATGATTGCTGTTTAGAAGCTATCAACTCTGAAAAACCATCAACGTTCAATATGGACTCGCGTAAAAATGCATTCTCTTGTTATTTGCCTTACCCCTATAATAAAACTAGAAACATTTTAAAACCGTTCGGTGTAACTGTAGTTCAAAATTGTTTGCAAGAATTTCAATTGAGTAGAATAGCTGAAAAATGCTTTGACACAGATAGATCTAACTTTCTTCATTTTATACCAGTTACAAGTAAAGACGGGTTGACGTATGCAAATATTTACTGTGCATTATGCAATGGTGAAGGGAATGTTGAACTTTGGGACATACATACACATATAGATGTTTTAAGAAAAAATGTATCAAATCACAATTTAACAGAATTACTCAAGGTGCTTGATGTTGCCACTGGTTTGAATCCAATTCCACCTTCTTCCGTTCGACCCAGAATATGTATACGAACAGCACGAGATCAAGTCAGAAATCAAACTGCACTTTGTCATAAATATCAGGAACCAGTTTTATATGCTGGTGAAGTTTTTAGAAATCGTCATTGCATTGACAAAAATCGTTTTCAATATCTTTCCAGTAATAGTCCTTCTCAAGTTGAATGTATTGGGGGGCAAAATACTGCCATCGATCGCTACATTTGGGATAGCAGCCCAAGACATGAATTATTTAGGATTTCATTTGCAATGCAAATGGAACATGAGTCCAGGAAATGCAAGGCTGGTGAAATTGTCTATAGTACCAAGGTAAGAAAACATAGTCATTTAAACATTTAAGATTCCAAACTGTTAATGAAAAAGGTCAGGCCTAGATATCATGTAAAACTGATTTGCATCACCCTAGACAGAGTTTTAACATTATTGGTAAATGAAATAATTGATTTAAATTTATATCTTAGATATCGTAAAAATAAAGAAACCATCGTTTTTCACTTAAAATCCATCGTCCTTAGAATTTAAAACCATCACGAAGATTCACGCCGCCGATTTTTATCATTTCATAACTTGCGATGAAGAATATGAATAAATATATATACTTGAGTTATAAAGACATTTACGAAATTTAATAGGAAACGAAAATGTAAAAAAAAACCTGAAATTCTTATTTACAAAACTAATTTTATTTATATCTTATACACTTCTATCTTTTGAATATTAAAAATCTAATAAAGTGAAGAATATCCTTAAAACATTAAGGTAAACATGAACTGTTGAACCATCAATTTGGATATGGATAAATGTGATTTTTACTGAATTTTTACAATTTGTGTTACAGTATTGTTAAAGGGGAATTAGGTGTATTTTCCCTTTTTACTACTAAGATTGATCCGTATCATCAGGCTGCACGGGATTGTTGTAGCGGACGGATTCAACGAGAGTGTAGCTCGAGTTGAATCCATCCTCTACAACGATCAAGTGCATTCTGATGATAGGATAGAAACGTTTGTGTGGTTTTGTTTTTATAACATATCCCTTATTTATCTATATGCATACACACATTTAAAATTCATTACGCTTTTAACTGTTTTGGATGACATAAATGCGATTTTGAAAAGTAGCTCCGGCAAAATTTCCGTATCCAACTTTGTGTAATACGACAATACGTATTGCACGGGGGTATTGAACTCTCTATTGTAACTGTATGATTACACATCCATGCAATAAAATAACAAATACAAATTTCGATATATTTTGTGAAAATTGCTTGTGAAATCCAGGTTTTGCACTTTCTCAATTATAATTTAGTAATTGATTAATTAATCTTACTATTTGTATATGAGCACAACATTGTACCTACCGTGACTTTATTCTCACAAAATATATATAGGAAACTACGATATTTTCATGCATGTTTATAGTTCTTATTTTTGTTGTACATCAAGTACAAGTAGTAAAACTAGAAGAAAATCGAAATATTTGTTTGCCGTAAACACATCTAATGTCTATTTCTTTTACCAGCCTTTATTTTCAATAAACATAAATATATGTATATATGGTAATAAAACAGATTTATGTATTTACAGGTGAAGTGTGTTCGCCTCGGCTGCCTGAATGGTGAATACCCTGCACCAAACAAAACCTGCATAATGTTTGAAATAATGTACAGTAATTACAGAGTAAATAATGTGTGGAACGTCAATTCCATCATGATTAACAATGAAGATATGTTCAAAAGATATGTCACACTATTAATGTATGTATTGTATATCAACAAATTTGTTAGTCTTTCTGCAGTCGTATACCGTACTTCTTACAAGAGCACTGCATGCCACTACAGAAGATTAAATATACCTTTAGCGTACACAGGTATCTTGAGTATGCAAGAATCAGTCAAACTGAACTCATGGTTGGATTCACTGCAAATCTCGTATCTAGAGACATATGGAAAAGGAACTCAGAGTAAGTTACTACAACGTGTATTTGACAATAAACTTCAGAACTCGGATACCGCTTTTCAGAAGCAATGTAAAGAATCGAGTACTATGTTAATGCTGGAATTTCCGAAAGACAAGGACACGTTCATCATGTCGCTGGCTAAATATCAAACGCCATTTTTGATTAAATACCAATGCCTTCATATCAACCTAACACTTTCAGTAACAGAGAAAACGGATGGAAGTGGTGAAATACGCAGAGAGTATAAACCGACCGAGTTTTACTGTGTCAATGGTCAATCCGAGTTTGCTTTGAGTATTTTGTGGCTGTTAATTTTCGTGTTATGCGCCTCATACATGTTGTGTATATGACTCTCTAAACCTCTTTATCAGGTTCTGTTAGTAATATTGCCTATATTCTAAAAAGTCTATTGGTTCTCTGCTGTGGCCAGGAAAAGCCAACCAACCGCCCCAGAGAGAGAGAGAGAGAGAGAGAGAGAGAGAGAGAGAGAGAGAGAGAGAGAGAGAGAGAGAGAGAGAGAGAGAGAGAGAGAGAGAGAGAGAGAGAGAGAGAGTATCCCATTGTTCATTTTTTGTATAAGTTTATGATGTCATTTCACCTGTGTACTTGCTTATACTTTAATATAAAAATCTCAGATACCAAAGTATAAATCAATAGGATGTCCAGGACATAGATACAAATCCGGTAAAAATGGACAAACACGGACCTCTGGAAACCAAGAGGTGGGATCAGGTGCCATGGAGGAGTAAGCATCCCCTGTATATTTTTGCATTATTTTGTATTTTTTCTATGTGCTTTGTTGTAACCAGGATATATTTCGAGGATATAATTCCGAAATTCTGAATTATTTATAGACAGGACGTCACCGATGTACCTAAAAACTGAACCATGATGCTACCTAGTTCTTTCCTGTGTAGATCAGGGAATTTCTAAATTACGCTTCATAAGAATTCTAAAATATGTCAGCCAGGGAAGGGACACCATTGGTACTAAATATAACTGTTTTTGTTGTATTTATTAATGTGTTTATTTGTTATCATGTATTTTTGTATTGGCATTTGTTGTATAAGTGATTCTTCAAAGAAAATGATATATATTCAACAGCAAAAGACGTGATATTTTTAAATTATTGTTTTCTCATAAATACATGATTTCAGACTTTGAATCTTAAAGAGTGTAACAACTCAAATGATTTTTGTGCATGTCACATGTAATCACTAACCCGCAATGCTTAATCGGACCCTGGCGCACACCGAGTGCGTGCAGGACGTGGATAACCAAACCCCGTGCACGTGGTTCATACATAAACAACTCTCATTTTGTATTGGGATCTAAATCTAATGTCTAGTGTTTAAGAAAGCTCCGACAAATTTATCTGTAGAGACGTTGTTTACGCAATACCAAGCCTCTCCATAAGGGACCGTGACGCTCGATTGACCAGTTTCAAGCAGGTTGCCGTCCAGAGACGTGGCGACCAATTTCGGCTGTTATGTGTCGATAATTTATCGGCTGATGTACATACTTTGCACCTCCGGCAGTACTAACGAAAGGCGTCGAACAAAAGAGACGTCATCACACCAGGACAGATACATCACTTTTACGCACTTACGCAATATATCTCGTCCATCATCGTACACATCAATGGAGTTCCCTGGAACTTACAAAACTTACATTTCAGAATTAGATCTGATGTCGTCTGTGCAGTGCAGGATTAAAACCGAGATAACCTGAATAAGGAACAGTATTTACACTATGTCACAGGCAAGCACGTTGATGCTGGTGCAAAAACAATCGACATCACCGTCTACGACACGACACTGGTTGCTGATTTTTTGTTTTTCTTGGTTGCACATCAAGTTTGATAAAATTATTATTTATTACTTGTTGTTATTTACAGTACACAACTAAGTAATGTTGAACTATTTTCCGGTTTCTTTTTCTGAGTATATATATATATATATATATATATTATATATATATATATATATATATATAGTATATATATATATATATATATATATAATATATATATATATATATCTGTGTGTGTGTGTGTGTGTGTGTGTTATGATTTATATATTCTGAAAATATTGTCTGATGTTGTGATTAACAAATATGAAAAAAATAAATATATAAAAAAATATATTTTATCTTTTCTGAATATTTCAAAGCTCAACTTTAACATTGCAATCATCCAGAACAATACTCGACGTACTCTGGGTATCTGTAGTAAATATGATCATGATGATGATGAGCCTTGGAAATGAAATAATGTGAGACAATATGTTGGCGATCAAGAAACATTAATTTATGGAAAGTCAGGTGCAACGGTGTCTTCTTTCTATCCTTTTAAACAGAAAACACTTCTTATACAACTTCAGTTAAATTATATAAATATAATATTCCTGAGAGTGTGGTAGTGGAAATTGTCACCACGAGGAAATGCATTGTCAACCGAGGTGAATTTTGTACTATAAATAACAACAAGTCAAGGGATGACAATTTCCACTAACACCCTCTCAGGAATGTTATATTTATTATATTATACCGATCCACTGTATTGAAGCATATATTATCCATTGAATAACTTAAATCGAAAAACAAACTGCATCAGCAGTATTATTTTTATACTTTATTCATATATAAAAAACTGAAATGAAGCAGAATAAACTATTAGACTTATTTCAGCCATTTCAGCCATCATTATACACTTTTATTTCTATGCATTCGAAATATCGAAGATTTTCCAATTTGCGAAGTCAGCTGCGAGGGCAGTAGTAGCCTATACATGCATGGAAAACAGCTAGACAATCAATAGGGACCCGGTTGCTTAAAAACGAGTTTGCAAATTTAGGCATCACTGTTGATAATAAAAAAGTATGATTTAGGCATCACTTTTACATATAAAATACTATTTTATAAGTAACAGAGAAGCCTTAATTTACAAACACATTTTTAAGCAACCGACCCCAATGAGTATAACTATGAGACAACGTGCGTCAAACTGCCACATAGATCAAACAGACATTTCTACCACTATAAACCCTCATCAGGAGCTTTATATTGTTTTTTAGGTCATTCTTAAACACACAGCTAACCACATGGATGATAACAAAATCCTGTCAAGTAAAAAAAACGCTTTTCCACATTGATCGCCTTTAAATTCCGTTCCCGACTCCGCCAATTTGGTTTAGCTTGTGACCTAAATGGCTAAATGGTCGGTTACTTTGATTATGACCAGTTGCTATAGAAAACGCGATTTTCCTCAAAGGAATTGAACTGGTTCGAACCAGTCTGGCCGGTCAGTCCCAAACAAATGGCCTAATATGTTGTCTGAGAATAACCCCGGATAAGGTGAAAAAGGCTTCTCTAATTGTAATTATTTGGTTTAATGCTTCAATGCATTTTGATTGGCTGAAAATAGAATATAGCATTTCCCCTTTACCTTGCACTGAGTTGCATGTCACATCCGTTTAAAAATCAATGAAAAATAACAGTGAAAATAACAGTTAAAAATAATCTCATATTTTATGGATAAACGTAACAAAAAAAGATAAAACATTCATATATTGAAATTGTATTCAATTCTTGCCACGGTTGATGTAACTGAACTTCCTTTGCCATGGTAAATTATAATACTTAAAAGAGCATTAGCTAAATTTTTAATTTTTGTTTTCCTTTTTTACTACTTAGACTGATAGACAATAACAAAAAAAGAGATATACAGAGGCATAAAAATTCTTAAATTCCTGTATATTTTGTGAAAACTGCTCGAGATTTAAAGGTTTGCCACTTTCTCAATTGCAAATGATTAACTCTACCTTACTATTTGTAAATGAATACCACACTGGACCTGACCTTATGTTCGTAAAAGCATAGATTATAACATGGTCTAAGATTTGTTATGCCTGTGTATAGCTCTTATTTGTTATTGTACTTTAAGTTCAAGAAGTAAACGTAGAAAAAAAATCGAAATTAATATTATTTTTTTTTTGGTTAATACAGCTAATGCCCCTGTTGTCGCGGAGAAACCATAGGCATAGGAACCTTCAACAACACGTTATCATCATGTCTGGAGCCCAGAAAAGGGCTTCCCAGTGCTTTTAAAATAAAATAAAAAATGGACTCCCTATCATGCTCATGTATTTGTGTTTGCTGATAAATCTGCCAATTTAATACAAACGAGTTGCAAAGCGATAATTCACACTCGAGGTTTTAAAATTGAACATTTCTGGGAAGCATACCCTATAAAACCAAAGGGAAACGGTGAATTTGCGTCTGGAAATAACTAATTGGATTTCTTAACTAATCTATCAATGAAAATATTCTCAACAATAAGGAGATCATACTTCAATATCATAGTCTGAAGGATAGTAATTCTACCCCGATTTTTAGTATCATTTTTTGTTGTTGATCCAAGTTCCTTTTGAGAAGGATAATCAAAATGGCTTATTATTAGACTTCTAGTAGTGGTTCAAAAATATCTGAAATATGCATAAACCCGACACTTTAATGCAATATTGCCTCAATTATTTAACCCATCACCTAGAAATATGTGCAGTGACCAGTGGAGCATGCCCCTAAAGCTATACGGTAATTAAATAGGTGTAAAACCATTATTTTTTCTATAAAAATCGGAAAATTAAAAACAAATTTACGGAAACTGTCCAATATATTTAATATTTGCACCTCTCCAACTTGAAACCCTTACTCTTCTTTTGATAGTATATGCATTGCATAACAGTTAAAACAATTTTGTCACCAGCCTCAAACTGACCCCCTTATAAAATATTCTAGATCCGCCATTGTAGTTACATATATTTATTGCATAAACTAAACACATATGAAAATCATTTTTTTTTTAAACCGGGGAAATATTTTCATAAAAAAAAGTTGCTCCCCTTCACATTTTTGCTTCCTACGCCACTGGAAATGGCAAGATTGTTATTACATGACATTTCCACATTCGTCCCAAGACTCCTGACCAGAAGTGAAATTCTCTATGATTAATGGTGCTATGATCTTTTCATATCTATACTAACATGTTATAGGATATTAACTAATAATGTTTTTGAATGCAAGAACGATAACTCTTACAAAAGTAAAGCATAATCGTAAGTACCTAATATAATTACGTTAGTAGCCGAGCCGGCCTGGCTCAGTCGGTAGCGCGCTCGACTCTGGATCGTGGGGTCGTGAGTTCGAGTCCCGCACCCGACAGGTTGGTTTCCTGTCTTTCGGATGAGACAGTAAAAACGGGAGGTCCCGTGTCACAGTAAGTGTCGGCACGTTAAAGAACCCTCACTGCTCAATGGCCGAGCATAGGCCAAAATTTGAAGCCCTTCACCGGCATTTGGTGACGTCTCCAAGTGAAATATTCTTGAGTGGGACGTTAAACAACAATTAACAAACAAACAAACGTTAATAGCCATACACTAATACATCGATAGGGGCGAGAAAGGTCAGCGCGAGATTATCCAAGATCCGACGTGACTTCCTCTTCTGGATATAAACAAACAAACCGCTGTGTACTTTTAACTGTCGGGTCTAGTGCCGTTCGGGGATCAGATGTTACGCAGATTTCTAGAAAAAAAAAAGTTTCTAAATTTTAAAGCCCTAAACGCAAAAATGATCCTGGAAATCTAAAAATCACATTATTATACCGCTTTCAAAAGAGGGCTAATTCAGCAAAAAATATACTCAACACTGGTCAAGGAGCAGTGGTTGACTAGGACCAGTAGTCGGTTATGGTGTGATTTCATGATTAGTATCTATCACAACGATATTTATTTCCTTTGGTCCGAGAAAAATATCCTACAACTGATGGCTGATGTAAAAAAATTACAGAACGTGTTGTATATAGGCGAAATAATATAACAGTCCATTACTGGTCCAAGCCGACAACTAGTCTTTGACCAGTAGAAAACCTGAAAATCGAAGTGAAATTCAGCGACCGGAGACTGGGCTAGGGGATTCGGTACTATGCTACCGTGATACATGGTGAAATTATCCAATATAAGAAGCCTGATCATGTATTAGGTCAAGCAAGCTTTCGGACAGAAAATCACCGTGGCCCGGGTATGCATCCCAAAATGTTCAATCTTAAAAACCCAGGTTTTAAAAATTATCATATTGCGACTCGTTTTTACCTGATGTGCATTAGATTGACTAAATATTTACCTAAAATAAATTGCGTTTCAGGAAACTCAAATATTATAAGATTAAGAGCAAGGCGTGAAGGGATCCAGAAAGTATTTGATGGCACCTGATCCCACCTCTTGGTTTCCAGAGGTCCGTGTTTGTCCATTTTTTATCGGATTTGTATCTATGTCCCGGACATTCTTTTGATTTACACTTTGGTATCTGAGGTTTTTATATTTTTTAACGTCTTTACAAGGTATGGTATAAACGTTAGGAACATGAACGAAGTGGCAGTATATGACCGAAACGTCCTACTCCCTTTTTAAAAAAGATTGGGGAGTCCTTGTTCTGGACTTTTTCACATACTGAACCAAGTTTTTCTAAAGCAAATTACTAATTTGATTTCACGTTGTTTTACAAAAACGTTGACCCCCCCAAAAAAAACCCGATAATTTAAAAGAAAAATGAAAGGGCCACATAATAAATTTTAATTCATACTTGTCAATACAATATATATATATATATATATATATATATATATATATATATATATATATATATATATATATATATATATATATATATATATATATATGGTGTCCGGAAATAAGATTTCTTTATGTCCAACCAATAAGTGAATAAAGGACGTCAGTGGCGGTTAATTTAGTTATGGAACGGTGTAACTATATACATCTTCCTGATGGCTATAGAAAAATGACCCGATTGAAAAGTTCTGTCACTAGTCTAATGAAAAATGACACCGGAGAAATGTCACCTTCCCTATATTTTGAGGAAAAGATACATGTATATACTTGACTTAATTATACTTGACCTAATTATGATCTGGACCATGGAGGACCCGCCTTCAGCACCCAAAGGCCAAAACTTGTTACACATCTTAAAACCTTCTTCTCATGAACCAGTGATCAGGCGACTTTAAAATTTTGTATGCATGGCTGTTAATTCAATATCTACATGGCTTGCAAATGATAACAAATAGGCCATTCCATTTTTTTTTCTCTATTTCAAGTGTTTTCGGGCGGATTGTTGTAAATAAAACATTAAAAACACAAACATCTTGAGAACATAGCTCTTAAATGTAAAGTCAAACATGAGTATCTATTTTCGTCCACGTTAAAACTTTTGTTTTTTATGATAAATTCAAGTTCCAACAATGTGGTTTTTACATGTTTAATTTTGTACTTTTTGTAACACATCTGTAACATTCATAAATGTGCATAAAATTGCATTATTATGTTCTCCCAAATCGTTTTTCTGTAATTTTGTGGTTTGGTTTGAAAGTGGACGCTAATTAAACAATAAAAAAGAAATAAAAAATAAAATTCTGACAACTTTCATTTTTTTTCAGTAGAAAAATCATCTGACAACATCATTTTACCCGAGCGAGATTCAGACCAACGACGTCTAGCAGACAAGAGGTTATTCATACATGTATATTTAATCTTCCTTGTGCATTTTACTAAATCCGTAGAGAATCAATCCGAGGGGATTTGTCAGGATATTACAAATGCCTAGATATGATTTCCATGAAGAATAATGACCCCGGTTAGTTTTTATTTTCTATACGGGACACTTTTTTACATTACACCGGAACTGTATATAACTAGCTATAGGCTTACAATGGCTACACGTAAAGCGGTGAAGGTCAAACCTTCCACTTGATGGAATTTTTCTCCCACTGCTTTGTTAATCGTTTTGGAAATCTTAAAAAAACCTGCACGTTTCTCTCAGATTCTGTTGGTTGCAATTAACGACAAATCAAAACATAATGCACCACTCTGAAATTGATAACAACCCGTGTCGAGTCTGCTTACCTAACATTAAATAAAGCCACGTGTTATTGTTAATATCCAGCTGGTGACCCGGAAGTGACGCCATTACGATACTTCCCTCCCCTATATGGTCCTTCGAAGTTTTTTCTGTCCGAACGCATCGCACTTTAAACCACAGAGTTTCTAAACACTGGTCCGCATGCTTTCAAACCCACTTGAAGCTAAGCTGATTTTGGGCACGTTTGCCAGTATACTTGTGGACGCTGTAACCAGTTTCTCTTCTCCAGCATTAAAACCACAATATAACTGAAAACATTGTTAAGTGCGGCATAAAATACAAATTAAACAAACAAATATAGCATCTGCATATTTATAGAATCAAGAGATTTCAATTATATCTCGAAGTAGTATATACATGTAACTATTTATAAATTAAAGGCATCTTCGTAATCAGTAGCCCATATGTCTATAGCCAAAGCTTATATAAATACGTCTTAGAAGGACAGACACCACCAAATATTTTCCCATAGGCCTCAATGCTAATTTACAAAACTTCAGGTCACTGTCACTCCCATGTTTATTATATCTGGGTCAAATAAGTACCCTGTGGTGAAAGATCAATATTTTTGATAACGAAATTTGAAATCAAAAGTATAGGTTGCCGTTGCATTTTACTTCAAATTTTCACTTGTTTACAACTCGTAGTACTCCGCACCAAAGGAAAATATCTATTCTCATATGACCCCTCCCTTTCAATTTTCAACCGTCAACCCTATAATTTCCAAAGTACTACCAATATTCATGTATCTTTTTTATCACCTTTATTTCACTTATTAATGGCAAAACTAATTTTTTCATTTAATGACCAATCAGATCACTGGGCTCATTTTACCCTCCGCACAACTTTGGGTGTCCAAAATGTCTGCGCCCATGTTGTAAACAAAGCTGGTGTTTTTCCTATAGATTTATCCAAAACATTGCCAAAAATGGTCATTTTTTGCATTTTTTGGAAATCTCACTAACTGTACACCAAGCCCCCTTAATAATGAGGATGGGAACCCAACCTGAAGAGAAACACAGTCTATAATGTGTCACACCCCTACCTCTCAATCCCATTCATTGATATTAACAAATAAATGCATTATATGAGGAAGTTGTCTGTTTTTCTTTCATGATTTTCATTCAGAAAATGTTTGTAAACACATATACTTCATTATTTTGAATGATTTCATACCATTATTTACCAATATTGACCATGATATCAAATAAGGGTAGAAGGTACCCCTTAATAATGGAAAAAGTGAAAAAATATACCATTTTCTTCACAAAAACTTAAAATTTGGATCATTGCTTAATGAGCATGGAACCAGTTAGGCACCAGAAGTAAAGAAGAATATCTGAAGCTCACTTACAAGTAAACCATGTCATTTTTTACATCATCAAATTGCTTTTATTGACAAGGAATGAAGTGCACCCTTAATAAAAGTGTAAAACTTCTGGGAGGGGATACCCTTACATACAACACATTTCAATAGACTTATCGTGTTCATTTATATAAAATATGTTATGTAATCATTTTCAGACATGTCCATGTTTTGTTTCATCCCTTAATTACAGTCTCATGATGGAAGTAATTAAATACAGAGGGCAGATAACTGAGTCTGACTTTAAAATGACTGACACTTAAATGGTGCAAAATGATAGTCAAATTGCTTTTAAAAGGATATGACATATGTATAGTTCTGTTTCAATTGAAAAACTAAGTCAAATTTTAATTATACTAAGTTTTGAAACCAGTAAAAGTCAATATCAGGTGTTTAATTTTTGTCTGGTATGACCCCAAGAGAGTGTTAAGTGACATTTGCTGTAAGGGGGGGGGGGGTGAAAAAAAGATTGATTCAAACAAAAAATGCATGACTGAAAATTTAGAAAACTTATGAAAACATGCAACTTGAATGAAGATTAGATGAGTTAATACAGAAAAATATATAATTGATACTTCATAATTATCTTTACAGGCACTTGAGTATGATAATTAGATAAAAATCTCTTATTGGACAATATTTACTGGACTTAAAAAATTGAAATATTCCTTCTACAGGTTAAAATGTTGATAGATTATGAAAAAAATGTTAAAAACGCCCTATTTCTAAAGAAATTTTTTATTTACAAATTATCTATTACCCAACTTTAACACAATATGACCTAACCACAATATGGAAATTTCTTGTGTACAGATACATCAGCATAAGGGGGGGGGAGGGGAGGGGGTTGGTATTTAAATTAATTTTTATACTGTTTACAGTGTATATGGCATGATGAAATATTTTACCGATGAGACTTAAATGCTGAAATGCAGTTTAATACAATTTTCTTAAAAATGAGATGGTTTTTACCCTTCAGATACAGTACATATATACAACTAAAGGTACAAAATACACTGCATGAGTAAAATGACATGGTCCAATATGTAGATTTTGCCCTCAAAAGAAGAAAATCAACCAGTCTTTACCTCAAAAAGGTCTGATTTTAATTCAAATGAGTTAAAATTTTACAATAGAAAACATCATTTCCAAAATATTTTGCTAAAATTAGTCACTATGCATAACCATAACTATATGATTTTTTTATAAAAGAAACATGTGCATGTTTTGTAGGAGAGGGTGGGGGGTATACTTGAATTTTCCAAGAACAGATGGAATTTTGACCAATAAATGATAAAATATTTAGTTCTAGGTGTAATATAAAAACATACAGATAAAATTAAGAGGATTGAATATGCAACAAATGCATATAATGTGTGTAGAGGCAGCACACCTATTAAATTTGCACCTTGTGGACCCCCAACAGGTGCCCCATTTCATAGAGACCCTCAGATCTGTTTAAAAGTATGAGTAAAAGTGAATGAATTGCAATTTAGGTGATAAAAATGAGAGAAATGGCTTATTTTCAGGCTTCATCTAGCCTACATGTGTCAAATGTGAATTTCTCTATAGGACAGACACCACCAAATATTTTCCCATAGGCCTCAATGCTAATTTACAAAACTTCAGGTCACTGTCACTCCCATGTTTATTATATCTGGGTCAAATAAGTACCCTGTGGTGAAAGATCAATATTTTTGATAACAAAATTTGCAATCAAAAGTATAGGTTGCCGTTGCATTTTTACTTCAAATTTTCACTTGTTTACAACTCGTAGTACTCCGCACCAAGGAAAATATCTATTCTCATATGACCCCTCCCTTTCAATTTTCAACCGTCAACCCTATAATTTCCAAAGTACTACCAATATTCATGTATCTTTTTATATCACCTTTATTTCACTTATTAATGGCAAAACTAATTTTTTCATTTAATGACCAATCAGATCGCTGGGCTCATTTTACCCTCCGCACAACTTTGGGTGTCCAAAATGTCTGCGCCCATGTTGTAAACAAAGCTGGTGTTTTTCCTATAATGTATAGAACTGACAAAACATATACAAGTCGCTCAGATTTTATAAATAAACATTCAAACTAAAAGTATATATATATATATATATATATATATATATATATATATATATATATATATATATATATATATATATATATATATATCAGATAGATGGCTTACTTATGGATGTAGAAAATCTAAGAGAGAAAGTATGTGAAACAAATAAAGAAGTACGATTAGCTGAAATACGGTTAAAAGAAAGTGAGATACGAGCAAATAAAGCATTTACACAAAGTAACTACAACGAGCAATATTGACAAAAAACAAATGTAAAAATATACGGTATCAAAGAGAAAAATAACTAGGATACGTGTCAGGTTACATGTGATGTTTTTAATGAAATTGCCGGTTTACAAATTGAATCTAGTGATATTGTGGCATTGCATAGGATTCCAGGGGCGCTTCAAAACCAACCGATGCCGATTCTCTTAAAAATGCGTAATTCAGAATGCAAGGCAAAAGTCATGCGTAAACGACGCACAGTTAGGGAGTCAAAAAGTGAAATGAAATTCGCCTATGATGTTACTCTTGAAAATGCAAAAAAAGATAAAAAAAAACTGTCACAAAATACTGATATTGAGTCAGCCTGGTATTATAATGGCTCGGTTTACGGGCAGTATGCATGAAAACGGGTAAAGTTTGACGTATTAGAATACGAAATCAAAATTGATGCAAAAGCTCGAAAAAGAACTAGCAGGTTATATTATGATACTGATCCCGATTTACATGGTGAATGATAAACCGTTTCTAGACCCGTATTTTATACTTAGCGACGAACATCCTGTTGTTTTGAAGTTCTTATAGTAATGTGTATTGTGTATAGTTTGCTTAGAACTGTAAGCAAATATATTGTCTATTAGAAATGCCAGCATGTTTTTTATATCATTTGCAGTATATTTATGTGTAGAATCAGAGTGGTGTTTGACGAAATAAGTCTCCTGATTACCAATCACTAAATATTTAAATTTTTGGGTACCACCTTCAGTGAAAAAGCAGTTGTCTATGATGCTGAAAAGTCTTTCTTTTAATTTTGTATGTGAAATAGTTGTGGAAAGAGTAGACAAGTCATAAGTTTTGATACTGTGAATTCGAGAAAAATTGTGTGCCTTTAGAATTTTTAAGTATCCACATCTGATTTACACCGATTCTGGAATAAACAACTGTACAGTATTGTTGAAATTTCTCCTTAATGGCTGTCATTATATTGGTAAGGAGTAAAGATAAAGGTTTGGTAGAACATTTGCTGGACCTTACTATGTATCTTTGCTTATATGGGGTTTTGTGAAGTTTAGGTATCCAGTATAAATGTGGTAGCTCGAAATAGGTATATAGGTATATCAAATGAGCGTAATACGGACACATGATTTTGAAGGATCTCGTCCTTTGAAAGTGAGCTACGTGTGTAAGTAGGATTTCCAGAATTCGTATTAAACCCTGGTTATTCTAATAAACAATTGTAGTAATGTGCCTTACAAATAAAAACTATATTATTTGGGGCTTTGTCTGCTGGTACAAGTACATATTGGTCATGTAACATATCCAATTCAGTTACTACTTCTGGATCATTAAATACAGAGGGATAACGTGTTTTCACGGTCCCTTTTGTTTTCGAATACGATATTTTATCAATCACCGTATGGCTTTCAGCTATTCAGACAAACTGTCTGGTTCTACGTCTTCATGTTTGGCCCATCGTCTGGCATAATCTTCGACAGAATCCATAACTAAACTGAAATTCTGACGTCAATTAAAGGAACGGGCTTCCCGGTATTTAGGGTCCCTTAAAATAAAATTTTTGAGGCTTTCATTTTCAACAATAGGAACGTCACCGGTAATGACATGCCTGATAGTATTGTATTTGAAAGGGGATGAAGCACATGATCGTGTGACAGAGTTGTGTAGAAGATGGTTGATGTCTAGGCACTGCAAAACCTGTTTGTAATTGAACAGCTTGGATGCGATGCTAGGTGTAAAGCTGTATGAAATGCAAGGCGTGGTCTTCAGCTTAAAATATGGTGGAATACAGGACTGAATTTTGTTTTGTGATTTAGAACATTGCCAATGTTTAAAGCGTCTATGCCTTTATTTGTGAATTTAAGTTTAAGGAAAAGACGTTTCTGTTCAGAACAGTCATCGTTTGTGACGCGTGCAGGCTTAAACAGTCTGTGATAAGCGATGTCAATTATAATGGAGTTCAGTATGTTTTCTGGGGTTGAATAATCCGTGTAGGGGTTCATTCTTGCATCTTGGAAAGTTTATTGAGATCTGTGAAAGGAACAGAATAAAGTTTGCTGCGAATGTGATGAAAACCCAATTTTTTTATTAACGTAAGGTAAAAGAGATGGAAAAGTGACATCATGTATGTAGGGTCGGTTGTATGAACGATGTTCGTGACTTCGTTTACTTCTTACTTTAGAATTGAAAAGTCCCATCACATTAACACCATTACACAGTGGGCTTGATAGATTGCCTACACTTTGGATATTATCGTTACATCCATAGGGATATGCAGTGCCAAACTGTTTAATCCAAAATTCTTCACGTTGTCTACGGAAGGGGGTACTCAAGTTGGGGTTGTTGGTCCAGTGGTATATTTTTTTTCAATTAGACAAGATGTAATGGTCAGGAGAGTTGAAATGTCGATAGAGTATCTGGTTACCCCCATTATTATTCTCGAATCGATGACCAGATACTCTTTTATTTAAGGGCCTTTTAGTTTCGCCAACATAAATCAAACCACACAAGGTTCACTCAATTCCGTAAACAACGTTAGATGATTTGCAGTCTAGATGATCCAAGCTTCTGGTGTTATAATGCTTATTTGTCAGATTGCTGGTGAACACTTGATCCGTTATTAATATATGACATGTTTTACAATTTTTGACAGAACATTTAGAAATTGTTGGTATTTTATTTGAAAATGAACTGTCAAAAATGTCGTCAAGTGGAATCTGACAATTTTTTATGGGAACATAAGCATTATTATGTTTATACCATAACTGGTCATCTTCTGACTGTACAAATGTCCCGAAGGACAACCCGGGGAGCACAAAACAATCTCTGCGAATCTGTGTTCCCGATAGACCTCACAGAAGGACTCTTTTTTATACTGGGCGCCGTGTCATCCAGTATGCAATGTTTTGGTACTTTTTTATCCATTAAATGCATATTACCGAGTGACAAGTGTCCTCGAGGACAATATGTCCACCAGCAGTGACACATAAAAGGTGGTAAAAATATAAAAATTTCAGATACCAAAGTATAAATCAATAGAATGTCCAGGACATAGATACAAATCCGGTAAAAATGGGCAAACACGGACCTCTGGAAACCAAGAGGTGAGATCAGGTGCCATGGAGGAATAAGCATCCTCTGTCGACCGGTCACACCCGCTGTGAGTCCACAGTCAAGTCCAATGAAACAAGTGAGGAGTGTATCCTCGTCACAATTGGTATAGACGTCTCAACAACCGCCAACGAAAAGGCAACTTAACATTTCACTTAGTGAAACAGAGTAGTCGCGAACAAGACAATTTTATCTACCGTAAAATTTGCAGAACGTTGATATTAAACGCGGTTTTTGATATCCCTGTGTCAATAATTTGTCAGTGAGTAGTTTACCTCTGTATATGAAGTCTTCATATGTTGTGCACGTCCTGGCATATCGGATGATTTGTGAAATATAAACTCCATATGCGGATGACTGACGGATATTACTACTTAAATGTGGAAAATTTACGATGGGAAAGCCGAAATCGTCGCGTTTATCGTATAGCTTAGTTGCTAATTTCCCGTCTGTGTTTATATTAAGTATAATGTCTAAGTATGAAGCATGAGTGCATGATTCTGTTGTATCTTTAATTCCTAGTTCGCATTGACATATGTATGAAAATTGTCATTATTAATTGACAAAACGTCGTCGATATATCTAAATGTCAAATTAAAGGACACCGCTAACTTTTTCTTCTCTATTGTCTATTAGATCTGAGATTTTTTATATTAAAGCCATCACGACGATAATACATTATTACAGGATTACGCAGTAAGCAGAGCGTCAATTCTTCAACATGAATATCCCTGGTTGGATCCCCGGTCGTCGCAGTTTTTCAGAGGTGGATTGCTATATTCTCTCCAAAACTCTATATGCCTAGATAAAGGGTAAATGATCTAGGAGTTCGATTACATTCGTGAGATTGTACAAGTCATTAGCAATTAGTGTTAAAATCAGTTGGAAGTTCAGTCCATTCGGACATAAACAGACATACTAAATATCTATCTATTTGCGTTATAGCGACACATGAAAAGTTTAATCAAGTCAAAGCCAGCAAGCTGTAATAACCATGCTACTCAAAAACAATTGTCGAATATTCTCTGTAATACATTTTACACCCATGTTTTGTTACCTGAGTTTTTGTAGCTAGACCGAGATACAGTCACATCTGCGAGTCGTGCAATGTAAACAAACCACTTCACATTTTGGTTGAAATATATCACTACGCTACTAAGAAAATAATGCAATGGAATGGGGGAATATAGGCTAAAAGTTTAAGACATCAGACAAACAAACATTCATTACAAATAACAAATCATTTAATACATGTGTAATTCATGTTGCGATGAATATTTAAAAACTGTGAGCGCAATTACATACACACACTTGAACAACGGCGAAGCAAATCTGGAATTGTCAATCACATGTATAGCCTCATAACTCGTGTTGGATATGTGCGAAGATGTACAGATGTGATGTTTATTTTGTGTTGAAGTTAATGTTATGTTGACTAGTGCGTTGAATGTACATTTTCCTGAGAATAACCCCTGGTAAGGTGAATAGGTTTCCCTGAATGTAACTGTTTGGTTAATGTTTCACTGCATTGCGATTGGCTAAATATGAAATACAGCATTTTCTATTTACTTTGCGAAGAGTTGTATTTTCAATCAGTTAAAAATATCAATGAAATATATCAGCGAAAAATATAGATTATATTTAATAGATAAATTTATCAACAATGTAATAATACATTTTATTTCAATGCTACGTACTGACAAAATGCCACCTCTGTTAAATTGTTGTCAATTTTGTACTGTTCAAGGTCCAAAAATCTGTCGGTCAATTTATTTTCGTACGCGTTCATATCTTTAGCTTCTTGCTGCAGTATGTTGAACTCATACAGATGGAGAGCTGTAGTCTGTTCAGGTACTTCATACCCTGTAATAGTACAATTGCAACACCACACATACACACACAGACACACACACACGCACACATACACACACACACACATACACACACACACACACACACACATATATATATATATATATATATATATATATATATATATATATATATATATATATATATATATATATATATATATATATATATATATATATAAAGCAGTGATACAACAACATTATATACCATACAGTGTCGATTCTTAGCAATACACATAAGTCATGAAAATAATATACAAATCACATATATACAAGATAACTAACAACACGGACAACATTAAAGTCAAGTTCATGGATGGAACTTGTGATGCGTCGGATCCACCCAATTGCGTTCAATTATTTATTATTCTGTCACACTGACTTTATGATTTAACGTGTTTTGATTAGTCATTTTCACATCCTAAAGATTTATACTTTCGTATCTGAGATATTTTATATTTTCACTTAGATTTAGTGCTACTAACATTTCGATTGAAGTTTAGTTTTAATTTGTTTGATTTCAATTTTCAATTATTTTGAAGCACGATCACCCTATACGTGTGTGTCTGTGTGTGTATGTGTGTGTGTTTTCATGCTATTATAATCATTTTGTCTCGAAAAGTTGACTTGTCAGCGTCGTTAGTCATTTTAGTGTTATATATATATATATATATATATATATATATATATATATATATATATATATATATATATATATATATATGCTAAAAGTTCATGTAAAGAAGTTTAAAATATCAAAGAGAGAATAGCACATTACAAAAGTTTTCAGTTTTTATTTACTTACATTGCCACAAACACACAGGCACACAGATATATATATATATATCATTAACTTCAGGGTGGTGAAGTAAATACTTATATATACGGTTGATGAAATAGATACGATAGCACAAGAATTTGTTATTTTGATCAGAATATTCCTTAGTGAAATGAGTAGCTCTACACAAAAGCAATTAAATGTTACCGCGATATCGAACTTATAATATATATTTTTAGTGTAAATAAGGGAATTTCAAAATCAATGTGTCAATATATCAAACAGATGTATATTCGAATACAACATATCAATAGCAAGATTTTAATGATAAATACAAACCATTACCGAAGAGACTGAACCACTATAAAATTCACGATATATATTCAATACACGTCGATGATCAATGAGCGATTGTAACGCGAAACACGTGTCGCAATGTAAGTAAAGAAAAAAATATATATAATAGATCTTCCTTGGCTCTAACACCAATGAGTAACATATCTCGATGTCTCGATCTAGTTATTTAATCTTCAATAATTTTATCCTTCTCATTAACATTCAACTTTTCACGTTATCGAGAATGAATTAAGTACATCTTAAGCGCAATATCTAAAAATATGTCCTTACACCGGTAAGTCTTACTATTATATGGTACTGAACCAGTCGTTCCTTTGTATCCACGATGTGTTAAACTATGCCCCCGGGACTCGAAATAGCATTCAAATTTCAATTTCATGAGAAAAATCTTGAATGAAAAAAAAAAACTACAAACCTAATACATTTGTCCCAATTCCACGGAGGGCTCCGTTGATATGATATACTGTCTGTAAAATAAATGTCAGTGTAACATGCATGGTTAGATCAAATGATTTTCAAAAACATCAGTAGTGTATGAGGTGAAACTAATTAGACACATGATGCGTTCATTACCTTGTAATGAGATGTAACAATGGTCTGAAATGTTCAATTTTCACTCATAACTGAATTCATGCAATGTGTGTATTATTCAACATTCCTATGGTTACAGTACAAAACTGCGTGAGATTGACCGAAGCTAAAACGCGTCTTACTAAAACGGCGATGCAGATCGAATGGAGTTTTCCCGATTGTCTATGCCTGTAATATTCTCAAACCTATTAATGGTACATGTATAGATGTTTATCATATTCCTACTGGCTCATCTGAAAAAATAAATATTGACCTCATTTTTGTCTGAAAATAGAATGCTTTGGTCAATGGGGTAGGTCAATAAAATAAGTTAAGCATAATACCTGTAGTTATAACCTTTCAGCAGCGATTTTTAACGATGTTATACAAAATAAACTTATAGGACTGTGATGATATTATTTAATTACCTGAATGTTGACGACAATCCAATTGATCCAGGATGTTGATTTCGCTTCTCTGAACTTATGATCCGGGTCTTTCATCACAAGTGTGTAGTACATACTCTTCAACGTAAAAATAGATAATTGTATATAACGATAATTCAGGCATCACTTATATAGAATCAAACAAGGCATAGCACCGGGTTCATTAATGATTTGTAAATCACTTACTTAATTACAAAATACAGTTTCAATAATTAATAAATAATATTAACACATATCATGTGTTAGTATTTTGAGTTTTGAAAATGTCAAATACAATCTATGAACGATATGGCCGCACACTGGTTATGATCACTTGAAATAAATGCAAAGCCTATTGGCCTGCAAAATCAGCGAAAGTTGTGTGTGTGTGTGTGTGTGTGTGTGTGTGTGTGTGTGTGTGTGTGTGTGTGTGTGTGTGTGTGTGTGTGTGTGTGTATGAGTTTTTGTGTTATGCAAAAATAAAAGTCTGTCTTCATTTTCACAAAGGCAATATGGTCTATAGTATAGACCTGGTCGACAGGAGGGTCGTTTTCTAAACCCCAATGGGTAAAATGGTCACCCAACATGGGACAACATGGTCCAAAACAGGAATATTGATGAATTATTTAACTGATTGAAAACAAAAACATATTAAAATGCAATATTAGTTGACTTATTGTGTATATGTAGGTATAAAAAAATTTCTAATGGCAAATGTCAAACAAAAATCCTTCGTCGGCATCACAGACGACGGCTCAACCATCAGGAGTCCACTTCTTGCATGCTCCTTGCTCTGAATAGAGATCAATGTTAAATCGTTATAAATCTCACAGCACAAGTCATTTTCATCGTCGGAACTGCAGGCTTGAGTCATCAGGACCCACACTGTTTTGTCAGTTTTTGGATTTTTTAAATTTATTTTTCTTCGTTGTCTTTAAATGCTACTTCTTCTTGGTTTTCCAGCTTTATATTCTGTTACGTTTTTGCTTTTTGAATTCTTTTCAGTTTCTCCATATCTTTCTTCTTCACTTTATCTCACGATTTCATGTATTAACTGTTTGTTTACTTTTGTATTTGTTTTTTGCTGCTGCTGTTGTTGTTTTTTTTTCTTTGGGTATGTTTGATGTCAATGTTGCATTTTTTATAGGCTGACTGTGTAAATTTACCGAGGAGTAAATTGGCCTACCCAACCATTTTGACCCAATCAATGTGGGTCATTTTGCCTCAACACAGGTTTTGGTCTACCATCCTCTGTGCTACAGAAGTTGGACAATGGAAGTGGGAATGGTGATGGTAACGTATAAGTAATATATGACACTAAGTTTCGGTAGGCCTACAGAGGCTTTTGCTAAAGGAAAATATATAGGAAAGAAAACGTAACAAAAATCGAAATATTTACCATAGATCAGATGGTGCTAAAAAAAAATAAATCTCATTCTTTTGTAACAAGGGTTAATCATTGTTTTGGAGCCGTTACAGCTTTATAGTCAAGTGGATATTCCTGGACGTTTGAATTGAATGAATGAACATTCGTTTAAGAGACATTATTGGAGAAGGCCATTTTGTACTACTTTCCTCTATACATGCCCCATATATGCAGCTACAGCAGCTGTGCACACAGTCAGGAATGAATATCGTATTTTCTAGTATCAACTAACATATCTTGTCTTGATTTACTTCTTAGACAGTCAACATGACAACTAGACGTTATGACAAACATGATGGTCTGATTTTCAAAATACATGTACTAGTATGTATTTGCCGTTTCTGTGAGGTAATGTTATTCGGTAGTTTCATTAACAAGAGTTATTTCCCCTCATAGCATGTATCGATTTTGATGTCATTTGTTTGTGGCGTCAGATGTTTTGCATGAGAAACGACGCTGTTTTCTCACGTAAAATATGACATCACAATCGATATTTGCTGACATGGGATATTACTCTGACTAACGAAATACAGATACATGAGTGAAAGTGGGCTAACTATCAAAATACTGAAATCACACTTTTATCATCACGTCACAATAGAACTCATTGGAGAGAAATATTTCCCCCCATTGTTCACAGATTTTTCATTAATTTTAATGGGGAATGTTTTCCTTGTCAACCCCTAGGGTATTGACAAGCTACACGCGTTATCAGAAAAAAAATGCTATTCTTATATTATAAAATCGAGTTTCTGAATATACACATGGAAACATTTCTTTACGATAAAACAAGAACACTGATGTATTAAACACCTTATTAGTGTAAATCATGTACCTCTACACTGTAAATACAGAGCTAGAAAATAAAACACCTGTTACATTTGTATAGATTTGGTCCCAGGGGAAGATAACCCCACAATTTTCACCAAATTTAAGCGGCTTCCTTTGAGTGAAATTGGCTCAATCTTTCTTTGGAAAAAGTCATTTCAAGAAAAATGTTTACAGATCCACAGCTGTCAAATGATATAATGAAAATTTAATGTATGTAATATTTTTATAACATCATGAAATTATCTATTATTACTTATTTCTTACTTGTTATTTCTAAATTGTTACTTGTTATTACTTATTTGTTATTGCTTATTTGCTATTACTTATTTATTATTTCAATGTTATACAACACAAACACAATATTGAAAGTATACATATAAGTATCATAATATATATCATAATATGCTATTATATATTGTTTGTATTATATGACACTGATGAGACGTTACGGAAGTCTCAAAATAAAATAAATTGAATTTGTAGTACATCCTTCCTCTTGATTTAATTATTCATAATGGCCGAACAACATTTGAAGCACCCTTCCTTAATGTGAAATGTCGCGTTTTGATCACAAATAAGTGATAACAAACAAGTAAAAACTAATTTATAAAACAAAACGAATAAAAAGTCATACCAGGGCTTCTAGATAACCCATCAATGCGGTTAAGAACTCGCAAAATATTACCACGTTCAAGTTTATATAAAACAAGGGCTAATTGTAACAGTGTTTTATTACATGAAGGCCCCCAGCCTTTGGAACAAGCCGTGTTGATATCAACCATCATTTATTACATACAAAACTGCAATTGTTCTTCACAGGTTTTGAGGAATAAAAATCATAAGGCTGAAATCACAATCGTTGATACCAGTAAATTTCAAATTTCATCAAAATCACACAATGTTGACATTTTGACCAATCAGAATGCCCGGTTTGCCATAGACGGCAATAAAAACCAATATCATTGAAATTGCAATCCCTTGATACCTATAAATTTCAAATTTCATCAAAGTCAGACAATTATGAAATTTAAACCAATCAGAAGTCTCGATTTGTCAAAGACAGCAAAGAAACCCATACAATTGAAATCACAATCCCTCAAAACCAATAAATTCCATGTTTCATCAAAATCGGGCAATGTTAAAATTTCATAGAGGGCAACGAATCTCAAACGATTGAAATCGCACTCCTTTCAAACCTATAAATTCCAAATTTTATCAAAATCAGACAAATTTGAAATTTTAGAAGCCTAGGTTTTTCGGAAAAGGAACAGTCAGATACACTTCAATAGACCCTGTTTAATATCCATGTGAAATGTTGTAAATATCGTTCAAGCGGTTCTTAAGATATTAAAGTTTAAAAGCTTGATCAATCAGAAGCTACAATTTGGTCATGTGACTTATATTTGCTAAATAGGCAGTCAGTTACACTACAAGTGACCCTCAGTAATATCCATGTGAAGTATGGTAAGGATAAGTTAATCAGTTCTTAAGATATTTAAGTTGAAAAGTTTGACGATAGAGGAGTTTGGTAGTTTATATAATATTGGCTACTGGCCTTCACGATCATATCTCAGAAGATAATCTCAATCAGGACGTGTGCTACCTAATGGGACTTATCTCTCTCTACAGAAATCAATATTTTGAATATATTCGTGCAAGTGTTGAAAGTAGATCCTAATGTATTTGAATGTATAAAAGACCTACTGAGCTTTCACCTGATAACACAATCAATCTTATGAGATAAGGTATACAAAATGCATGAACAGACAGAATATACACGGTGAATATCGTTGAAGAACGCCTGTATTTCATTGTAATATATTGTTTTGAAATTGTAGAAAAATGGTGATGAGCAAAGATCTGCCCTATTGCGTTATGAATATTCACCATTCCTGATGAATGTCATATGATAGAAAAGTAAATCAGTTTCGATATCCTCGTTTTTTAAGTTTGTTTTTTGTAAAAGCAGAGTGTACCGGAAAACATAACATAACATATTAGTACGTCTCTAGAATTGTCGAACTATTACAGCTTTATGTTGACGGAGGCTTATAAACCTTTATGTTTACCTTAACCTTGTGTGTACATTATACATAAATCTTTACTTACGTATTCGGCATATGAAAACGTAGGCTGTTCAGCCATCTGATTTGCATCAAGTAGTGCACCACATTGCTTGAAACCGAAGTACTTTATCTTGAATTTGCTATAACACACGTCTACTTCTGTTACGTGCGACGAACTACAAATGTTGGGGATAATAAAAACAAATGTTAAAGCAAGTTGAAGTGACACAGTCAACATATTTGCTCGTTTGGTTGTAGTAAGTCAAATCCGTCCGCTTTGATACACTGTTCTCTCTTTGGAAAACATAAAATAAAGATTAAATCTTAAAAGCATAGCTAAAAGGCAAAGCATACCTATTTGTATTTCGATTTTGTCATTAGCTAAACAAGAGGCCAATGGCCACGTATCTCAATGGCTTTATAATATATATTATGTACGATTGTAATGCTGAAATTGGTATAGCCCCACTTTTTAATATTTATTGTCGACACCGAAATAAGCATTGACAAGTACAGCCAGGATTTGTTCATCTAAATCTCATTACTATGGCTGATATGCACTACACTATTTTGCCACAGCGAACATGTGATAACCATTTCCGACATAATTTACTTCCACTAGGACTAAACTTAATTTCAGTTATTCCAATTAATAGTAACTTAATCATTTACCATTACCCTTATGCTGATATAAGTAAGGCGATAACTGCCAACCTTTTGATACAGGACTATTGTTCAACACGTGTATACGCTAATTGGAATTGACACGGAACACACGAGTTTAGCTACCACAGAATGAAGGCATATTAAAGTACAACAGTTACACAGCGATGTCCATTTCTGATATTATCAGACTAGAAGAAGTGAGTTGTATCATACTGTTGCGTGGTATATCACACATGTTAGGATAAAAATAAGCACTTGATTATTTGCTTTATTGGGTTACGGCGATTTTTCGTGTTTAAGCGATGTAGTTGGTGGAGAATTTACCCACATTGCCACTTTACCTGATACAAATAGTTAAACGATAAAGAAGGAGTGAAATTGTTTTAATTCATCAAAAATATATTTATTATCAGATCAATCCACATTTTATCTATTTTACACGCCATAGTACTACACATCACAACAAAAATTCATGTAATTACGATCTGTGGACAGAGAGTTCGTGTCTACCAAATTTCACTTGGTTGCAAAACTGACATCACAACATAAGCACAACGTGCACTGACCATTGAACTAAAATAAACGTAAACTCATAAAAGCAAAAATTGATTAAACTTTCTAAATTTCTAAACTCTATAAAGTGAATCTATGCCTAGCAATTACTTAACTCTTAATGTACCTGAGCAATACGTGTTACGCTATTTGCATGACGATGGAGAAAAAGAGTGTATCAGCTAAGTTTATCTTGAATCATTGTTTTCAATAGGACGATAGGCCAACAAAGACACTTCATCCATAGATAGTGTGCATATAATTCAGTGCCCAGTTAGCTAAAGTAATATATTATTTAATGACACAACTATATGCATGTATATTTATGTTCCGTGTCTTTTCCTATTCGGTTGAGCTATCTATGATCATATATTGTTGTGTAGATATCATATAAAGATTAACAATGATGTGAAAAACATATTTCATTTTTACAGTTTGCACCAGTATGTAATTAGTAGGCAATTTTATTAAAACATCGCGCCAAAACAGAGCAATCCCGTTTGTATATTCTTTCACCCATGAAATGTATATATGAAAGAATAAACTTACACTTATTGTTTATAAAAGAACTTTAAGTTATATTATATATAAATTATAATTGTGCGCTTCTTAGTGAGGCGTTGTAAAATTACAGTTGTTCTTGTATGCTATTTGAAGCTGGCTTATCATTACGTTGATTTCAGAAATATTGATAACGTTTCATATTGTTTTAGTTATGTTATCTCTTTTCATATTTTGTTATCTTCGGTCAGAGCGCATTAAGATAAATCAGTATGACTGCACTTTATACAAGTCCCCATTAGTCTTAGTAGTGATCGTATTAGTATCATAAATTAGTATTATAATTCATTTCTTTATTATTAAACAATTTCCATTTAGCTCATTTGTTTATTATTTGTATCTGGTTTCCAAAATGTGCGATGCAATGTGTCTATATTATCAAAAGTGACTATTTCATTTTCCACATCCCGAACTTTCCGTTCTCCGTCTTTCCCGGCTATGACATTTTTGCAATTCAGAACTCATACGGTATGTCATGGCATGCTCCTCTTACGAACGTTTTATTCTGAGAGCCAAACGCCTCGCCAATAAACATCTTGTTGTACACATGAAATTGTAACCGAGGAAGTGTAATGGTCGATACAGGAATCTTGT
Source organism: Atrina japonica (assembly GCA_030159075.1). NCBI lineage: Eukaryota > Metazoa > Mollusca > Bivalvia > Pterioida > Pinnidae > Atrina > Atrina japonica. The sequence goes on from BROG01000959.1 coordinate 84,736, forward strand.
TTTAAACAATATGAAGTCCACTACCAAGATGTTAGATTGCATTCTGGAAAACGTCGACATACAGTGACTACCATTTCATCAGGTTTGGCCTTTCCACCGAATTCGAGTCGTTTCTATGTAACATTTTCGACTGTTGTGGCATGATAACAGGTGATAATGACTCTTTCCGGACACTTGATCCTACCTAATTTATAATTCGCATTTATTTTTCCAAGTCGATACCATTTTAATATTCAAATTATCGTATTCTAATTGACTTGGAGTCTCAATTATCCATCGATACATCTACATTTTTACTACAAAAATAAGTACTTGTTTACTATAGAGTCGAATTTTGCTAGAATATATATATATATATATAAATGACTGTTTGGAAATGGAAATAACTTTAACAAAAAACTATAATAAAGTAAAGTAAAGTTGCTCATATTTGACTTTGTGACCTTACATAAAATATAGGACCATACTATAAATCTACAATAATATTAATGATAATAATAACAGAAATGGCCATTTATTAAAAAACCCAAAATGTTGGCGTATCGGGCATTCTTTTGAAGGATATTGTGCCGGCTTTTTTCGATGTTTGATTTTAGAAGTAGTTGTTGCAGGACGACTTCGGCGAGCACCGAATTTACTGTTGTCTAGCTCTAAATGTGAGACATTTGCATTTCCCAGAAATATCACACTCCACTAAAAATATCTATAGGTCTTATGCCAAATATCGATCCAACATTCACGTGTGCCCTATTAACAAGCACATTGTCTGCTCATTGACCAATTATTTTGTGTATTATTTAATAAGCTTCAAATTGATGTGCATGATACAAGTGGTATTGTACTTGTGAGTGTGATTTTTAAATGTGTTATGCTTTAGTGATCTATATCTATCGAGACGAGGCGATATTGTTGGAACACTCCTCGTACAAGCACATATATCACTGCAACATAGAATATTTATTTCGGACCTTGGTTAGCACAAATACAGAAATAAAAAGGCACCTACAATGTGACCATGCCCCGGCTGGGGTTCGAAATCCGGATATACGGAACAAACCGCTTGGCTCCTATGCTCGACGACCTGGGAGTGAAGCGGTTGGTGCCGAAGGTTGGTGCCGAAGGTTAGTGCCGAAGGTCGATAGTTCAAACACAAGCAAGGACATGGTGAATTTGAAGGTGCCTTGTCATTTCTGTATTTGTGTTTGTATATATTCTAAATGCAAACACCACAGAGAGTTTGTGAGCTGTGATTTATTGCATTGGCATATGTATAAAAATTGTTATTATTAATTGACAGAACGTCGTCGATATATCCAAATGTCAAATTAACGCACACTGCTAACGTTTTCTTCTTTTGATTCAGCAGTTTCTGAATGAAGTATAGATAAAGGAACAGGTCTGTTAGAAATTCCAGCATTTTTTATGTATTACTTTAGAATCAGAATCAGAATTTAGAATCAGAGTGGTGTTGTACAAAAAATAAGTATCATAATAACCAATCACTAGATATTTAAATGTTCGGTTACCATCTTTAGTAAAAGAAAGGGTTGTTTATATTTCTTAAAGTCCCTTTTAATTTTGTATGTGTAATTGTTGTGTAAAGAGTACAGAAGCCGTATGTTTTGATAATGTGACTCTGAGAAAAATTGGTTGCCTTCAAATTTTCTAAAGTTGTTTAGAAGTAATGCTTACTAGAAATATCTTAAAACTGTACTAACAGGACACAGACTTTAAACTGAAATTGATAACTAAACTTATAAGATTAAACAAGAAAGTCACCTAAAATTCAAACCACCCATCGCCTTATCAATCGTCAGTAAAATCGGCGATAAATTAACGAAGTTTCAAAACCTACATAGTTATTAATATCTCTCCCTCTCTTTCTTTCTCATCATGTATCGATTATTAACATATAGATGTAAATGTCATTTACGTGTGAATTATAAAACTGCATATACCCATACTTTAATGGAGTGTTTATTATATGCTGAGAGAGAGAGAGAGAGAGAGAGAGAGAGAGAGAGAGAGAGAGAGAGAGAGAGAGAGAGAGAGAGAGAGAGAGAGAGTTGCAAGCGCAGTATAAACTGTTTTCAGATAACAAAACAATGTCTCTCCTATCTGTGATCAACAAATTAGATAAAACAAGCTGCATGATTTTGAATCCTAGATTACGTTTGTAATTTCCTTTGGTAAATATTGTTTTTTTCTCCACAGTTTTACCAATGTTGAGATTTAAGTTAATGCTGAGGGATATACAACACCTATACGTTTTTGGTTAAAGCAAAACAAAGAAACGAAAGACGAATAGGCCTGAAGGTAAAAAAACTATAGATCATCTATCCCTAAATGTAAATCGCCGACCTTTGTGTAATGTAAAACACACACACATACACACACGCGCGCGCGATCGCACGTGTGTGCGTGTTTATGTTAATTTATATTGCTTTACAATATTTCAGGATATGTTCCTCCCTCGAGTGCAACCAAATGTATTTTTCGTTACCTGATGTTGCTACTGGAGCAGAAACGTGGTCATGATGACAACCTGTCGTCAGTCGATCCTGTAATGCTTACCTCGAATGTAATGAGGTTCATAATTGACAACAACTTACATATAGTTGCATTGTTTACGTACTTTGTGTGATATTAAAACAGTCCTCTATGGTTATTTATTTCTTATTTGTGCTCTTATTCATTCTAAATACGCTTTCAGTTAAAAGGAAGGGCGTGTTGCATTTTCGTTTTTAATTCTTTGATTGAAGGATAAATAAATTGAAATGGACACAGTAAAATATAATTAAAAAAGTAGTACAAATTCTCACATGTACAGTTTAAGATGTAACGTAGCTCAAATAGCGCGGGTACATAACTTTTGCTACTTTTGTGACTGAGTGGTCATTAACATGTGTTTGAATATTTACTAAAAGGTGAAAAATTAATGGTCTATGAAAGTCGACTGAATGGTCAATGGAATGTACTTGTGGATTATATGGTCACTGAATTGTAACTTAATGGTCACTTAAAGGTGTTTAATATGTCACTTGAAAATTGCGTATTAATCGTGACTGAATGGAACATACCTGTGAAATGAATGGTCGCTGAAAGGCGACGGATGGTCACTGAAATATAACTAAATGGTCACTGAAAGATAGTTGAATTGTCACTAAAATGCACCTGTGAACTGAATGGTCACTGAATGATGACTGAGTTATCTCTCAAATGCAAAATACTAAGTGGACACGGAAAGATAGCAGAGATGGTACTGAGTGTGGCCTGAATTATCACTGAAATTTGACTGAATATTCTCTAAAAGGTGACCGACTGGTTACTGATATTTGACTGGGATGTACCTTTTTACTACGTAGTCACTGGATGAAGACAGAATGTATGCGAGAAGATGACTAAATGTTCACGGAAATGTGACTAAATTATCAGTCAAATGCTACTTAATCGTAATTGAAATACAGCTATAAACTCAATGGTGACTCAGTCGTAACTGACAGGTATCCTGTGAACTGCAAAAGGTGAGTAAATGGTCTCTGAAAATTAACGGGCGTTTGATCTTAAAAGTGAATGTTCGCTTAAAGGAGACTACATGGTTACTTAAAGGTGACTATATTGTAATTAAATCATATCTCAAATATACTGTAAACTGAATGCGTATTGACATGTGACTAAATGGTCACTTATAGGTGAATTAATGGTAACCTTTGATCGATCATAACTTTGGAGATATGTACTGAATGGCATTTCCTGTGACTAAATGTCTTCTGTACATTAATTGAATGACCAATGAAGTGTGAATTAATGGTCAACCAAAGGTGACTGAAAAGTAACTGCAAATGTCTTGTGAATGGAATTGTCACAAAAAGGTGACTAAATGGCTGGTGAAAGGTGACTGAATCGTGACGAAATTGTACGAAAAGGTACTAAATGGGCACTGACAAGTAACTGACTGGTTACTAAAATGTGAAAAAATGGTGTTTAAAAAGGGTGAGTAAATCGGAACAGAAATGTAACTATGAAGTGAATGGTCACTGAACGGTACCGGTAATTAAATGATGAACGGAAGGTGACTAAGTAATCACTAAAAGGGGACTGCATCGTATGTAAAATGGACATATGAACTGAATGGTCACTGAAGAGTTACTAAACAGAAATTGAAACTTGTTTGAATGACCACTAAAAGATGAGGGGGTGGTGGTTAAAAAGGTGGCCAAGTAGTTACGGAAAGGTGACTGAATGATGTTTAAAATGGTGACCCAAAAGTCAGGGAACGATTTGAAACTAATATATAACTGTGAGATGAAAAGTGATTAAGTGGCTACTGCAGAGTGAATACATCGTCACAAAGGTGACTAAATGACCCCTAATGGTCTCATAAGCTGACTAAAGTGACATATATCCTCATTTACATAATTTCAGATCTAGCAAGGCTCAAATAGCCTGGATGCGTAATCTTTGTTACTTTTGTAACTGGATAATCATTAAAGACTTACAATACAAACATCATAGATAAATCCAATTATAACACATGTATCTCAAGTTTCTGACGTTGTTTTGTGGCAAGCAATTAGCTGTACTACATTTTGAAACTATCTTGTATGTATATATTACGGACAAATGATCCATTAAGAGGCAACTACAAAAATGAAAAAAATAAGACTCGGTGAAGAATCTTTATCAAAGCAAGAAGATGCATACCCTAACAAAATCAATCGTTGTGTTGATGTGTTTTGAAATTAGATATCTTAGATGGTTTATGTAGGAGAGCAGTTAACACAAATTGACCATTTGGAAATGGAAAGGGTTTTATCATAAAGCTTTAATGAAGTAATTGCTCTTCTAAGAATTTGCGAACTATAGGATCACACTGCAAAATTCTGATAAATAAGTACGAAAATTGTCATTTGTAGAAAAAATGCCTCATGGTGTATCGCAGGCAAAGTTCTAAAGGACATTGCGGCATTTCGATGTTTCTTTTAGATGTAGTTATTGCCCTTGGTGACCATGGCGAACAGCGATATACATGTCACACACTTCACTGTAAATATCTATAGGTTTTATGCCTAGTAGCGAACTACGATATAAATGTCATACACTTCACTGTAAATATCTATAGGTTTTATGCCTAGTAACGACCTACCTTTTATATGTAGGCCCTAATTTCAAGTACATGTAATGTAATTAATAAGCTTCAAATTGATGTACAACATACAAATGTCAATGTACTTGTGAGAGAAAATATTAAGTTTCTTATGCATCAGAGATCTATCTATCGAATCGAAGTGAGTCTATTTCTCTCTCTCTCTCTCTCTCTCTCTCTCTCTCTCTCTCTCTCTCTCTCTCTCTATATATATATATATATATATATATATATATATATATATATATATATATATATATATATATAGTTCACCCCTATATACAGCCGTGTTTTGTATTCCTGATTTTTGGCTGTATAACGGGGTTTGGCAATACATCAAGGTTGACTTTTTTCAAGGTATGGTATTTTTATCATGACGTATCTTTGATCCCTATAAATTTTGTAGATTATTTAGTTTGGACAATTTGGCCACCCTATTAAAATTACTAAAATTGAGCGGTCCAAAATATGTAAAAGTATATGTTCGACGGCCAGAAAATCCAAATCTGTTTCTAACATTAAACCAGAAACATCACCGAACTGGTTACACAAAAGCCTATAAACAAAAGCATCTTTTCATGGAGAAATTTTCCTTCTTTAATTTTCTACAAATATGAATTACGTACATCGTATCACCGTATCTTTAACGATTAATTATGCTAAAAGGTTTAACAAAAAAAATGAATAATGCTAACGAATGATTTCTGACGAGGTTTGATTTCAGATATATAGTTATATAGTCAAAAGATCTGTATATAAAGGCGAACAAATTTTTACTTGAACCGATCACACAAATAAGACAGTTGTAAGACATATTAGATTGATAGTGATATTGATCATCGTTAGTGTGCTGTGTGCTGTCTTGTGTTCCGGAATGGGTGACATTTGCGATGACGGATTCAAAATAACATATGACAAAATCATGCATTGTAATGCAAATCTTAGAAAGGAAGGGATAGCAAAGAAACCAACAGTTTTATTTGATAATGCGACACCTGTTAATATAGAAAGTAAAACTTGTATGCTGTTTTGAGCGAGGTGTTTAAAGGAAGTTTTTTTTTATAATTACATTTATCAAAGACGTGAAAACCGGAAGGAGGGGGCGCTCCACCATTTTTTCACATACATATATATTTTTTATATAATCAACACGTCTGGAATTCAGAAAAAAAGGCTTCCCAGAGCTTTAAAAGAAAACTTTTAAAACTACCTGCTCATGCTTATGCAGATGTGTTTGCTGAAAAAATTATTTTGGGTAAATTATAATATTTTGATGGGATTAAAACGAGGGACCAGACAGAGATCGTAGCAAGAGTATACTCCTAAAGCTGATAGATATGTGCAAAACATTTTTTTCTGTACAATTTACCACTACCAAACATTACCAAAAAGATCCCAAAGTTATCGCACCTGGCCGCAATCGTAGAATATATTCTTAATTTACACTCGCCTTTGTTGAGGTATGCATTCCATAAACAGTTTTAAGGATTATAGATTTATATCACTAGCCTAAAACCTACCCCAGTTTGAAAAAAAATCTAGATCTTACTCGTATATATTATCGCATAATCAAGAGACATATTAAATCATATCTTTTTTACGGAGAAATCATTTTCATAAAAAATGCCCCCACAGATTTGATTTGCTACCTTGTTCCTACTGTAAACTGAAGATAACCCAAATATTTTTTTGGGAATGCGTGAATTGCAATTTTCCGCTCAACTGTTCAGCGAATATATATATATATATATATATATATATATATATATATATATATATATATATATATATATATATATATATATATATATATATATTATAAAGCTCAACGGTCAACTGTTATACAGATAACCGGAACATATAAAACACAAGTCCTCACCCCTAGGTGTATACCAAAATAGTCCGTTTTGACTTAAAAATCCATGCTTAATTAAGATAAAAATGATCATAGACATAATATGATAATTCTATCATTACTTTTCTTGTTTATATCTGTTACTGGAAGAAAAACAATTAAAATAAAGATATGTTAAAACGAATTTCGGGCATCAAGACTCTATCAGAAAAAAACGCGGTTCACAAAGTACCTCATGTGCACTTGAGTCACGTGGGTAATGTAATAATGAATATGCATAATCACCTTAGCACGTAATGACACGCTGATGGATAAAGTTGTACTTTATTTCTCTATGTTATTTATGTCGGAAAATGGGGACAGAGTATGACATTATATGGAGAGAAAGTAACGATACCTGATATTGTAATTAATGCTCAGGTAATCTGATTTTTAGAATGTATTTTACGGCGTGTCACTCTGTTCTTCACAACACATTATATCTTAAATAATTTTATTACTCGGACGTTTTTCTGTAAAAGCCGTCAACATAGACGGGGAATGAAATAACGCGAACTTGATGTCTGATACAGTTATACCTGTACTAAATATGTAACCTGTCTTTAGCTGTCTATAACGGCAACATTTACTTGTAACTGGGGTGTATTTAGTTTTGTATTTTTGGGGGGAGTATGAGCATTGTATTTTGTTATAAAACAATAAATTAAAAACGTTTTAGTTTGTAACGCGATGCTCTAACCGTTTCAGTTTATTATTGGAACTTTGAATTTAGTGTGTGTGTGTGTGTGTGAGTGTGTGTATGAGTGTGTGTTAACAAACAACAACAAAGACAACAACAATAAAAACAGCAGAAACGACAACAACATAAACATCGACAAGTGTTTATTATCTCTTAGTCGTTAGTTTTATGATTTGGGTTTAATTTCTGTCTATAATATTTATGTAGTGTAGCTCGGTGACACCCTTGTACTGACTTGTCAAAAACATACACGTAGACACACAATGGTATTACATTACGATATACCGACATTTTTCTTATTGACAAAATTGCTGTTTAAAAGTAATGCTGAATAGAAATAACGCTAAGGTTAAGAGTTTAAAAAACTGAAATTGGGCGCCTAATTCTAGAATGTTAACATAGATATTGCAGATAGTTAACTTGACAAATATGCATTTCTATATACTATCATCAAGAGCGGTAAGCCCGATGCTATATATATATATATATATATATATATATATATATATATATATATATATATATATATATATATATATATATATATATATATAAAGCCTCACGATCCAGAGTCGAGCGCGCTACCGACTGATCCAGGCCGGCTCCCATGCTTTACGTACAAGTTGCGAGTTGTGAAATAGACTTTTAACAAGAATAATTATAGGTGTGTTAGATTGAAGATGACGCCGAAGTCAATGTGATCATTTTATGATTCTAATTTGTGCTAAGACAAAAATGAATAGTAATAAACATATTCAAGGTAAAATGATTTCAAATTAATCAACCTTGCTGTCAGATAGTTTTGATTAGTGTTCTCATATATCTCCACTTATAATTGATAAATATATAAACATTCCTTCTCATCAGTGTGGAATGTCTGTCAGAGATGGTGGGCTTGAATCAAGAGCTTTTGTATTTTGGTATCTGATATTTTCATATCCTTAACGTAAAATTATTATGCTTAGATATGTATATGTTTCCAAGGGAAATAACTAAGTACACTAAAACTCACATAATTTGCACTTTATTTCCTTTATTTTTATCTTGACAACACCATGACCATACATTAGTTAAAATATGATCTCATTACAATTAAGGTATTTCGACTCCGTTTGTCTGATCACTTAACTATACATCGATATCCGACACATATGGTACGTGTACTGTAAATTCCGTTTTTTTCGCAAACCATCTGATTTTAGTTTGTTCACGAAACGTTCACGATTTCGAAATGTCTTTGCATTGAATTGCCTGAAGTCAAGCCCAAAAGATTGATTTGTTCCTTTCAAACCAATTTCAGTTTAAAGTTAAGCGAGAATATTTTCGCGAAATTACTCGAACATACAATTATCACGAATTTAACCGGATTGACAGTATATCTATTTATTTTTTGGTGTGCAACGTTTTAAGATCCGTTTGCCCGCATCTAGATATTCATTCCATTTTCATCGAGATCCCATAACTTGATTATATAGACCCTCATATCATATATGGATAAATTTCATCAATGATATATTTCTGATGCTTTTGTAATGTTGTTGTGTAATAAAAAAGCAGTAGCATATATTTAAATATTGTGTATAAGATTGTAAAGTTTGAATATAAATCATAAATTCCTTTGATAAGTCGTAATATTGCATATCAATTGATGATAAAACATGCATTAAAGTTTGTTAAGGATGCACTGTTGATATGTACTGTCCCAAAAACATCTTAAACTAATTTGATGATAACATGTATTATAAGTAGCGCATGCTTTACCTATCTCATTTTTGGCTATGTTGAAGCTTCGGGGTATCTGAAACTGTGCATGACAGGTCTTTTATCATGGTAAGCACAGAAGGACTTCCATATTCCGCCAGGTTTATGGAAAACGAGGTTTTCTCCTCCAATACATACAAACTTTGTTCATTAGCGCATACTTGAAACATGATTACGTAGGACGTACAATACAATAATAAAAAGCAAGTAATGACGTACTACATTTCAATACAATGACATGTGTTTGAAAATGCGACTTTTTTTAACCCGTGGTCAGTTATGAACTTTTCCATCTCAATTGTCAATATATCGAAATTCATACTTGTAATTTCACCTTTTGGTTAATCAAGTAAAACAAAACGAAAAAGCTGTTTTCCGATAAACTGCGTGGAATACACTGACATACTGAAATGCAATATTATTACTTGATGTCAATGCATGTTTTATATCACAATCTTTCTTAATTGTCGTCTTCAAATTTTATTGTTGTGCATGTATGTATGCATGTATGCTTTTATGGGTGGAAGCATGCATCTATGTATGTTATGCATTTGTGTATGCATATAGGAAGTTAGGATTTTGCTGAGGTAACTAGGTATATTGCATGGTATTTAACTGTCGTTGAATATCGTATCTGGATGAAATGTTATTCACGATACAGGAAATTAAATTTTAGTGATAAGATATCATTTTATTAATGTAGATAAAAAAGTATTTAAAACCATGCATGTAAAATGATCGATCTTCAAATAACGATATTTTGAAAATTTCATGAGAAAAATATATATGTTACTCCTGAATATTTTTGCCCATATTTAGTATTTGCCCGCTTTGCCCGCTTTGCCCTTAGTTGAGATGTCAAGTTAATCAAGTGAAGCTTGGATCCCTATGCTATACATGCGACTCCACTAATTTAATTCGAATTCAAGACGAGTTGAATATATTTTCCAAGGTAAATGGCGAAAGTGGCGAGGGAAAAAACTTCCAGGTATACAGGGTATGATAAAAACTATGTACAAACCGTCTCTATAACTTGCTTCGAATTGTCCATTGTTCAGAGAACGCCCTTGTGAAAAGACCCGTATAAAAATGTGAAAATATGAAAAATATTTTTCAAAAGAAAACAACAAAATGGAAGGTACGTCTAAGAATACAGAAAATATAAACATTTAGACGTGTAATATAAGAGTTTTCGATGAACTATGTGCTGTGATCATGTTGTAAAGCTTTTCATTAATTAGCAATTTATATCAAGTTCACTTCCGGTCCAGATGCTTTTTTAAACAAATATCCGCATGTTATATTTCCAGCATAAGAGGTGAAATACAGGGTTCATTTAAATATATTCACTATCTGATGGCACTGGCACTCTATAACCGTTATAAAAAAATGTTCTTCATCATCTTATAACTGCCAACAACGGCTATTCCAGGAATTGTGCGTACAAGAACAGGTGCTCATTGTCAAAAAATATATATATAAAGAAAATTCGGAAAACATAAGAAACAAGAAAACATAATCATTGAACTGCTGTCAGAAGACTTTTATGCTAACTTGCTTGCTTTATTTTGCATTTGTCCAGTTGGCATCAGTTCAATACTTAGGGGACGACCATTTACTTTTTGGTTAAGGCCGGGGGCTTGGATCAAATTTGAAATTAAAAGGCAGGACCTGAATTCATGGTGATAAAAACCAAGCTTAGCAATTGGTCAAAATATAAAAGGCAGAATGCAATTGATGAAAACAGTTAGGACCAGTTTCAGGAAATGCTTAAAGCGGCAAATTATCAATTTCTCCCTCTTTCTTTACTACTTCCATTGAAAAGCAGTAACACAAAGAGATACAAAAGCATACAAATTCTTAAATTCCCACATATTTTGTGAAACTTGCTAGGAAATCCCAGGTTTTGCACTTTTTCAATTGCAATTGATTAACTCAACATTACTAATTGTATATGAATACCATCCTAGACCGAATATTAATTTTACAAAATATATAGATTATAAGATATTATATACCTGTGTATACCTCTTATTTGTTATAGTGCAACAAGTTCAAGCACATGTAGTAAACGTAGAAAAAAATATGATTTTTTGTCTGGCAAACAGGAAAGCTGAATAAAATAAATCAACTGTTATCTTCGACAAAGATACAAAAATAAGAAAATAATAAAATTTAAAGATTTTGGCACAACCGATATGAGACGAGATTGGTCGTTTTGACCTTCGCTTAATAATGAATAAGTAAAAAAAGAAATAAAAAAGAATCCATAACTAAACTGAAATTATGACGCCAATTAAAGGAACGGGCTTCCCGGTATTTCGGGCCCCTTAACATAAGATTTTTGAGGTTTTCATTTTCAACAATAGAGACGTCACCGGTAATGACATGCCCGATAGTATTGTATTTGAAAGGAGATGAAGCACATGAACATGTGACAGTGTTGTGTAGAAGATGGTTGATGTCTAGGCACTGCAAAACCTTTTTGTAATTGAATAGCTTGGATGCGATGCTAGGTGTATGGCTGTATGAAATGCAAGACGTGGTCTTCAGATTAAAATATGGTGAAATACAGGACTGAACTTTTTTGTGATTTAGAACATTGCCAATGTTTAAAGCGTCTATGCCTTTATTTGTGAATTTAAGTTTAAGAAAAAGACGTTTCTGTTCAGAACAGTCATCGTTTGTGACGCGTGCAGGCTTAAACAGTCCTGTGACAAGCGATGTCCATTATAATGGAGTTCAGTATGTATTCTGGGGTTGAAGAATCCGTGTAGGGGTTCATTCTTGCTTCTTGAAAAAGTTTATTGAGATTTGTAAAAGGAACAGAATAAAGTTTGCTGCGAATGTGATGGAGACCCAATTTTTGATTAACGTAAGGTAAAAGAGATGAAAAAGTGACATCATGTATGTAGGGTCTGTTGTAAGAACGATGTCCGTGACTTCGTTTACGTCTTAAGTTAGAATTAAAAATTCCCATCACATTAACACCATTACACAGTGGGCTTGATAGATTGCCTACACTTCGAATATATTCGTTACATCCATAGGGATATGCAGTGCCAAGCTGTTTAATCCAAAATTCTTCACGGTGTCTACGGAAGTGGGTACTCAAGGTGGGATTGTTGGTCCAGTGGTATATTTTTTTCAATTATACGCACTCTCATAGACAAGATATATATCTTAGTATGCAATGTCATTATCCATTATGCAATACATTGACGGATCTGGAGGATGTATAAGGGTTACATCCACCCATGAATTTGGTATTTTTCAAACAAAGAGAAACAAAGATGAAACACTTCAAAATCTTACTGAACATTTTCTTGGTAGCTTACCTTGGGCCAATGGGCAACCTGTGGTTTTGTGTCTGGAATCTAGAAATTACCTTGCCAAGCTTTCCAACTGAATATTTCCAAAGTGCATCCTTGTATAATACTCCAAAAGCCCGCCGCCCCTAAATTTCACTTCATTTTGGAGGTTTCATCAATCTATATATCATATATATATACAGTAGAACCTGTCTATAACGAATTATCTGGGGTCTATACATAAATTTGTTATAGGAGTATTAGTATTCCGTTACAGGTTTATTTTAGATATTGCTGAATGGATTACTAATGATACTTGATTAAACGTTTTATGTTCGCGATAAGTTTCATGCAATAAAGCTACATATAAATGAAATACACATAACACAATATAGTAATACATTACATTTTATCTTAATTCCAATATATATTTGTGCAAAAGAATGGAAAATTACATTAATTGATACATGAAATTACACGTATAGTGTATATCAGAACTCAATCTCGGCTTACATGTATGCTATTTAATACACGACAGTTAGATGCTCCAGACTTACAAGTTAAATCACTAATTAGTACGAAAAAGTCAGTTATGTTGTGTTGTTTTCTGTGCATCTCTGACTCAATGAAATTCCTCACATCTGTCAGTTTGTCAAACATTTTCATCGGAACACTGATGCTGAATCAAAAGAAGAAAAAGATAGCGGTGTCTTTTAATTTGACATTTAGATATATCGACGACGTTTTGTCAATTAATAATGACAATTTTCATACATATGTCAATGCGATATATCCCACGAACTAGAAGTTAAAGACACAACAGAATCAAGTACACACGCTCCATGCTTACACGTTTTACTTAATATAAACACGGGCGGAAAATTGGCAACTAAGCTATACGATAAACGCGACGATTTCGGCTTTCCCATCGTAAAATTTTCCACATTTAAGTAGTAATATACCTCAGTCACCTGCATATGGAGTTTATATTTCACAAAATGATCCGATATGCCAGGGCGTTCACAACATATGAAGAATTTCATATACAGAGGTAAACTACTCACTGACAAATTATTGACACAGGGATATCGAAAACCGCGTTTAATATCAACGTTCCGCAAGTTTTACGGTCGGTATAATAGTCTTGTTTGCGACTAATCTGTTTCACTAAGTGAAATGTTGAGTTGCCTTTTCGTTGGCGGTTGTTGAGACGTCTGTACCAATTGTGGCGAGGATACACTCCTCACGTGTTTCACTGGACTTGACTGTGGACTCACGCGGGTGTGACCGGTCGACAGGGATGCTTACTCCTCCATGGCACCTGATCCCACCTCTTGGTTTCCAGAGGTCCGTGTTTGTCCATTTTTTATCGGATTTGTATCTATGTCCTTGACATTCTATTGATTTATACCTTGGTATCTGAGGTTTTTATATTCAAATATACTTTGTTTACAGTGCAAAGTTACAGCAATATACAAACAAATTCGTCGCAACAATAAATAAATTCGTTAACGCAAATGGATTTTTGCTGGCTAGCACGAAAAAACAATTCGTTTTAAACATTTTGTTTCGTTACATCCGAATTCGTTACTCACGAATATTTAACATGGTAAGTATATGGGAAATTGCAGGGGATTTTTTAACTAGTTCGTTACAACAACAAAATTGCTAGATCCGGGTTCGTTATAGACAAGTTTTACTAAATATACAGTAAAACCTGTCTATAACGAATTATATTATATATATATATATATATATATATATATATATATATATATATATATATATATATATATATATATATATATATCAATGAACTCCTTGGAAAAGATAAATCTTTCTGAAAAAAGTATTTTGGACTTGGCATTTAGCTTATTTTTGTTAATCAATCAATGAATTTTTATTAAAGATAAAGAGGTCATAATTTAATATCTTGTAACAGCAGAATAGCATGTTATGTCTTGTAAATTAAAAAAAATGCAGGGGAGCATACCCCGAATATCCCTTTTTATCTCTTATGCGGACTATATTTGATTAACAACCTTCTCCTGGATGGATATTTGTGTGATATGTTAATCCATTTGAATTCATCTGTGGGTTCACAGAATTTGAGACCAGGCAGCAGGGATTGCTAACACCTCCATGACACCTGATCCCACTTCCATTTTCTCAGAAGTCTGTGTCCAATTTTCACCTGATTTATATATTGCCTCCGTAACCTTACGATCAACATTTTAGTATCTATGGATTTCATATTAAAAAAACTCGTGAAGTTTCGTACCATATAGAAATATGTGCAATGAGTTATTCACGATCATTTTATGTAACCAGGCTCAACTCCATTTCCCTTCTGTAAAAAAATATTAGATCCGCCACTAAATTAGAAAGTACATACGTATATAAAATGTAATATACTTATACTGAAATATCTGCTTCTGAGGCAATATACAGTGTTTCAAATCAATTTTATATAGTCATAGGTATAATCGTCATGGCAGGTTGCCTGCCCCCACCCCCCTCGAAAAGGAAAAAAAAAATAACAAAAAAAAAAAAAACAAAAAAAAAAAAACAGGACTTGATTGAACAAATAGAGAAAAGTTGGGTCGTAAATCAATACGAAAAAAAATCCAGGGTCGAAAATCTGATCCCCCCTATAATGGTTGTTCCCTTAAATAAATGAACAAGAGGGAATAAACTATATAGTGCATTGCTCAGGGTATGGCACGGAAATAAATAACAGATTATGTACAAGGTTATTCGGGTCAGTTTCATTCAGATCATTGCGCTATAACATGATTTAGCACCGAGATGTCATTTATTGAAAAAAAAGCAAATACTAACCTTTGAAAACTAAACTCTCTGGACCCCGTAATGCTTATTGTAAATAGTATTACCAATGAATGAGGGATAGAACAGTTATCTTAATGTAAAATATATTTTGTTTACGTTGATATTAGAGCAAGGCAATGGAGTCCCGGTTCATCTGCCTCCATCGCCACAAGCGTGTAAATCAGGTCCTACAAGATAGATATAAATGTTTGTTTATTGCAATAAATTCAGTTTTATAGTATATTTCGTATAGTGAGATCGGAGCATTACATAATATGATCAAGTACTGGTTCAGAATACAGAACTAACAAACAAGATGTTATCTACGCATACAGTTGATGCTAGTGTGGTATCCTGATATGTAAACATGTCAAGTGTTATCAATTATAAAAAAAAGTTTAAGATAAAAATGCTATAGCCATTTTCTTTGACATATGCATAAAAATGACTGTTATCGTGTGCATTGCATAGTACTAGCTCTTATATATCTAGTATGTCAGATACAGATAAACAAAAACAATATATTGACGATTTATAACACGTCCCTTGTACGTATAATGCACTTTAAAGGTTAAAGGGACATTAGCTGTGTATACCTTGAAATAATTTCGATTATTTTCTTTTTTCTATTTTACTTGATAAACACTACCAAAAAGGGCTATATATAAGCACAAAATCTTATCTTCCTATATATCTTGTAAAAATAATGCCAAGTACAGTGTGCAATTTATATACAAATAGTAAGGTTGAATTAATCAATTGCAATTGAATAGTTCAAATTCTGGTTTTCTGAAGCAATTCTCACAAAATATATAGGAATATAAGATTTTTATGACAGTGTATCTCTCCTATTCGTTATTGTATACCGATCTAAGTAATAAAAAGGAGAATTACAGCTAATGCTCATTTAATTGTTGACTCTAACTACCCTGTAAACTCTTAATATTAATGTTTGAATTTTCTAGTGTATATCCCCTTAACATAGCCTAATTTTCTATACTTACTGGTTTCGCCTCTGAAAATGAAACGGAAGGAAACGTCATCGCCCCGTATGCTGGCAAATCATTATTGCACTTTAAAATATATTCATCACGGTTTATTTTCAATTTGACACTGCACGTTTCTTTTGCCCCAGTTGGCAATACTACATATAATCTGTAGGCGAAAAAGCCAAATATAAATCCAAGACGACCTGTTTATAGTCAACATATTTGTTCGTTTTAGTTATAGTAATTCGAAATTATCCGTCTTTATATACAGTAATTCCCCTGCATAAAAGCTAATTGATGCTAAACAGAGAATAATTCATTTTTGGGGTGCATTATGTGGGTGCATTACAAGAATGATTAATTAATATGGGTGCATTACGAGAAGAATTAATTTATGGAGGTGCACTACAAAAATAATTAATATATTGAGAATTACGAGAGAAATTAAATTATGTGGTTGCATAGCGAGACAATTAATTGATGTGGGTGCATCATGATAGTAATTAATTTATGTGGGTGCAATACGAAAACAAATGATTTATGTGAGTGTATTACGAGAGAAATTAATTTATGTGGTTGGATTACTTCAGTAACTAATTTATTTGGGTGCATTATGTGGCTGCATTACAAGAATAATTGATTCATCTTGTTGCATTACGAGAAGAATTATTTTATGGGGGGGACTAAGAGAGAAATTAAATTATGTGGGTGCATAACGAGAAAATTAATTCATTGGGGGTTTATTACGAGAGCCATTAATTTATGTTGGTGCATAATACTTTAGTATATAATAACTCAATATGATGCAAGGACATTATAATTTGTATATAACTGCTGCATACACATTCCTCATATTTATATCTTGGAATGCCACTAGTAGCAATGTGATAGTATATTGACATGCGAAATCTTATATCTGATATTAAAATATGGTAGTACAAAGGTATTCTATTGATTGTCGGGTAAGGTTTGTCATTCGGTCGGTCTAGATCTTGGTACGATTCGTCTTTGATGTCAGGTTTCCTCGTTAATTCACTCAACCAGCTAATCGCGTGCATATCTGCGAAGATCATCGGAAAGTAACCAGACGCCATGTCTTGTTTACGTTTCCGTGTAAACACAAACAATATTGATGATTTTTTGGCATCCGAACTCTGTTTTCGACGGTAAATCGTATTGTCGGATGATATTACTTCGAATATATGTCGGATGGGTTATGGTATACAATCGTTTCATGACTATTACACACTTTCAGAATAAAAGTATCCCGAACTTAGCTAATGCTTCTTTAACCTGTAAGATTTACAAATGAGACTGACGCAGAAGACTGGAAAAATGTATAACCCTAACTCTAACCCTAACCCTGAATTCATCACTACGTCGGGTAAGTGTAACTGTTGTATAATATATACATGATTAATGATTCTCTATGTCTCTCTCTCTGTCTGTCTCTCTCTCTCTCTTTCTCTCTCTCTCTCTCTCTCTCTCTCTCTCTCTCTCTCTCTCTCTCTCTCTCTCTATCTCTCTCTCATAATGTAAAATTATGAAATACACATTTTCACTAGTGTGCATGTCTTTAATGTTTGAAACACATTTGTTACTGATGAGAGGTAACTTTACTTCACATTTATACACTAACGATACAGACTCCCATCTTTGCAGGGTATCCAACTAATTCAGACGGCAGAAATATCTTCATGTATCATAAGGCACGGTTGGATTAAAGAGTACCGTATATAACATGAACAGAAGTTTATACGCAAGAATTGCTGTTAATTGATGTTCTCACGAACCAATGATCAGATGATTTTGAAATTGTATATGCATAATTAATAAGCTAATATCTAAACAGTTTGCGAATGTAAGTTGAAGTTGAAATATAAATTGTCAAATCAATGTTTTGTCCACTGCCTGGTACTGACTGGAACTGGTATTGAAAATTGCTTTAATGCATTAAATTATTTTCAAAACAATTCATTGTGTTACACTTTGTTTTTTCAAAATATCAGAAACTTCACAGAATGTTAAAAGTTGACAGAATTGTTAATAAAATGTATATACACTATATATGAAATGAACTGCTAGTTACTTGCCATGTCTTAAATAACTGAACTGAACAATGTACAATAAGTGTAATAAAACGGCAAAATAATTTCTTAATGGCGACGAAAAGGTCACTTTTCCGTTATGACAAGCTCTACGGGAACTTTAGTGTTATGCTTCCAAATTTAGTATTTTCAACATCAAGAAAACGTCTTGATTAGTCTGTTTGCAAAAAGATAGAAGTGAAAATATACCAATAATGATTTGGTGGATATTACCCTCTGAATATATGAATCCAGCAGTCAATACAATGACAAGGTTGAAATACAAATATATAGTTTTACCTTTTACTTGTAGGTGTGCATTAAAAGGGGCATTAACTGTGTTTTGTTCCCAAAATTGTTCTCCTTTTTTGCTACTTAGATTGATACACAATAAGAAATCAAGAGATAAAAACAGGCATAGCAACTCAGACATCCCTATATACTATATCCTTGGATAGGACATTGTTTTCACAATATATTACAATATTTTTTATGCCTGTGTTTAGCTCTTATTTGTCATCATACATAATGTACAAGTACTTAAATTACAAAAAAAAAAAAAAAAAAATAGAAATAGTTTTGGTGAACACAGTTTACTTTGTTCTATAGTTTTGTCACAAAGGTGGTGAACATAAAGGCGATTTGAACTCAATGTAGTTGTTATAAAGTCGACATATTGAAGCTTGTAAGATAGAAGATAACATACCAGCAGTCATGATGGTATACTTGTAAGGTAGATGTTGAAAAAGCGGATAGATTGATATACTTGTGAACTAGATGTTATTATGTCAATATATTGATACACTTGTAAGAGAGAGGTTGTTAAACCAACATAGTGATATACTTGTAAGACAGGGGTTTTTAAACCGACATATTAAGCCATCATATTGATATACTTTTAAGACAGAGGTTGTCAAGTCATTACAATGGTATACTTGTAAGATGGAGGTTGTTAAACCTAAATAGTGATATACTTGTAAGGTACAGGTATTTAAGCTATCGGATACCGATTTCGAGCTACCACATTTATACTGGATACCTAAACTTCAAAAAAACCCATATAAGCAAAGATAAATAGCAGGATCCAGCAAATATTCTACCAAACCTTTATTTTTACTCCTTACCAAGATATTGGCAGCCGTTAAGGAGAAACTTCAACAATACTGTACAGTTGCTTATTCCAGAAGCGGTGTTTGTAAATCAGATGGTAGATACTCTAAAAAATTCTTCTAAACAGCTTTTAGAAAATTTGAAGGCACACAATTTTTCTCGAATTCACAGTATCAAAATATATGACTCCTCTACTCTTTACACTACTATTCCACATAAAAAATTAAAAAAGACTTTTCAGCATCACAGACATCTGTTTTTTTACTAAAGGTGGTACCCGAAAATTTAAATATCTAGTGATTGGCTATCAGGATACTTATTTCGTCAAACGCCACTCTGATTCTACACATAAATATACTGAAGATGATATAAAAAACATGCTGGCATTTCTAATAGACAATATATTTGTAATGTTCGGAGACGTGGTCTTTCAACAAACTGTCGGCATTCCCATGGGGACCAATTGTGCTCCTTTATTGGCCAACCTGTTCCTTTATTCATACAAAGCAGACTTCATTCAGAAACTTCTGAATCAAAAGAAGAAAAAGTTAGTTGTGTCCTTTAATTTGACATTTAGATATATCGACGACGTTTTGTCAATTAATAATGACAATATTCATACATATGTCAATGCGATATATCCCAGCGAACTAGAAATTAAAGATACAACAGAATCAAGTACACACGCTTCATACTTAGACATTTTACTTAATATAAACGCATACGGGAAATTAGGAACTAAGCTATACGATAAACGCGACGATTTCGGCTTTCCCATCGTAAATTTTCGACATTTAAGTAGTAATATCCCCCAGTCACCCGCATATGGAGTTTATATTTCACAAATGATCCGATATGCCAGGGCGTATACAACATATGAATATTTCATATACAGAGGTAATCTACTCACTGAAAAATTATTGACACAGGGATATCAAAAACCGCGTTGTCAACGTTCCTCAAATTTCATGGTCGGTATAATAGTCTTGTTTGCGACTACTCTGTTTCACTAAGTGAAATGTTGAGTTGCCTTTTCGTTGTCGGTTGTTGAGGCGTCTGTACCAATTGTGACGAGGATACACTGCTCACGTGTTTCATTGGAGTTGACTTTGGACTCACAGCCGGTGTGACCGGTCGACAGGGGATGCTTACTTAACCATGGCACCTGATCCCACCTCTTGGTTTCCAGATGTCCATGTTTGTCCATTTTTACTGGATTTGAATCTATGTCCTGGACATTCTATTGATTTATACCTTGGTATCTGAATTTTTTTATATTGATATACTTGTAAGATAGATGTTGTCAATCCGGCATTTTGATATACGTTTGAGGTAGAGATTGTTAAACCGTCATAGTGATATACTTGTAAGATAGAGGTTGTTAAGCCACCATGATAATATACAGTTCCTGAATGTTTTCCTGAATTTTGGCGGTAGAACGGGTTTGGCAATATATCGAGGTTTACTATATTCGAGTATTATTGTTAAACCGATATACTGATATACTTTAAGATAGATGTTGTTTAGCCGAGATTTTGATATACTATTAAGGTTAAGGTTTTTAAGCCGTCATTGATATACTTGTGATTCCAGCTGCATTGATAAACTTATATAATATATTTAGTATGTTATGCTATAAACGTGCCCTAATGCGGTCCCATGCCTACTAAATGTTTATTAAAAATTAATACCGTCTATTTCGACTCATTGCAAACACCAATCACACGTGAATATTATTTTCCGCATGCCTTATTGGAATACATGAACGGGGAAATTTCACTGCGTCAGGGGAAGTGTTTGGACGTGTAAAATGTTCCACAAAATTACCCTAACTTCCATTGTTTTTTTATTTATATTCTTAGTAATGTTACATAAAGGTAAATTGTGTTCAAAATTCATTCGTATTGATCAACTCAAAAACACTCTTCCAAAAGAGGCCGCTGCGTCAGAATTTGAATCAACTATGATAGTGTGTCTTATGCGTTGTGAAAGCGATGTCCAATGTCGAGCTTCATTCTATGATAACGTGTCCTCACGCTGTCGTCAGTACAAGAAGTTTGACTACAAAAACCTCAGACCTGAAAACAGCTCATCATGTTATGCTAAATGTAAGTATTCAAATTTAATCAAGTACTTATGTATTATTTTTCTACTTATTTTCCACATTCACCAAATGCTCGAATGATCAGTTGGGTGAAACACCTTGCCTGCAAGCGAAGTGACCCATATTTGTCAATGTCCTGGTGATACATGAATATTTGAAACATATTCTTTGCCAACGGCTCGAAGATGGAACGGAGAACATGTGTGAATAGGAGACAAATCTGATTATCAGCCGACCCCCATCTCTCTTGTTTTCTGATATGTTGCATATATGTTGTAACGATCTTAACCGACATGGGGTCGTATGGGAGTGAATGTGTCATGTTGTTCGACCAATAAAAATGCGGCTTTCTCGGTTTTGAAAGTTTACTGAATGGTAATGAGATTTAAACATTACTTTCAAAAAGTTGGATAGATCGAATCAGCCGAAATGCTTCAAATGTATTCTGCAGTTTAACGATTTCTTCATTATAAAATGGCTAACATATCTTTATAATTCATAAAGTTTGTAGATCTTGCACGTTATGCTTCCATTGATCGGCAAGTACATCTCTACGGGAGGTCAATCGCATGTAAACCCTTAGAAAGTTTCAGTTGGATCCTCTACGTGACATACCAGAAAACGATGAGTCGTTGATAGATCATGTTTTAATAAGATTCGGTTCAATTCTAAGTGAAGTATTCTAGAACCAATATACTTATAGTGAAAAAAAAGTTTTTTGTTTGTTATATCATTTGATGAAATGTGTACAATGTTCACTTTACATTTGATATTCTTTAATTTGTTGGCATTATTTTCATATTGAACAGATCTAAGAAACGTTGCACTCGGAAAACCAACAAACCAGTCATCAACTTTCTCTCGAGGACTAACCTGGTCATCAGATTTTGCAGTTGATGGTGTGATGATTACTAATCCTGACTACTGGAGTTACCCAGTATGTACAAGTACTGATTATTTTGACTATAACCCATGGTGGTATGTGGACTTGCTGGATTCCTACATAATTTTGACAGTGTGGATACTAAATAGAGGCCAGAGCTACGGTAATGTAATTACTTAATAGTACTTACGTAATGAAACCTAGAATTCTAGAACTAGGAATACGATTTTTTGGGGGGTGGGTGGAATTTCGAGTTATTTAGTTGAAGACAAGGGGTTAATTTTAAATATGGTAAAACATGATTAACTATTCGTGGTTCAATTTAATGCTTGAAAGATACACTTATATATAACATATAACGTAATATCTGGATAGTACACGTTGGTGTATGACTACATATCAGTTAGACATAAACCTTCTAGTGTTCTCCAGATAATGTACATTGTATACCCTTTAATGTCGTAGTTGGTGTATACGTGTTTCTATTGACACATGGCTTCGATACTTTACAGGAAGCAGATTGAAGGATATAGAGGTACGTTTGGGACAAGATGGCACTCAATTCGATATCGTTTGTGCGTATTACTATGGGCCGGCAACGGATGGCGAACTTGTAACTTTACAATGTGCACAATATGTTATAGGACGATATGTGAAGATTTTGAAACCCCTAACGAATACAGTTGCTAGGGAGTATCCTTTAAACGTATGTGAGGTACAAGTGGAAGCGTTGGGAATATAAAAATCTCAGATACCATAGAATAAACTATTAGGATGTCCAGGATATAGGTAAAAATCTAGTACAGATGGACGAACATTTATATCTTGAAATCAAGAGGTGGGATCAGGTGCCATGAAGGAGTAAGCATCCCCTGTCGACCGGTCACATCCGCCGTTAGTCCAGTCAAATTAAAATGAAATACGTGACGAACGAATCCTCGTCATAATTGGTACACACGTCTCAACAACAGCCATCGAACAGGTAAATCGACATTTCACTCAGTGATGACTATTATTCTGACCGTAAAATGTGCGGAACGTTGATATCAAACGCGGTTTTCGATATCCCTGTGTCCATAAATTGTCAGTGAGTAGTTTATCTCGATATATAAAACGTTCATATTTGAACACGGGCTGGCATATCGGATCATGTGTGAAATATAAACCCCATATGCGGGTAATACACACACACAAACACACACATATACACGCATAGTGTGTGTGTGTGTGAAAGAGAAAGAGAGAAAGAGAGAGAGCAGACAAATACATACTTATGTACCTATACACAAACACGAATTTCAAAATTTCCAAACATATGCATACACACCTACCTATATGCATCGATACATCCATACATACATACATACATGGAGTCGGCTTGGCTCAATCAGTAGCGCGCTGGACTCTTGATTGTTATTATGTTAAGTTTTGAATTCGAGTCAATCTGAAAGTTGGCGATGACGTCACTAAGTGTTTGTTATGTCACTTCAACATGAATGGGGGCAATAGAATAAAACATGTGTAGATAATTTTAAATTGTTAGTGCATTCAGTTTTAAGGTTTATATGTTAATAATAATATAAAATATAGGCTAAATGTATCTATTAAAACATAAGCAATATTTACAATATGTTTTGTCCATTTATTTCTGTACTTGACCTAGTTGGTCAAAACAGTTGGTGGACGCCACAGAATATATAGTCCCATATCAAATATATTTCCACAACTGGCCGATATTAAATAAAAACTTACAGAATACTTCTACTGACCAAACAAAATATTGATAATAAATACAAAAAAAAACCACCATAGCATTTTGTAAAAGCACCATTTCCCAGCAAAACACGACGAATGTTGTTGTAATCGAATTATTAGGTAAAATAACACGACGAAGTTGTTATAATCGAATGATCAAGTGAATTTGTGTAGTTAGGTGTGGTTAACATCCATGCATGTTCCGATTCCCAATTTAGAATATCGGATTTTACTCGTGTGTGCCAACTTCTGCAACCGAATTTTTCACACACACACACACACACACACACACAACACACACACACACACACATATATATATATATATATATATATATATTATATATATATATATATATATATATATATATATATATATATATATCCAGATATTTTCGGTGATGTTGAAATCATGTCTTTGTGCAGGTCATGTCTCTCCTTGAATATTTTCCCTGTTTCCAGTGGATTGTGTGCGGAGAACATTGGTGCATTGCCTTCCGTAAATCCCCAACCAGCGGTGCCGAGGGCCCTCTGATTGGGAAAAATGGATATTCATAGTAAATTACATACATCAATACACCTGTACAAACCGGAACATTAATGTTCCGGTTTAGGTTCCGTTTGGTGTTTATTATCTTACTTTTATTAGCTAGATTCATTTCTATTCATTTTTGGTCTTTACCACATTTTTTAGTTTGTAGATCCCCATCTCCATTTTACCCTTGATTCACTTACTTTTATGTGTTCTATGATTTAAAAAGTTTGAAATGTCTTCCAACTTTCCGTTTTCAATAAACGCAATGGTTGTCTGTCCATTCTGTCAGTGCATAACTTTGGTCTTCCACTTCGCTGTTTATTTTGATCTGAATCTTCATCTAAATTTACCATGACATTTTTTACTTTGCTATTCAATTCCATGTCAGTAGACGACAAGTAAACAGAAGCGTGGTATGTACGAAATATCGCATTGTGAGATATGCTGATGAGGTTCCCGTCGGGGTTTTCAACACTTTCAAAGAAGTTGATTATAATAGATAACTGCTTTTTCACTAAAGGTGGTACCCGAAAATTTAAATATCTAGTGATTGGCTATCAGGATACTTATTTTGTCAAACACCACTCTGATTCTACACATAAATATACTGAAGTTGATATAAAAAACATGCTGGAATTTCTAATAGACAATATATTTGTAATGTTCGGAGACGTGGTCTTTCAACAAACTGTCGGCATTCCCATGGGAACCAATTGTGCTCCTTTATTGGCCAACCTGTTCCTTTATTCATACGAAGCAGACTTCATTCAGAAACTGCTGAATCAAAAGAAGAAAAAGCTAGTGGTGTCTTTTTAATTTGACATTTAGATATATCGACGACGTTTTGTCAATTAATAATGACAATTTTCATACATATGTCAATGCGATATATCCCAGCGAACTAGAAATTAAAGATACAACAGAATCAAGCACACACACGCTTCATACTTAGACATTTTATTTAACATAAACACAGACGGGAAATTAGCTACGAAGCTATACGATAAACGCGACGATTTCGGCTTTCCCATCGTAAATTTTCCACATTTAAGTAGTAATATACCTCAGTCACCTGCATATGGAGTTTATATTTCACAAATGATCCGATATGCCAGGGCGTGCACAACATATGAAGATTTCATATACAGAGGTAAACTACTCACTGACAATTTATTGACACAGGGATATCGAAAACCGCGTTTAATGTCAACGTTCCGCAAGTTTTACGGTCGGTATAATAGTCTTCTTTGCGACTACTCTGTTTCACTAAGTGAAATGTTGAGTTGCCTTTTTCGTTGGCGGTTGTTGAGACGTCTGTACCAATTGTGACGAGGATACACTCCTCACGTGTTTCACTGGACTTGACTGTGGACTCACGGCGGGTGTGACCGGTCGAAAGGTGATGCTTACTCCTTTATGGAACCTGATCCCACCTCTTGGTTTCCAGAGGTCCGTGTTTGTCCATTTTTTATTGGATTTGTATCTATGTCCTGGACATTCTATTGATTTACACTTTGGTATCTGAGGTTTTTATATTATATTAACGAGCTTTGCAAGTGAAAACAAACCATGTACGACTATAGTTATTCATTGTGACTTATATAATGACAGTGTCAAGATATCAAGATCAGGGCATACTTTTCAACCTGAAACAGTAGTCCTATAGAGTACATGTTGAAAAATTACACCTAAAATCAATGTACTGAAATTAATGTGACTGGATCTATCGTGTTTGTCGAATTCAACACCTCAGACAATTAAAAATTGCTTCCGTAAGTCAGGTTTTACGAGTTTAGACACTGAGCATGTGACTGACAGTTCGGATAGTGATGATGACACATCAATACTAAATGGAATATACCAGATTTACCAGAATTTTTACCAGATTTGTACTTATATCCTAATGGTTTATACTTTTGTAACTGAGATTTTTTTTATATATTTATTAATGTTTATTTTCATATCATTTTGAAAGAGCAAATGATATGGAAAATTTTGAATACCTATCGTCAGATTTAGTTCGAGTTTATTAATATTCGATCGCGACTGCTTGGTCAAATTGGTGCAGGAAGGTTGAATGTGTCAAAAGAGAAATGAAAATGCATATGACCGCGCCCATAGCTATGATGTATTTACAAGGAGGGGATATAACATAGAATGTTTGAGTGTGACTTACGGGAAGGAAGATAGTGACAGTGGCCATTTTATTTGACATTTTTATCAATCAGCTGGGAACCATGATGACTGATTGTACGTAACTTACGTAGGTATTTCACACGGCTTGATTTCACACCATACGAGGACGAATCGTTTCTGACAGGAATATCCGGTGAAGGAAAAGCGACCTGTTTATCAGAGATGCTTAACAAAGTTGAAAATAACTCTCTTTTTACTGTTCAACAGCCTAGTTACACTTGTTAAGTTTTTCTACGAAGATGACTTAATTTTATTTCTGTGGTTTGTGGTTCTGGTCATAATATGACCTAGATATATCACGATATGGACCTGTAGCCTTTACGGTCTGCTATAGATATAGTTTTGTGTTTCCATTTTTTTCTGTGGATTTTGTTTGTTTAGTGGTAATGTATGTTTTTAACAATTAAATAAATAAAAATAAATGTGCAATTTTTAATTCTTTAGAGATTTGGTCATGCATTCCGGCGCCAAATATTAAAGCGGACAACACTCGAGTCACGTGACTGCAAATAGTGACGTAAGCAGTGTATCGCTCTTTATACTTGCAGTGAAGGGAATTGCAGTCTATATATATATATATATATATATATATATATATATATATATATATATATATATAATATATATATATATATATATATATATATATATATATTCTATATATATATATATATACTTTGACATACATCACAAAAATTAACCAGTAAGCCAAGAATACGAAACAAATAGACTACAGACGTGTTGGATGCGGCAAACAATTTTCATTGGGACGAAGAGTACGCACATAACATTGGCACATGTGACATGGTTTTATGAATGTCCCCTGATCCACTGGGATGACCCGTACGCACATAACATTGTCATATATGACATTTTGGAATGTACCCTGGGCCACTGGGACGACCCGTACCCACATACTGACACATGTGACATTGTTTCCGGAATGTCCCCTAGCCCACCGGGACGACCCGTACACGCATATCATTGGCGTATGTAATACCTTTTGGAATCTTGCTCTGGCTTCATTATATTTGGAAACTGATAGAGTTACATTGAACATTTTTACATTTCTTTCAACCAATCAGATTATTAGATTTTATCGGAAAGTATATACCTTGGTTTACATGGCAATATAATTATTATAGACAGTCCATTCGGAATTTATTATACAGACATTCATAGATACTTAAAAGTAAATAAAAAAAATAATGTACAATAATGATGTTAATCAAATATACTCAATGTAGAATCTAATAATGTAAGAAAAAAGGTAGAAGAATTATTATATTAATACAATGCATAAAATAAACCAACCTGAATGAATTCTAGACATAAGAAACCAAAGTAGCACAAAACGTGGCCTTTCAGCCTAAACAAACAATTGATGCAGTTGATCTCAACTAATGAAATGGAATTGAAAGAAACGATATCGTCTTCAGCATTATACGTTTGGTATTATGTTTATAATGTTTGTAACCACTAGGTCGTTGCCACTGCTGGTGGACCATTTATACATAAACCAAGTACCCGGTATTTTGGTACGAGCTGATAAAGTTATACTAAAGTACTATTTGGAATAGATAACACCAATTAAATTCCAATTTTTTTTTAAAGCTAGGATAATCATCATTTTACAGTGGTACTGTTAAACGGATTTTGACTTTGGTTTTAGATCTATTATTTGGCCTTGTAAGATACCACTTTCTCTTTGGAAAATACACATACGTATTAAATATTAAAAATGATGAAGTCTATTTGAATTGGACAGAAACGATAACGTCTTGAGCATTGTAACTTTGGTATTGTGTTTATAGTATCTGTAGGTATAGTTAGTCAGTATGAACGTGGATCCAGGGTGGGCTGAAACTAGATATAGAATGTATATATTTGATAATAAAATATTGTACTAAGAATAAATAATAATGATGATAAAATACCATTGAGAAAAACTACTGATGTACAACTAGATCTAGCGCCTCCCACGGTTACGGTAGCAAATGTAGGTCATGCCATGCGAAAGCAGCATATAGGGGCGAGAAAAATAGAATAATAGGACTAACTAATGTAACGTGGGGATACATACCGATACAATAAAAAGAACGAAAATATTTTGAGCCACAGTAGATAAAACAACAACAACAATATTAAAGAACCACAC
The DNA here is from genome assembly GCA_030159075.1 of Atrina japonica. Lineage (NCBI taxonomy): Eukaryota > Metazoa > Mollusca > Bivalvia > Pterioida > Pinnidae > Atrina > Atrina japonica. The sequence continues at coordinate 114,193 of BROG01000959.1, forward strand.
AGCATCAGTACATAAAACGAACTTCAACCATGTACTACTTCCAGTAGACAGGTTACACACCCAAAATAGTACTCGGTGACCACATTGTTTGTAACAAAACGAATGAGTTTGGTAAATTATATATATGCACCCTAAATGCAGACGTCATAGATGAATCATAATGAAACATTTGAAAGGACAATTATAACACAGACGTATTGAAATTGCCTGAAATTGATTCATCAAGTAATTAGCTGTACTATTTCTGTGATGATCTTATATACATATATTACATATAAATTAAATAGTCCATGAAGAAGCAATTACAAAAATGAATATTCAAGACTTGGTAAAGAATTTTCACCAAAGCCAGAATATGCATTACCCAACCAAACCAATTGTTGGAATAAGATATTTTAGACGATGTACTTAGGAGAGCAATTACAAAAAATGACAATTTGGAAATGGAAAGGGCTTTATCATGAAACGTTAATGAAGTAATTGCTCATCTTTGAATTTGTGAAGTAACAAAGATTTGCATCATGGTGTATCGGGCATCTTTTTAAAGGATATTGCGACGGACATGTTCGATATAGCTTTTAGATGTTGTTGATCCATTGCAACCTAGGCAAGCAGCATCTTTAAGTTGCAGCTGTCTAACTCTATATTGAGACATTTTGCTCTCCCCATAAATGTCCCACATTTCATTCTAACTATCTATGTTTTATGCCGAGAAGAGACCTGCCCGTCATGTAGGCCCTATTTTCAAACATTTTTTTGTTCATTTACTAATCAGGTTGTTTATAGTGTATTTGTCAGCGTGAAATTACTGTACACGGTTCAAAAGTCAGTGTACTTCTGAGGGGAATTTATAGCCGTGTTATGCTTCAGTGATCTATCTATTGAGGTGTGTCCAAGTTCACACTGCTAATTTCCCGAGGAACACGTATACATATATAAGAATACATATCGCCAACAGCACTGAACTTTTACTTCGGACCTTGGATCACAAGTGATGCTGCAATCATGCATAAAGCACAAATAATGAAATAGCAAAGCACGTGAAAACTAACCATGCCCCGACAGCGTTTCTAACTTTCGACGTAAGAGACCAACCGTCTGGCTTTGACGCTCGGCACCCTAATCACTCAGCCGTGTACGCATTCATATGCGTGAAATTATATACTCTACGTGAATGCATAAATGACCTAGTGGATACGGCATCGAGGATGGGATCGAGGCAGTTGGTGACGTAGGTCAAGGATTCGGACATTAGCAGGGGCATTGTGATTTTACAGACATATACATATACATATACACATGCACGTAAACCCACAGAGAGAGAGAGAGAGAGAGAGAGAGAGAGAGATTTCAATAATTGATCAAGTAGAAACATAAAGAATATTTTTGTCTTATAATTAAGCTTTTGCAAATAAAGTTCATGCTTTGCAAACGATCTGCATATAAAGGCGCACAAACTTAACGCTTATAAAGTCACAGTGCCATTTTATCATTTTAACCAATCACACAAATGTGTCAGTTGTAAGACATATTGGATTGATATTAGTACTCATCATATTCAGCTCGTGTTCTGCTTTGTATTTTGGATTCGTCGACATTGGCGATGATGGCTTCAAAATAACGTACAGCATAACCATGCAATGTAACGCATAACTGTCAAAGGAGGTTTGTTAGAAATACAAATATCGCACAGCAGGAGAATCCGGGGGCGTTCTCCATTTTCGCATATTTTTATATAATAAACAAGTATGGAAATCAAAATAAATAGGCTTCTCAAAGCTTTTGATCTTTTTTTTTCTGGACTTGTATTAATGCTCATGCATTTGTGTTTGCTGAAGAAATTATTTTGTGTAAATGATAAGTTTGACAATAATAATCAATATATTAACGGAAGTGAAACAAGAGACCAGTGAGAAATTCCGGTGAGATGGCAGCAAGAGTGTTCCCCTACAGCTGATAAGTAGGTGCAAAACATTTATTTTGCTGTAAAAAGTCGGAAAATTACATAACAATGCCCCCAAAAGCGCCTCCTCCAATCGACCTGCCTTTGTTGTATGCATTCCATAGACAGTTATCAAAAGTATATAGTTATATCATTTGATTCAAACCTATCCCACTTTGAAAAAAATCAAGATCGCCCACTGTTGTATATGTTTATCGCATAATGAACAGACATATGAAATAATTTTAACCGAGGAAAACATTTTCATAAAAAATGCCCCAACACTTTTGATTTGCTTCCTACGGCACTGGTTATTAATAAAAACTTAAACGTATGAACAAGGGCAAAAAAAGTGTTCTATACGTTTGATATTAATTGAGAGGAGAAAAATTATTAGGTGAGAGGAGCTTATTCGGGAAAATCAGAAAGGGAGGAAAGAGTAAGGAATTATAGGGAAGATAAAATAAACGGTATCTGATATTATAATAACTTCTCGGGTATTATGAATATTTAGAAAGTGTTTTACGATGTGTCACTCTATAATACACTGCCCGTTTTGATTTTTTCTTTCAAAGACGTTTTCCTACAAAACCCGATGGAGTATGAAAACAACATGTATTACTGAGTTATTATACAGTTAAACTGGCACTGATGTTAAGTCTATCCGCCTTTATCTGACTATAACGGCAACTGTTACCTGTTACATTGGGTTGCCATTACAGTAACGTTTGATTGTAATTGTTTTTGTATTGTTTGCAGTATGAGCATCTTTGTGTATTAATAAAGTACTTTCATCGTTTCTCCGAGAATCACGTTTTGCGGTGGTTGCTCTTAGATCGATTTTAGCTACATTAAGATTTATTATTTGGCCTTGTCTGATACTACTTTCTCTTTAGAAAGTCTGTTTAAAATTGGAGCTCAACTAATGAAGTCTAATTAACCGATACAATCGTCTTGAGCATTATAATTTTGTTATTGTTTATAATTTATAACCACTAGGTCGTTTTCACTGCTGGTGAAGCGAGTGAGCTCCCGCGGGTATATAAAAAGCTAATACCTGGTATATATTCCAGTAATATGTCGTACTGATAGCATCATTTAAAATTATAATTACTTCTAAAGCTCAGAAAGCAATCTTTATTACAGTGGTTACTCTTTGGTGGATTTGGGGTTTGCGTTTAGATTTATTATTTCGCCTTTTCTGATACCATTTTCTCTTTAAAGCCCTCTGTCTGATATTGAGCCCCTGGGCTGATATGATATGTTATATGAACTTTACCATGTAATGATCTCTATTCACTAAATGCTGAAGTTATTGTTCATTGGTTTCCCTCCATATTGGTGTACGCCCAGTCATTTAGGTAAATGAGGAATTCACCGGATAATGACCGAAAGTCAGTATATTCTTACTGGTCTGTGTGTCTATCGGGCAATTATTGTTGTCGTATGATTGTTTAACGTCCCACTAAATAATCTTTCACTCATATTGCGACGTCACGAAATGCCGATAAAGGCTTCAAATTTTTTGCCTGAGCTCGGCACGTACAGCCATTGAACAGTGAGGGGATTGTAACGTGCCGGCACCTACTACACTTAATATGTATCATGAAGTACTTCTCAACTCATGTGCGAGTTCCATTTGAACCTAAGCTAATTACATTGTAATCGGAATCTCTTTTACACCACTAAAACTTAACTTAAAACTGACGATTCATTGAGTTCATTAGAATACCACATATACGATATAACAAATGGTCCCAAAACGAAGAATGATTGTAAATCTTAAACAGGACAAGACCAACAATCACAATAAATATAACTTGTGATGAAAACATTTTGCAATTGCATTGATCACTACTTTTTAAAATTACATTACGTCTGAACTGGGAGAAAACTGGATATATATAACACCCATAGTTCAGATGCTTCAACACCCGACAACCACACACAGCTCTGTTTTACACACTTAACGTTTTTATTCTTAAATACACCGTGCATCAAATGATTATACCGGAGCTGACCATTCAACAGGGTTACTTTAACTGATTCCAAAGCAAAAAATTTATATATAATGTATTTACACAGTGGTGTCTCCAGGATCGTCAAATCATTCTATCTTTCAATATACTTTTATTATTGTCACAGGACCAATCTTTAGAGGATGAAAACATCAAAGGAGACGAAGTCACGGGTTTGTAGTTGTTTAATTGAAGTTTTAATACCAATGGAAACGAGTTCATGTAAAATTATGTGTGTATGTGTTTGTGTGTGTGTGTGTGTGTGTGCGTGTGTGTGTGTGCGTGTGTGGTAGTTTCGCCGGATACATCCCGCAATATCAGTTACCCGTTCTCACTACTGGAAGAGAAAAGTGTTCATGATGATAACTCTTTGTCTGTAAATAGTACATTGAACGAAACGAGTTTCATGACTAACAACAAGTAACATCTAGTTGCATTGTTTAGGCTAAAATGTGATTAAAACTTCATGGTTACATGGAGAGTGTAGTATTTTCTTTTTTGTTCTTAAATTGGGTGATACAAATTGAAACAGACAATTATAATAAGCTGAGTAAAATGGCATAAATCCCCATATTACACTGTGAACTAAATGGTTATAGAAAGGTAGTTAGCAAGTGAAAGCTGACTGATCCGTATGAATCGAACTTGTAGTTGTAAATTGAATGGTCACAGAAAAGTGACTTAATGGACACTCAAGAGTAACTGACGTTTTACTAAAAGGTGACTGAATGGTGTTTAAAGTGACTAAATTGAAACTGAAATGTAACGGTGAACTGAATGGTCACTGAAGAGTGACTAAATGATGAATGAAAGATGACTGACTTATCAGTGAAAAGTCACTGAATGATGACCAAGGTGTCTGAATGACAACTGAAATGAGACTGAATCGTAACTGAAATATACCAGTCGCTGAATGTTGTCTGCATCGTGTTTAAAAGGATGACCGAATGGTCACTGTATAAAGACTGAAAAGTAATTGAATTGAATTGAATGGTCATAAAATGTTACTTAACAAATACAGAATGTGCCTGAATGGTGAAGATAAGGTGTCTGAATGGTCACTAAGAGATGCGTGAATGATGGTTAAGAAAGTGATTGAATGTTCACTGAAATGTGACTGATTGACGACTGTATCTGAATGGTGACTGTAAGATGACTGAATAGATTTAAAAGTCACTGATGAGCGCTGAATGGTGACTAGATGGTGTTTTAAAACGGTGACTGGAAGATCACTAAATGGAGGCCAAATCGTATCTGAAATGTACCAGTCAACTGAATTGTCACTGAAAGGTTATTAAGTGGCTACTGACAGGTAATTACATGGCCATAAAGGGTGACTAAATGGTTACTAAAAGTGCCTTTATAGGCCCTATGGTATCATGAGCTTAGTAGAGTGACAGACATCCTCAAATACATAATTTAAGATGAAGCTCGGATAGCTCGGCCTCGTAACTGATTAAGTTTATGTAAGAAAGGAAAATAGGTCATTCTATGCGGTTTTTTTTTACATTTAGCGTCCACCCTCAAACCAAAATCCAATCTTTCTATCAGGCCACATTACTGAAGAATTACAACACATTGTAGGAGAACTAATGCAATTCAACGTACATTTATGTATTTTGGTGAGCATGAGAAAAAACAGTTCGAATTATACTTATGTAAATAATTTATGAAATAATAGTTTTCAGATTGATGAAAATAGATGATGATGATCATGTTTAAAAATTCTAAACAGCTTTTAGAAAATTTGAAGGCACACAATTTTTCTCGAATTCACAGCATCAAAACTTATGACTTCTCTACTCTTTACACTACTATTCCTCATGAAAAATTAAAAGAAAGACTTTTCAGCATCATAGACAACTGCTTTTTCACTAAAGGTGGTACCCTAAAATATAAATATCTAGTGATTGGCTATCAGGATACTTATTTTGTCAAACACCACTCTGATTCTACACATAAATATACTGAAGTTGATATAAAAACATGCTGGAATTTCTAATAGACAATATATTTGTAATGTTTGGAGACGTGGTCTTTCAACAAACTGTCGGCATTCCCATGGGAACCAATTGTGCTCCTTTATTGGCCAACCTGTTCCTTTATTCATACGAAGCAGACTTCATTCAGAAACTGCTGAATCAAAAGAAGAAAAAGCTAGCGGTGTCTTTTAATTTGACATTTAGATATATCGACGACGTTTTGTCAATTAATAATGACAATTTTCATACATATGTCAATGCGATATATCCCAGCGAACTAGAAATTAAAGATACAACAGAATCAAGCACACACGCTTCATACTTAGACATTTTACTTAACATAAACACAGACGGGAAATTAGTTTCGAAGCTATACGATAAACGCGACGATTTCGGCTTTCCCATCGTAAATTTTCCACATTTAAGTAGTAATATACCTCAGTCACCTGCATATGGAGTTTATATTTCACAAATGATCCGATATGCCAGGGCGTGCACAACATATGAAAATTTCATATACAGAGGTAAACTACTCACTGACAAATTATTGACACAGGGATATCGAAAACTGCGTTTAATGTCAACGTTCCGCAAGTTTTACGGTCGGTATAATAGTCTTCTTTGCGACTACTCTGTTTCACTAAGTGAAATGTTGAGTTGCCTTTTCGTTGGCGGTTGTTGAGACGTCTGTACCAATTGTGACGAGGATACACTCCTCACGTGTTTCACTGGACTTGACTGTGGACTCACGGCGGGTGTGACCGGTCGACAGGGGATGCTTACTCCTCCATGGCACCTGATCCCACCTCTTGGTTTCCAGAGGTCCATGTTTGTCCATTTTTTATCGGATTTGTATCTATGTCCTGGACACTTTGGTATCTGAGGTTTTTATAGTTTAACTGTTCATTTTAAATGTTCTATATTTTTCTGGATGCTCTTGATTTTTATCGGATTTATGATATCAAAACCAATCCGTCCGTGGACGCTGACAGAGAAAAAAAAAGATTGGAACTACCAATCTTCTTTTCATTTGCAAAATTTGTAGATATTTAATTAACGATTACGCATGCAAAACTGGAAAGACATCTTATTGCTGGTTCACGATAAGACGATATTTACATGTGTACCGAGTTTTGGTCCCTTTTTTTCTCGTGTGTTTGTGCAAGAGGATCCTCCACCGTCCAGATAATAATTAGGCCTAATATATTCCTGATATCCGTGTAGATGTTTTTACGTAAAATACAGCTGGGTGGGATATTTTTCACGGAATGACAAAAAATACTGAAACGGGTAATTTTTCTACCGCTAGGCGAGTATGATTTCTATGTTAAAACAATGACCCCGGGTAAAATTTCTATCGTAGAAAAGTGATCCCGAATAGCATTTCTAGCACTTAGGGCAATGTATTCACGTTACACCGAAAACAAACCGAAAATGGAACATGTATTTCCATTCCGGATTGCATTTGTATATTCAAAATATATTTGATTTTCCCGTTTTTTAACATCTAAAATATCACTGGTTATCGGTGATCACATGCAGCATTTAAAAAACAAATCGTGTAATATTTCAAATTCATGTATCATGAATTATGTTTTCATTCGAATTTTAAATATGTGTCATAAGTCTGATATTTGATGTTCTATATTCATATTTTACTTTTCATTTTCTCAAGCAGAATGTCCCTGGTACCTCTGTTTAAAAATATGTTGATGCGTTCACGTTTTTGTTATATGTTGCAAAATAAAATAACAAATAACCGAAAATGTTGCATATCAATTGCAGAATACACCACAGTTCTCAGTTACAGATATCAACACATATTTTTTGTTCTAACCTTGTGAAGACACCTTAATTTATAGTTTATTGACACTATTCTGGGTAAGCATAAATAGTTTTGGTATAGAGACACAAATTAAATATCACAAAATTCAAGGAAAGTTGATATTTATATTTGTATGTCATCCTGATTTGAACTTTGGTGTCAGATTGACACGCCAAGCTGCCGTTGCCATGGTAAACACTAACCACTATATGGTCTTTCAAACTGTGGATTTACCTTTTTCATTAAAGATAAAAACATGCTGATCTGAAGTCTTAATATTTATTTGTCAGCATTAAGACGATGCTCTATTCATATGATGAAAATATACAATTTTAACAAAAATAAATATCACCTTTTCCTGGTTATGTAAAAACTAGATTTTGACATTTTTTGGCATTTCTGGAAAATGAGAATTGATATCAATTTTGTTGATAAAAAAAACTGCACCGAAAGATGATCTTCATATAATGCATAAATTAACATTACATTATAAACTATAAAATAAAACAAGTGGAATTATGTTATTTATTTAAAAGAAACAAATGCGTTGCCATGACAATATACAATGAAAATATCTCATGTTTGTGAATTTCCCTAAAAATTACAATTTACACCAATTTTAAAGATAGGCTGTGACACTGACAGATTTTCTTCATGTATAATCCTTATTACATAAAGTCTAAATAAAAAAATGAACCGTGTTACTCATCTGTAACAAAATACATGCGTTGTCTTGACAATATAAAATGAAAATATCTAAATAAAGATTTTATATTTGTGGATTTCGTGAATCACTCTCAGTTTAAGTTCCATTTAGATATATTGACGGCGTTTTGTCAATTAAAAATACAATTTTCAAACAAATGTCGATGCGAATTAGAAATTAATGATACAACAGAGTTAAGCACACGCTTCGTACTTTACTTACTATAGACACAGACGGGAAATTAACAACTAAGCTTCACGATAAGCACGACGATTTCGGTTGGTTTTACATTTTGGTTGGTTTGGTATATCCTTGACATCCTATAGATTTATACTTTATTGGCTGAAATTTTTTATATTCCAAATAATGTGAATTTTTGGTTCAGTTGAACCTAGATAACAAATGCACCATATTTAATGAGATGAGTATAAAATGAAGGTTTTTGGTAACCATATCAACCATCCATTTTACCATTTGTAGAAAAGAATCTACCACGGATACATGGATTTCTAAACATACCAATAAAATGCATATTGATTATGGACAAAGTCCTAAGTTAATATATACTTATTAGATCTGTAAAGCCATGCGATGATGGAAGTTTCACATTTGAATTGTTTGATCATTTCATGATTCTAAATCAAAATCTAAATCTAATCATCCTTGTGTATCTTCTCCCTACAAGTAAAATGATTTCCCGACATTCAGGGGATAGAAAACAGCGGTAAGACAAGATTACCCAGCCTTCACTTAATGAACTATAAAGACTTCTCGCTTCTTTCAGTGCAGGTTCAAGCACCCCCTAGAACCTAATCTGAATTGTACGGGGATTTTTTAAAAATTAAATAGCAGTTGTAAAACCGAAACTAAAACAGATTAGGTTTAGACTTCATTTATTATCCGTTCAGAATCAGTAAATGGCCAGGTGCATTTATGTAAAGACAATTTAATCGTGAAACCATCAGCTTAGAACGATATCTTAAAGCAGAATTAGCGTGTTATTGTTTTCTTTAAGTGATAACATATCCTTTTGAAGACCACGCGTTGTATTTCATGTAGCTATACACCTAGCATCGCATCCAAGCTATTCAATTACAAACAGGTTTTGCAGTGCCTAAACATCAACCATCTTCTACACAACACTGTCACATGTTCATGTGCTTCATCTCCTTTCAAATACAATACTATCGGGCATGTCATTGCGGCGACGTTTCTATTGTTGAAAATGAAAGCCTCAAAAATCTTATTTTAAGGGGCCCTAAATACCGGGAAGCCCGTTCCTTTAATTGGCGTCAGAATTTCAGTTTAGTTATGGATTCTGTCGAAGATTATGCCAGACGATAGGCCAAACATGAAGACGTAGAACCACACACTTTGTCTGAATGGCTGAAAGCCATACGATGGTTGATAATATCTCGTATTCGAAAACTTAAAGGGACTATGAAAACACGTTATCCCTCTGTATTTAATGATCCAGAAGTAGTTACTGAACTGGATAGGTTGCATGACCAATATGTACTGGTACCAGCAGACAAAGCCTCAAATAATATAGTTTTTATTTGTAAGGCACATTACTATAATTGTTTATTAGAAGAACTTGGGTTTGATATTAATTCTTGTAATCCTACATATACACGTAGCTCACTTTCAAAGGACGAGATCCTTCAAAATCAAAATCACGTATCCGTATTACGCTAATTTGATATACCTACAACGGATACAGATTTCGAGCTGCCATATTTATATTGGATATCTAAACTTCATAAAACCCCATATAAGCAAAGATACATAACAGGGTCCAGCAAATGTTCTACCAAACCTTTATCTTTACTCCTTACCAAGATATTGACAGCCGTTAAGGAGAAACGTCAACAATACTGTACAGTTGCTTATTCCAGAAGCGGTGTAAATCAGATGTGGATACTTAAAAATTATAAACAGCTTTTAGAAAATTTGAAGGCACACAATTTTTCTCGAATTCACAGCATCAAAACTTATGACTTCTCTACTCTTAACACTACTGTTCCACATGAAAAATTAAAAGAAATACTTTTTTAGCATTATAAACAACTGCTTTTTCACTAAAGATTGTACCCGAAAATTTAAATATCTAGTGATTGGCTATCAGGATACTTATTTTGTCAAACACCACTCTGATTCTACACATAAATATACTGAAGTTGACATAAAAAACATGCTGGGATTTCTAATACAAAATATATTTGTAATGTTCGGAGACGTGGTCTTTCAACAAATTGTCGGCATTCCCATGGGAACCAATTGTGCTCCTTTATTGGCCGACCTGTTCCTTTATTCATACGAAGCAGACTTCATTCAGAAACTGCTGAATCAAAAGAAGAAAAAGCTAGCGGTGTCTTTTAATTTGACATTTAGATATATCGACGACGTTTTGTCAATTAATAATTTTCATACATATGTCAATGAGATATATCCCAGCGAACTAGAAATTAGAGATACAACAGAATCAAGCACACACGCTTCATACTTAGACATTTTACTTAATATAAACACAGACGGGAAATTAGCAACTAAGCTATACGATAAACGCGACGATTTCGGCTTTCCCATCGTAAATTTTCCACATTTAAGTAGTAATATACCTCAGTCACCTGCATATGGAGTTTATATTATACAAATGATCCGATATGCCAGGGCGTGCACAGCATATGAAGATTTCATATACAGAGGTAAACTACTCACTGACAAATTATTGACACAGGGATATCGAAAACCGCGTTTAATGTCAACGTTCCGCAAGTTTTACGGTCGGTATAATAGTCTTGTTTGCGACTATTCTGTTTCTCTAAGTGAAATGTTGAGTTGCCTTTTCGTTGGCGGTTGTTGAGACGTCTGTACCAATTGTGGCGAGGATATACTCCTCGCGTGTTTCACTGGACTTGACCGTTGACTCACGGCAGGTGTGAGCGGTCGACAGGGGATGCTTACTCCTCCATGACACCTGATGGTTTCCAGAGGTCCGTGTTTGTCCATTTTTTATCGGATTTGTATCTATGTCCTGGACATTCTATTGATTTACACTTTGGTATCTAAGGTTTTTATATTTATAAAGATATAAAGTTCTCATTAGTTTCACGTGTTGGCTTGTTTAAAGGTTTTACGAATTTCAAAATAATAAATAATATTAGTGGGCATATATATATAACAAATGGTATTGTGGGCAATATTCATACCGACCTCACATTGGGAAGTTCGTAGACATGCGTAGTCATTTGTTTTCATCCAAATTGGACAAAAAGTATTTCAATTGAATCAAATCTACCCAGATTTGGTACTTTTACTTCGGTGTCTATTTATAGTATTATAGTCAAATTGGCACCAAGTGATTTCGACTCTTCGGTAATATGGAAATCGACACTTGGTGTGGTTGAATCGGCACTTGGAAATAACAGTTTTGGCGTGTAATGATGTTCATAACAGCACCAATGAAAAATCATTGCAATGGGTTCTAAAAAGTAATTTTTATGATCAAATCTAATTATTTAAGGTGAACATTCGAATTAACTTACATTCCATATATTTTGTTTGAAGTTTAACCTATTATTGCTAATTGTTATTATATTAGCCAAAAAAGCATTTGGATGTAATGAAAGGGAATCTAAATTAAATGATTTCGTAATGGGACTAATTCATGTACCACGTGATAACCGATAACGTTTGTGCGATATTACTATTTCCAATGGTGATAGAACGTAGCACTGCGTAATATTCCGGCTGAAATGACAATTACCTATTTATTCTGTATTTATAGTACCGATGTCACTAAGTGTCAATACGCATAATCTCACTGAGGTGCCGAGGAAGCCGTCGTGTCTCCACGCTAGAGTGCTCGATTCGCAACCTCAGGGTCGCGGGTTCAAGCCTCGGCGGAGGTGACTGGTGTTCCCTGTCGTTTGGACGAGGCAGTAAAAACTGAGGTCCCCTGTCATGTTGTAAAGTTTGAATTTACAAAATCTGCAGCAGGGCAATAACATGACACCTGCATCACAGTAGCTATCGCACGTTAAAGAACCCTCACTGCCCAATTGCCGTAAGTGCCGATCATAGGCCACGATTTGAAGCCTTCATCGGAATTTGGTGACATATCCATATACGTGAACGTTAAACAACACCAATTCAATCGATCGAAGTCACTACTGCCTGTGCAGCTCAGTTCGAAAATAGAAATACCTACATTAAATTTTAAACTGTGGATCAAGAGACTGAATAAAAGTCTTATATCTTACTGGAGTTGTAGAATAACGTTTTAAGTATTCTTTACATAATACAAATTCCATTGAGATGGATGCTTGCAATATTATAAACGTCTCCCGCCGAAACAGGTTTTTGTGCTTGCAATGACGTCATTAGTCAGCGGTTACATATATTCCCAAGCCTATCAAATGTACTCTCGGCCAAAAAAAAAATGAAAATTACCGATATAGTTAATTATATATAAGCAGTAGAATTGTGAAAACGTTTAAGTATTATTGAGCATATGTGTTGCCCTTTTTTTAGTAAAACTATATAAAAAGGACAATATATATGCTCAATACGACCGTTTCTGTTAATACGACTTCATCAGTTCGACAGATGAGCTCGAATGAATTGAAACATGCTTATTTCAGAAAGAAAATAGAGGTATCATACAAGGCGAAATAATAAACCTAAATGTATTGCCAAATCTATCTTAAAAAGATCATTGACAATCTTAGCTTTTTGGGAATTTAGAATTTAGACAGAATATATAAGTCCTGCAAACATATCCTCCATATTTCTTTCATAAAATGTCATCCATAGTATCGAGATTCCGTATGTAATATCAAAATATGATAGTACAAAAGAATTATCTTACTCATCATTGGGAAAGTTTTGTCACTCATTCAGTCTAGGTTTTTGTTTTGGTACGATTCGTCTTGGGTGCGAGTAATCCTTGTAACTTCACCCAACCAACAAATCTCGTGGACATCTACGAAGATGATCGGAAAGTGATCAGAAGACGCCATGCTTAATTTCATTTTCCATGTAAACACTAAAATATTGATGAGTTTTATACATCTGCACTATGTTTTCGACAGTTAATCGTATTGTCGGGCGATTGTTATGGTATACAATCGTTTCATGGTTATTACATACTTTCAGAAAAAATAATTGACACCTGGGAAAGTAAAAGTTTTCAAAGACTTCCTAGTAGTTGAAGTTTCTTTAATATTATCTAAAGAATCTTACATTCATTTCATAAACTATTTCACTAATTAACAATAAGATATTCGTCAACAGATGAGCGCATTTATATATCGACTATGTCAATAATAATTTCATTTGATCACTCACATGTCAGTCGCACTCAACGTTTAGGTTTTCGTCAGACAGCTTAGTCGTTTTATCTTTCAGAACCCGTCTTTCAATAGAGTATATGGTATATTAGACATGTTATGACGTACGGTATTGCGAATGCGCATCAAACCTTAACTGAAGATGTGCATATTATACTTAACATTACTTCAGACACTTTTGTATATCACACACACACACACACACACACACACACACACACACAGAGAGAGAGAGAGAGAGAGAGAGTTATGTTATATACACTGTATATATATATATATATATATATATATATATATATATATATATATATATATATATATATATATATATATATATATATATATATATATATATATATATATAATTTTGCATTATAAATTTTTAGAATATCGCAGCCCTGAATCCCATCCTTGCAATATACATTTACAGGACATCAGTCCGAATTTTCACTCCTGAATTAGAAATCCGGATAAGACAACTAAGTAGATCCGGTTGACACTAACTGGAGCAGACTGGTTTATGATTGACAACAACTTGCAGCTACTTGTGTTGTTTCAGTACAATGTCATAGATATATTAAAACTCTTGTTCGGGATAACTTATCTATGCTATGTAATTCAAACAAATCAGTTTTCAATTACATTGTATACGTATATGGAAACAATATTTTCTTTTTTAAATCGCAGGATCAATAAAATATATGAACACAGGAAATATAAAGGGCTGAGTAAACTGGTAGGCGTCGTAAAGTTTACGATATATGTAGAATCAAAAAGATCGGATGCGAAACATTTCTTACTTTCTATTTTCTTCATCGTGGATTTTCATACCAAGCAGTCGTTGTCCGTTATCCATGTTGATAAGATAGCATCTATTAGAAAACCATGTACAATAAATGTGGTAGCAAATGGGCATTCCCATGAATACCAGAACGTTATTTTGATGCTGTCTACTTTTACTACTTGTACTGAACTGGGGGAAGTGAAATGGGATGGAAATCAGCAAATACAAATATAAAAAGACACATACAAACTAACCCCCAAATTGGGTTCGAACTATCGACCTCGGCTCGAATGCTCGAGGCACTTACCACTGGGATATATATGCATGACCAACTAAGCTATAAGAGAAACGCGACAATTTCGGCTTCCCCATCGTAAATTTTGCACATTTAAGTAGCAACATCCCTCAGTCAAACACAGATAGAGTTTATATTTCACAAATGATATGATATGTCATGGCGTGTTCAACATATGGATATGTCATTTATTGACACAGTTATATCGAAAACCGCTTTCGATTTTTTTACAGTATCATAGTCTTGTTTGCGATTACTCTATTTCACTAGTGGAATGTTGAGTTGCCTGTCTGTTGCCGGTAGACGGGGATACTTACTCTTCCATAGAAGCTGGTCCAACCTTTTGATTTGCAGAGGTTCGTATTTGTCTATTTTTACCAGACTGGTATATATATATATATATATATATATATATATATATATATATATATATATATATATATATATATATATATATATATATATATATATATACAGTTATATGTTTCCTGGACATCCTAAAGATTAATACTTTGGTGTCTGAGATTTGTATATATGTATGTACGGTAATACAGGGATAAGAATATGAAAATGAATTTGTATTTATAAATATCAGAAAAAAACTAAAGTAATACATTAATATTTTACAAAAAATGCTGACTTTATGCTTAAATTTCCGGTAAAGACAAACGTGGATTATTTCAGAATAAATGCATCACATACTAAACCATTTTTAAATATCGTTATAAGAGGTATTTTAGTACACTTTAGTATATATATATATATATATAAAGACACACATTGATTACTTCAGAATAAATGCATCACATACTAAACCATTATATATATATATATCTGACACGAGTTCCTATCATATGATCAAATATATGCACTATCAACGGGATTTTCTGATGATGACAAGAAATGGGAATCTATATTCTACTTTCTGTGGAGTTGACCAACTTGATTAAAGTAAGTAAACTACTTGCACAGAAATAAGTTCACGAGACATATTGTAACTATCGCTATACCAAAACACAAATAAAGAGACCTTGTAATGCTGCAACTCCTTCTATTTTAATGTAAATCACATACATCAAAGGATGACTACTTACTATTCTTATACGTTTTGTAGATACGAATCTAGAAATTTGGAAATGACATTCAATACAGTTAATTATGCAAGAATGTTTTAAGAAAATAAATTTGGATAACGCCGGTGTTATAATTTGCAGGTGACGTTTGATTTCAGTAAATGTTTAGGTAGAAATATAAACAATATTTTTGCCTTTTAACTAAGCTTTTACATATGAAGCTTATTTTTTGTCAAACTATCTGTATATATAAAAGCGAACAAACTGGGTCACTTTAAAAAATCACACAAATATGTCAGTAGTAAGACATATTCGTTTGTATCGGAACATAATATACCAAATTGAGTGTAGTAGTCTTGCGCATAGGTAGTTTGATAATATCTTTTTGGACAGCACTGTTTATTTCAGTTACTGAGTAATCTAAACAACCGATATTGATAAAAATTATTATGTCCCTTTCATTAATACTACAGTACGGAAACCGGATAGTGCCATATTAAAGATAATAACGAGAAACTTTCTCGTGATAATGAGAAACTTTTTTTCTCGTAATTACGAGAAACTATCTTGAAATAACGAAAAACATTTTCGTAATAATGAGAAACTTTTCTTATAATGACGAGAAACTTTCTCGTTTAAACGAAAAACTTTTCTTGTAATTATAAGAACGTTTCGATATAACATAAATATATTATACAAATGTTTCTCGTAATTAAGAGAAAGTTTCTCATTATTCCGAAATATTTTCTCTTGATTATGAAAAAGTTCGCTGTTACGTTAATATGAGAAAGTTTATCGTAACTACAAGAACGTTTTTGAAAGTTTCATTTTTTCCCATGGTACTATCCGGTTTCCGTAATTTTTTCCAAAAAGGATAAGCAATGCACGTTACTGAGGGATGGATGGCGGGCAAAGTGTCTCGTTATTATATATATATATATATATATATATATATATATATATATATATATATATATATATATATATATATATATATATATATATATATATATATATATATATATAAGACGGTTTTTCCAGTTTATGAACCCAAAACTGGGAAATATAAGGAGGCTCACGAAGACATAACGTGCAGCTTACTATTATGTAAAGACGCTCCATGGATAGATCCGAAATGGACAAGTGATAATATACCAGGTTTTCATCTAGTGACCCTCAAATTCTTGAAACCGTTTTGTACCATTTGGCGGATATACAATCATTCGGTTAAAGGTAGACAATCCTGGTAGGTAAAATTGTTTGGTGAACTTTGACCTTGAAAAATAGCTATTTATGTTTATATTAGCTATAGATACCAAAGCGTTAACAATAAAAAAACATAGTGTAATTGACAATCATAATGAGTAACATTAACTCTGATATCTTATTTTGTTGACAGGTTTACTAGTACATTAATTATATATTCCTACACATAACACCCGGTATCCTTTATGTTATGGACAGATTTTTTGGATGTTTCATTGTCACCTACGGATGGCTGCAGTCTTTCAGGTTGGGGAAATAAACCATATGCCACCAAAACCAGAGGGAATACTGACATGTTGGAAGATGGACAAACAGATAATTTGACTTTCTTAGACGGCTATGATATATCTATAGAAAATATCATACGTTCTCTCCGACTCCATAAACCTCTCGACGATCAATTTGCTATACATATGTAATGTTTATAATGATACAAAAAAGTTAATGGTATAATCAATGTCAATTTAATGTTTATAACATGTTTTAATTGAAACAATATTCAACAGCAACGATATCAACTATAATTTCCGTTTCGTGGCAATCTCATTTTTATAATGATGATAATAGGATTTTTGGTGTAAAATAGTTATTGTAAGTGATTTATTTTAATGTGCACCATGAATAGTCTTCTGTTACTTTAAAGATGAAATGTGTATTTGTGTATTTTACATGTCCGATTTGTAACAATGACATTTGAATATCTCAGATTTGTAACCAAAACATTTGAATATATCCGATATGTAACCAAGAGATTTTAAATATATTCGATATGTAACTATGACATTTGAATATCTCCGATATGCAACCAAGACATTTCAAATATCTCTGATATGTAACCAAGACATTTTAAATATCTCCGAAATGTTTCCAAGACATTTGAATATCTCCGATATGTAACTAAAACATTTGAATATCTCCATTATGTAACCAAGACATTTGAATATCTCTGATATGTAACCAAGACATTTGAATATCTCCGTTACATAACCGAAACATTTGAATATATCCGATATGTAACCATGACATTTGAATATCTCCGATATGTTACCAAGAAATTTGAAGATCCGCGGTATGTACGCAAGACATTTGAATATCAATTATTCGTACCCCTGTTCATACAATTTAAAGCATTCATATCATACACCCATATATTTAATACCGAGCAGATACACATGTTCGCGCGCAGTTGACTTTAATATTACTTTAAAAAGAACAATTCAACATGTTTATAACGTATGGAGGACATTCAACAGGTGTATGGAGAATTGATCATTCTCATTCAAACATATGTAACATGAATTAACACATTGAATTATACTGTAATTTTAACGAAATCCATGAAAGTACTCGAGGACATTGTTTTACTACCAAATACATCAACACATAGGAACTGTAATTAAGCAAAAAAGTTAACTTTTAAAAGATGTTTGAATATAACTAAACAGAGTATATATTTCAATTCCTGAAATAAATTGTGCAGTAATTAAAATGTGGTTTATCCTTAATATCAATTCAATAATAATAATATAAAAAAAAAACCAAAATGATTCAAGTATGCTCGTTCGTAATGTTACCGTGATGGGATATCCGCGTGTGCTCAATTACGTCAGCTGTGGCCGGTTCTAGTTATTCAACAGGTATGCAATGTACTATCGCTTGTAACCGCATACTGAAGAGGATACTTGAATAAAAATTGTGAAAATAATGAAAGGAGTTAACTTACACATAAGATGCGTTGTAAAAGGCATGTGGCTTGTTTTGAAGAGGAAGTGGTGTTGATGGATAACTCATGGCAATAAACAGGTGTCACCGACTACCTTCTTAACTTTTTGAAATGCACTGTTTTAAATGAGCCGCAATTAAATATTGATACAGAGGATATTGATTAATTATTGGTAACTGCCTATCGAAATAGATTTCTGTTAATTGCCAAAGTTACAGTGCAATTCTTAATTGAAATGAAGAGAAACATTTGTCATAGATGGTGTAACGAAAGAACAGTTACAAAATTGTGATTATATTTTTGTAAGGGAGGTAACCACTATAGTATACTGTTATGTTCATGCAAATATTGTGCTCAAATGACAATGTAAAACGTTTTGGGGGATTGACTTCATAATCTGTATATAAATTATTACATGAAGACCATTTCTTAACGAAGACTTCATTTTTGTCATTCATGGATGCAGTAAATTTCTCTATTATATAATTATACTGAAGGTGATTAATGATACCTGATAAATTAGGGATTTTGTCAGTGATGGGAGTATCGACGGAGTACCCTACATAATCATCATGTCTGTATTATAAAACATATGATCAGCCGATAGATATTGGATTACCGTCTATAATACAATAATAGATTTATAATAGGCAAATGCGTTTTTTAACGGAGATATAGATAATTATCTTTTCAACATTCCAATATAAGTTTGATATTTCACAATATAATGTGCACTTGTCTAATATCTATTGATTTGAAGAATTTGCGAGCACGTTAAATACTGATATACTTAAGAAACAGTCATCACTGCTTTTCCCAGCTGATTGGTAAATTGTTAAATCAAGTGGCTACTTTCTATTGTTATGGACAGATATTAACTGTTGTAAGTCCCATATTTTGCAGTGTATTCGTTTGATGAAATATCTGAAAATCGTTGTAAAACAGCGTGTCATCGACAGCCGTTAACAAACTACTTGGACGCCGCTTTTCTGAGAGAAAGAATTTCCCATCTCCGATTTGGATAGCAGATGGTGAATAACATACTCAATAACTAATTGAACATATAAGGTTACTCTGCAAGCTCAGCTAAATTACATACAATACCAAAATGTTATTTGTAACAGTAGGGACCAAACATGTTTTTTTTTTTAAAAAATCGTTTCACGCCAATTGGACCCCCAAAAAGTGCCGGAAAAGGTGATATCATACAAAGCCAAACAAATGTCAATAGGTTTTTTTTGGCTCATCTGGCAAGTTAAGTATTAATGAGCCATCTTTATTATAGTTAGCGATACTAAATACTAGTAAAACGTCTCCCGAACTGACGTTTCTTGCTAAATTTAGATTTAAGAACATATCACATGATCCAGTCAAATGTAGCATGAGTGATAGTATTGTCGTTTCTTTTATTTTCCCTGGTCTATTTCATTCCTGGTATACACGTAGAACGCTTAAAGTATACAAAATCCAGGAATACGCTATGGAACCAAAGTGAAAGTTGCATGTGTAACTGTATTGAGTTATGATTGTTTAGTGAATTATAATACAGGGGTGGCATCGTATAGTGGTCCATAGGCAAGAAAGAGAAACTATCTAAAGTCAGACTTACGATATTAATATATAAGTGATGCGTATACAGTATATATATATATATATATATATATATATATATATATATATATATATATATATATATGAGCCGGCCTGGCTCTGTCGGTAGCGCGCTCGACTCTGGGTCGTGAGTTCGAGTCCCGCCGGCGACAGGTTGGTTTCCTGTCTCTCGGATGAGACAGTAAAAGCTGTAGGTCCCGTGTCACAGTAGGTGTCGGCACGTTAAAGAACCCTCACTGCTCAATGGCCGTAAGTGCCGAGCATAGGCCAAAATTTGAAGCCCCTCACCGGCACTGGTGACGTCTCCATATGAGTGAAATATTCCTTGAGTGGGACGTTAAACAACAATAAACAAACAAACATAATATATATATATATATATATATATATATATATATATATATATATATATATATATATATATATATATATATATATATCTATATATATGCCAGTACATACTGGTCATGCAATCTATCCAGTTCAGTGCGATGTCCATATTATCGAAGTTAAGTATGTATTCTGGGCTTAAAGATCCCGTGTAGGGGTTCATTCTTACTTCTTGAAGAGTTCATTAAGAATTGTAAAAGGAAGAAAATAAAGTTTGCTGCGAATGTGATATATAGAATATAACTAGATGTAGTTCAGCTCAAAACCTGTTTGTTTTCAGAACCTCCGTAGCTTCCATGTTAGAACCGAACTGTTAGGAAGAGAAATATAAGTTTTGTACAAACTGAAAAAAAGATAAATAAATGAATAATAATAAATGCACAATTGACAAATTTCATTAAGGCAGATGTCCGCAAAGTTGTAGTTACAATGGCCGATCTTTAAATTACTTCAATACTTGCGATAACGTAGACATTAAAAAAACGAAAAAAAAAATATTGATGAAACACATTTTCACGAGTATTGCATCAGCATTCTTTATGCTTTGTAGAACAATAAAAACTCCAACTCAGAAACTGGAAAATAGTATTATATTCGGTCCTTCTGTACATAAACCGTGCATTTCAAGACATCGCCGATTAACATTTAATATATAATCTCAGGTATCGGATCCAAGTCAAGAAAAGAAGATATAAAGTACTAAAACGACGTTCATTTTGTCCGTGTTGTTAATCATTTATTATTAAATGCACTTTATAAGTATATGCATGCAGATCAGGTAATAGAGCTATCTATATGTAAATGATACAATTCAAGCAAATGAAATATGCAGTAAATTGAACATCTAATCAGGTGCTGCAAAGGTTTTCTGTGATTTATAACCAGATTTGTATCTACACCTTGGACCTCCTAATAATATATACTTTGGTAATTTTTTATAGCGAACTAGAAATTAAAGATACAATAGAATCAAGCACACACGCTTCATACTTAGACATTTTACTTAATATAAACACAGACGGGAAATTAGCAACTAAGCTATACAATAAACGCGACGATTTCGGCTTTCCCATCGTAAATTTTCCACATTTAAGTAGTAATATCCCTTAGTCACCCGCATATGGAGTTTATATTTCACAAATGATCCGATATACCAGGGCGTGCACAGCATATGAGGATTTCATATACAGAGGTAAACTACTCACTGAAAAATTATTGACACAGGGATATCGAAAACCGCGTTTAATGTCAACGTTCCGCAAGTTTTACGGTCGGTATAATAGTCTTGTTTGCAACTACTCTGTTTCACCAAGTGAAATGTTGAGTTGCCTTTTCGTTGGCGGTTGTTAAGACGTCTGTACCAAATGTGACGAGGATACATTCCTCACTTGTTTCGTTGGACTTGCCTGTGGGCTCACGGCCGGTGTGACCGGTCGACAGGGGATGCTTACTCCTCCATGGCACCTGATCCCACCTCTTGGTTTCCAGAGGTCCGTGTTTGTCCATTTATACCGTATTTGTATCTGTGTCCTGAACATTCTATTTATTTATACTTTGGTATCTGAATTTTAAATATTACACTACTAACTGTCAATCAATCAAGATCTGAGTTAAAAGAGCAAACAACTGTAGAATTACTATTTGAACTAAGTCAAAACAAAAAATAGTCAATGTCACTAACTGCACTCAATAAGGCAGACTCGATGCATAAAAGGTTCTAATATATATATATATATATATATATATATATATATATATATATATTATATATATATATATATATATATATATATATATATATATATATATATATAATCCGCTTTACAACGACTTTCATCATAACGAAGTATTCAGTATCCAACAAAAATTGCAACAAATGTACATGTATATAAAAAGTATCAATTTCAACGGAATATTCGGTATAAGTTTCAAGTATCAACTGTACAAAACTCAATGTAAATAAACTTTATGCAACAACTTAACATTCATGTAGAATACACCTGCTGATCTGTTTATTTCTTTCACGGTATAGATCACAGGTAAAAATAATTAAAACAATTACATCGTCAGTTGTTCTCTAATCCTCATTGACAGGTAATTGCCTAAGTGTCAACGCTTATCGCTCGAATCATCGTTGCCTGTACTGCAGTAAGTATAATGTTTACAAACAATTCGTAAGTTCCATGTTAGAACTGAACTGTCAGGAAGAGAAATACAAGTTTTGTACAAATTGAAAAAAAGATAAATAAATATATTATAATAAAAAGGTACAGCTGACAAATTTCGTTAAGACAGATGTCCGTGCCCATGTGGTTAAAATGACCGATCTTTAAATTACTTCAATACTTGTGATAACGTGGACATTAAAACTAAGAAAAGAAAAATGAAAAATTTATCTTTCTTATGAAACACAATTTTATGAGTATTGCATCAGCAATATCTATGATTAGTAGAACATTGAAGAATCTAACTCCGAAACAAGAAAATAGTATTATATTCGGTTATTTTGTACATAAACCGAGCATTTTACGAAATCGCCGATTTACAGTTAATATATATATATATATATATATATATATATATATATATATATATATATATATATATATATATATATATATATATATATATATCATTATTCTTAAATGCACTTTAGAATTATATTGCCGCAGAACAGGTAATACAGCTATTTATGTGTTAATTATACAATTCAAGGAAATAAAATATGCAAGACATTAAGCATTCAATAAGGTGCTGCAAAATTTTCTTTGAATTATAACCAGATTTGTATCTATACCTTGGACCTCCTTATGGTGTATACTTTGGTGTCATTATTTATATTGCTATAAACAACGATGAAAGAACGCAACAGGTATTTCAATATCAATTATATCAATATAATACCTAAATAAATTTGATAGTTAAAACCTCCTAAAACTCTAGATGTGATTTCAAATGTTAGTTTGAAAATGTATTTATTACTAGAATTTAAACTACTTTTATATTTGTCAAATATAATTTGATATTCTCCATAAAAGTACGTTATATTGACAGGGGGGGGGGGGCTTTTCGCTATTGTCTATCAGTTTTAACGTGTATATAGTCTTACCAGTCTGTGTACTTCCGGTGAAAATAGAGTAGAGGACGCCCTTAGCTTTAAGCATTCTGATGTGCATTCTCTCTCTTGAATTGGTTTATTTCTAGCACACATTGGAATTAACCAAGATCTAATATCGTAATATCACTGTTCAGTGCACTACTGAATGTGATTTCTAATGACAGTTGTCCACTCGAAACAATTTCCAAAATGGGGCTTTCTCTCTATTTATAGATATTAATGGAAATCCAAATGCGGTGGTTCATTATACATATTTTGTCTCACTGTGCGCCATATCCCAATTCATTTTCATTAAGACTCTTAGCACATTCTCTGAATTAATTGTATTTAACATGGTCATGTTTATCGTTTCTCAATCCCACAACCATACAAGTTAAAAAACTTGTTACTAAATGCGTAATGTTTTCCATCATTTCCAATGTATCCCGACTGACCGATACTAAAAATTGTGTATGCTGTTTTGATCTAGATTATCCCAACTGACAGAGGTTGTGTTTTTCGTACACTTATACTTTGATTCCCAGTTATTATAATACTATAATGATGACTGACTAATTATCATTTGTTTAAGAAACTGCATAAGACCTGCATTTATTACCGCTTTACATACATGTAGGCTAATGTCTGTGGTGACAATTTTATATGTAGGGACAGTTTCACTTGATAAGAGAACAAATGAATCATCAATCCTATGTAATCTTATTTGTATATATACACCGTTTACTAAATACATTTTCCATTCCCAATTGCCGTTGCCAACCTTTAGAAGAATGAAGTTCGCGTGTGTATTGAATAAAAGTAGTCCAGTTAACAGTACGTTAGCCAGTCAAATCGCCGCAAGATTTTATCACACGTGTTACATCTAAAGACATTTTAAATCTGTTGTAAAGCTTCATAACACAGTTATATCATATATATATATATATATATCCACTCTGAGTCTTAGTTTGGCGTTCTTGAGAATATTCCTTTCAATATATATATATATATATATATATATATATATATATATATATATATATATATATATATATATATTCTTTGATCATTGAAATTTTGATGCAAAGTAATGGATTTTTCATATAGTACTTGCAATCTAGTTAGTACTTAGTACTACATAGAAGAGGTTTTTTCATATATATGTGATGTTTTGAATTCATTAATTTCTTATCTTTGTCAATCAATGTTATTAAAATTGCTGCTATATATATAATTTTAATAGAGTAAGAAAGTACAAATGGCAAAACATATGAGTGAATTAAAGGAGGTAAACCCGTATCTAGATCAGATTGTATCAGAATTTCTGGATGACAAAATTGAATGTGTCAATTTTCAATTGCTTATGTCAGTTCAAATTACTAGTAAAAATGATTCTAGCATTGTATAGCACGAGTTGATGACTGTGTTTCTGAAGAACATCTGGAACTGCTTTATCAATGTTATGTATCGGGTTGTAATAACCCATTCTCTCTCTTAAACTCTATGAGGCCAATGTGCACAGTTAATTTTGGGATGCGTCCTGGCACAAAAACACATAACTGTCTATGGGATGACATCATACTGAAAATGGATTAAAGCAGCTACTGTAAATACCTCGTAGGTATCTATCTATCTGTCTATCTATCTATCTATCTATCTATCTATCTATCTATCTATATATATATATATATATATATATATATATATATATTTATATATATATACAGCAGTTGAAAATTGCTAAATTCAATTTCGTCATCCAAAACCTCTGATACAATCTGGTCTAGGTTTGGATTTACCTCATCTAATTCACTCATATGTTTTGCAATTTGTACTTTCTTACTCTATTAAAATAATATATATAATACTACCACTGCCAGCAGAAGATGAATGTAGGACAGTATAAGGGAAATCACTCAGATAAAAAAGTTCCTAAAAGGGAAAACAATTAAAAATTGTTATTGGTTAAAAATCAAACACAGCACTTCCATTTATTTACAATTGAGATCCATGTAAAATGTAAACCTAATAAATGAAAAGAAAAAACGTTGAAAAAAGCAGTTATTTCATTGAAAATTCATATATATATATATATAAATATATATATATATATATATATATATATATATATATATATATATATATATAAATATATATATATATATATATTATATTATATTATAAATATTTATATATATATACATATATATATATAACTTTTAAACGATCTTGTAAGCAATAAAAAACAAAAAGAACACCGATCAAATACAATGCAGAAGTAGGTACTTTGAATTGATTCGAATATATTCAGATTCAGTTTTTAGAAATATAAAAAACCTCAGATACCAAAGTGTAAATCAATATAATGTCCAGGACACAGATACAAATCCGATAAAAAATGGACAAACACGGACCTCTGGAAACCAAGAGGTGGGAATAGGTGCCATGGAGGAGTAAGCATCCCCTGTCGACCGGTCACACCCGCCGTGAGTCCACAGTCAAGTCCAGTAAAACACGTGAGGAGTGTATCCTCGCCACAATTGGTACAGTCGTTTCAACAACCACCAACGAAAAGGCAACTCAACATTTCACTTAGTGAAACAGAGAAGTAGCAAACAAGACTATTATACCGACCGTAAATCTTGAGGAAGGTTGACATTAAACGCGGTTTTCGATATCCCTGTGTCAATAATTTGTCAGTGAGTAGTTTACCTCTGTATATGAAATCTTCTTATGTTGTACACGCCCTGGCATATCGGATCATTTGTGAAATATAAACTCCATATGCGGGTGACTGATGGATGTTACTACTTAAATGTGGAAAATTGAGGATGGGAAAGCCGAAATCGCCGTGTTTATCGTATAGCTTCGTTGATAATTCCCCGTCTGAGTTTATATTACGTCAAATGTTTCCTGTTTCCTCATCATTCTGACACGCACTGTCGAACTGACAAAGATCAGAGCAGGAAAAGTTCTTGAACTAGAATCATTCCGCTTCAACAGCCTCACTGGTCCAATGCTATAGATAGATGTAGTTTTGTATTTATTACATACTCCTCTAAAGAATCCGTGCCATGAATAGGTTATTTAGAAAAGTTAATTGTTTCGGCTTTCCCATCGTAAATTTTTACATTAAAGCATTAATACCCTTCAATAAACTGAGTTAATTAGAGAGTTTTCGGGGCGAAAAGTCGAAAAGTTGAGATGACACATATCAGCCACCATACTCTTAAAGTGTCGCTTTGAAAGGCAGCAATATACCGTACCCTCCTAAACAGTCATTAATAGGTAAATATTACACCCATATGAATTTGATAAGCACGATAGAGGAAACAATAGCCGTTAACCTTTCGAAACTGATCATTTTTCTTTATTCTATGTGAATGACTCATGTGATCATTTTTCTTTATTCTATGTGAGTGACTCATGTGATCACTTTTCTTTATTCTATGTGAGTGACTCATGTGATCACTTTTCTTTATTCTATGTGAGTGACTCATGTGATCTTTTTTTCTTTATTCTATGTTAGTGACTCATGTGATCATTTTTCTTTATTCTAAGTGAGTGACTCATGTGAACATTTTTCTTTATTTGGTATTTGTCGTCGTCCACTGACCTTTTTCTTAAACTTCTTCTCAGACTTATTTGCCTCTCATATTCAAATTTTGTAAGAAGCCAACTTTAGTAAGGGGAATACAAACTACGAGTCTAGTTATCATGCTACGCCTTGGTCATTTTGGCAGGGCCACAACAATAAAAAATATATCAATTTGTTCAACAATTTCTTCTTTACCCCTGCACATCAAGGATGAAAACTGAACACATGGCTGAAAAGAGGATAAAGTTCTTTACCAAATCTAGGGATAAGGGGTTCAGTCTGGGGGCAAGTCAATTTAGCCATGCACTGACTATATACCTACTCTGAGAAAAGCTTTTCTTTACATCTATGAATCGTAAGGAAAACGGAATGCATGACTGAAAAGGGGATAACACCTTCTACCTGAATTGTGAAATTTATTACCCTGGAGGCACGGGTTCTGGGTTGGACCAGTATGGCCTTAAAGTGATAATGTCCTTTTTTCCAAGAAAATGATATCCTCTTCGTTTATGCATTGTAAAGCAAAACTGTATGTATTCTAACAAAGCCTATAAAACTACTAACATCGTGGTTTATTATTCTGGGATAAGATTTTTACCTTTTGGTGATTATATGCTTACTAGAAAAATATTCTTCTTTAAATCTATGAATTATAAAGAAAAACTGAATACATTTTTAGAAAGACCTTAAATGCCTTTTACCAAATATTAGAATTGATTGCCCTTCGGTAAGATCAAATATTCCCATGATGCTTTGCACTGTTTTTAGAAAAACAAAAGTTGTACTCATTATCTCTGAATTGTAAAGAAAAACGCATTACAATTTAAAAAAACATCAGTTTCTCTACCGAAATCATGACTTTTCCCCATGTGTTTATGGTCTGGGGTGTGACCAATCTAGGCATATAGTGATGATTTGCTTATTCTTAGAAAATAGTCTCTGTACCACTTCGTCTCCGTGACAGTCAAGGCACATTGGGTCTCGTTTTAAAGTAGATGATTGTTCAAATGGATAATTGTTTTTCATTTAAGGTTTAACACTTTGGGTAAAAGTACATGCAATGCAATTGTAAATACTTTGAAATGTATTTTGAATCCAGTCCGTTTTATATAAATTAAATTGAAGATAGTTTGTTATCAATTTGTTCGATAACAAAAACTCACACAGTGATGCATGTTTTCAAGTTAACGGATACGATCAAAAGGGGGGAAAAGCATTTTAACACAAAAACTGTTAATTTGTCTTTAATTGTTAAAAGGGTATGTTTTTCATGTTAGGCACTTTTCTGATCGGGTAAGTAATACTTTCATATTTTCGAAAGCTTGAGGGCCCTTCATTTATGAGGATCAAATTTTTAAAAAGTGCAGATTGGTCGTAGAAGAGTTTAAGCTCTCTCTCTCTATCTCTCTCTCTCTCTCTCCATTGCTTGGATCAATTTTCTATTGGCACAACTTTTAACACGTACAACATATGTATGAGAGAGAGAGAGAGAGGAGAGAGAGAAGAGAGAGAGAGAGAGAGAGAGTGTGTGTGTGTGTGTGTGTATGTGTGTGTGTTTGGGTTTCAATAATGACACCATCCTATATTATTCAGTGATGATCTTACAGAATATCTTTGGTATCGGGAATCGTGATTGTTAACATTCCGCAAATTTTACGGTCGGTATATAATGGTCTCGTCTGCAATTGCTATTTCACTATATAAAATTTTGAGTTGTAAACCTGTTCGATATCGGTTGTTTAGTCGTCTGTACCAACTGTGGCGAAGATTTGTTCCTTACTCGTTTCATTTGAATTTGATTGTGGACTCGCGTTGGAGTGACCGATCAACAGCTGCTGCTAACTTTCCTGTTAGAGTTAGGGTCCACTAGGGTACGTAAGATTCCCATTTGGGTTCATAAGGAGTGATAGAAATCATGGCACCTGATCCTCCCCGTGGATTTCCTGAGGTCCGTATTTGTAGAATGTTCACTCGATTTGTAATTTTGTCTTTTGGACATTCTGAAGATGAAAGCGATATGAGCTGAGAAGGTGAAAATTTTTACATGTCCATTTTATGTAATATTTTATCTCATATATATTCAAAAGAGACTATCTGGTGGTAAGAATAACAAATGTAGGTGTAAAATTGCAACAATCTTGTCAAACGTAATCCGTAATGTCCGTCATTGCTATGAGCATTGCAAATTAACTTACGGAATTTTTTACGAAGATTACCAAGTGTCCAATAAGCACGTGCTATTTGCAGTTAATATACATTCTATTCTTATTAACATTTGCGTTTACTTTCGTACATCATCATTTCATACCTAAATTAGGCAAATTAGGTCTTTTTCATCATTTCTGAAATTGTCCACGTGCCGGGTTTACCGGGTGATCTCGACCCATTTTAACTCGTCCTATCGCATTCTCGGCATTATTATTCTTGATACATATGATCACGAACTGTCCAGCTTCACCGGACAAGGCGACACGATTGTAAATCATGAGGTACACATACTTTTCACAGTTATATTGTTTTGATTTCATCAATGTCAGAATTCAGGGTAACAATAAAGACTGGTAAATTTTCTTTAAGTGACCTGATATACTTATTCATATATTCATCAGATTTTCTGCAGGTATTTAAAATAGCATTGAAAAGCATATATGTTACATAATACATACACTTTCCAAAAATTACGTCCTGCATTTGAAAAGTAAATGCAAAACACATAAAAATCGGCCGACTTTAACATAGTCTGAGCGCGTAAATGACCGAGATCCCCTGACCGAATTACGAAGTACATTTGATAATGGCGAAAGAGTTTATCTGAAAGGTCATTGCATACGGAAATACAGCTGGAATTTTTAAGGTATGGGAAAACATAAATTCTAATAAAACAAATAACTTCAAAAAGATGTTTTAAAAACGTTTTATGTGTTTGATAATGTATTTGAACACGTATATTATCATAATCTCGACTGTATGTCAGGGGACAAAAATAATTATTGTGACAGCTTATATCGCTTTAAAACTTTGGTATCTGTGATTTCATATGGTACATACGAAAGTGAAATTCCTCTGTACGAAAATTAATTTACCCTTCTTTGGAATCTTAACAGTAAGTGATCTACTGTATTCGTCAGGCAATTGTGTCTCCACTACATTATTCAAAAGCATGTTAAATCTGCTCCACTGAAATTTCCAGGCATTCTTTGTTCAGCTCGGCAGTCATATTCTCAATACGAAAGGCTTTTTTTACACTCTTTAGGATGAAAATTGATCTCCCCATCTTGTCTCTATCAATGGATTGTATTTATCCCTTCGGAGCCACCATGGCCGATCGGTTAGAGTATCGCGCTTTCAACCAGGATGTCGCTCACTTCTGGTCAGCCCAGGTAGTTACGTTTACTGATGTTCCTACTAAGTTTAATCCCGCTAGGGTCATTTCGAATTAAGTGGGAAAGTTTGCCAGTTTTCTTGCGGAAGGTCGGTGGTCTTTACCCGGGTAACCGGGGTTTCTCCTCCACCAATAAAAACTGGACGCCATCATATGACTGAAAAATTGTTGAGTATGGCGTAAAACAAAAAATTAAATCAAATCAAATCAAATCTAAGTTTAAATCGGATCTTAGCTTTAAAAAGTTGATGGTCCTGCATCTGTTTCTCTACTTACCTCGGTCTCTAACAATGAATTCGAGATACCCCATATATTATGATATAGTCACAATTTGGCCTGTTAGATGAGGATCATGCACGTGTAACTCTGTCTTTGACTTAGAGCTGGTGCAACCGAATAAACAGTTAAATAAAAATAACCACAAATTAATTAATATTCAGATGAAAGGATGGATTTAATAAAGTGGGTTATAGTTCAATGTAAATGTTAGCCAAAATCAGTTTTGTTTGTTAATTTTGTTTTGGTTAGTGTTTTACGCTTCTGGGAGTAAACTGGCCAACTTTCTCACATAATCAGCTTAGGTTCCAGTAAGTCTCGAACCCATGTGGACGAGAGGTTTATGGTTTTAAACCGGATGTTGTAACCTCTCAGCTACAGAGACGCCAGTCGAAATCAGTTTCATGTCATCCGATACAAACACTCTAAAGCGGAAGCTCTGTGAATTAGTTGATTGGATTGTTCCTCATTTATTACATTTAAATTTGACTGTGGACTCTCGCCTGATGTGTCCATTCGACAGGGGATGCTCACTCCTCCATGGCACCTGATCTCTCCTCTACATTCCGCGAGGTCCCAGTTTGTCCAATATTCACCAGATTTGTATATGTATCCTGGGCATCTTGAAGATTTATACTTTGGTATCTTAGATTTTATATGTATTAAAGCATTGTGAGTCACTTAAGTGACATTTTGTGGTTGGTGCTCGTTTTTTTTTTTTTGTCGTTAAACGTCCCACTCAAGAAACTTTCACTCATATGGAGACGTCACCAAATGCCGGCGAAGGGCTTCAAATGTTGGCCTATGCTCGGCATTTACGGCTTTTGAGCAATAAGGGTTATATAACGTGCCGACACCTACATCGATTTTTACTGTCTCATCCGAACGACAGGAAACCAACCTGCCGCCGACTGGACTCGAACTCACAATCAAGAGTTGAGCACGCTTCCGACTGAGCCAGGCCGTTGGTGCTCGTCTGTCGTCGTGCGTCTGTGCATTAAGATTTTAACAATTCTTCTTGAAACTGGATACGGTGCATCTATAGGGTAAAAGGAACATGAATAGTAAATACCATAACTGTTACAACCCAAGGATCCTATGGTCGGGACCAAAATTGCCAAAGTTCGACCAATTTTCAACGAGACCGAATGCGCCTTAACGATCACATAAGTGAAATTATAGCCAGATTTGACCCTCTTTGTAGCCCTTCGGGGTACAAGCCCCGTCTCATTTACATAAATTATGTGGCTTCTCATGGTAAGAGTTTCTGCAAAGTTTGTTTAAAATTGAACCAATGATTCTGATGAAGTAAAAAGTCAATTTTCCAAGTAAAAACATTGCTTTGGTTGTTTACTTAGGTGTTACTGGTGTGACCTTGACCTTTGATCCTTAGTTCATTTCCTAACACAAAAAAAACATATATTGTTAGGTGGAAGTTGTATGTAT
The DNA here is from genome assembly GCA_030159075.1 of Atrina japonica. Taxonomy (NCBI): domain Eukaryota; kingdom Metazoa; phylum Mollusca; class Bivalvia; order Pterioida; family Pinnidae; genus Atrina; species Atrina japonica. Next base: position 146,961 of record BROG01000959.1, read on the forward strand.
CTTGGATGTTTTATCTCATGACCTTTCAATTTTGTCCTTTCTCGTATATCTTTGAATACAAAAAGTCAATAAATTTTTACTTATGAAATCATTTATATAAAACTGTGCCCTATATTATTGAAGCGTCATTAAATGGCTCGCTTATGAACAGATTTCGTTTTCATTTGTAATTATTGACTTTCAGAATATAAAAAATCTCAAGATACCAAAGTATGAAAGGATACATTCCAAATCTGCTAAAAGAATAAGTTACTAATATGTAGGGAAAAAATGTGGTCAAAGGGAAATAACTCGTATATTTTAATAGCTTTGTTGTAGTGTTTTTTAACGTTCCACTCATATGACTAAGTCGCCAAATGCCGGTGAAGGGCTTCAAATTTTGGCTTATGCTCGGCACTTACGGTCATTGAGCAGTGACGGTGAAAGTCACTGTACGTGACACGAGACCTTGGTTTTTGCTGTGTCATCCGAAGGACAGTAAAAGCCAGACACCTCCGTGGAGATAAATTAATAGAAAAAACAAACAAACAAAAATCCCCGGTTTTTTCTGGATAAAAAGTGAATAAATTTAAAGAACTGCATGAAACAGAAGTTTTATTTGGTTGGCGTATCACTATAGATTCGCAAAATGGTTTGATATTTACTTTTTCTTTAATACTTGGAAACTTGACAATAAACCGTAACTCAGGATTTTGTAACTCAAAAAGGAAAATCTTTATAAAATGGCGAAGAAGTTCCAGTAGAGCCTCTGCATTGCAAGTATTCTGTGCGTCTGCAAGAAAAAGTCGACTGTAAGTGATTGAATGAAGGTTTTGGTTTGTTTTATATCGCAAACATAAAATTACATTATAAAAGCGAACAAACCAAGCTATAAAGAAATGAAATCCTCCATTTCCACTTTATGATTGATTCAGTTATGTTTTATATCTCACCAAGTATATCTGTACTTATATGTATATGTCATCAGCTTTAGTTGAAGTGTTACAAATTTTGACACATGCTATGGACTGACACCAATACAATCAGGGTTATTTTGCGTGCCACGACTTCCATGAACATAGAACCTCAGTTTTGTGCCTCATCCGAAAGACCCAATACATTCACCTTGTATGTCGAGGATGTGGCGAAGGAACAGTCAGTATCATTAGTCAGGCTTTGGTATGATCCACTACCGGAAATCGAACTCGGGAAAATCCAGTTGCGAGTTGTAAGCTTTACCTCAAGGACTGCTGAGATTTCTGATCAGATCCTAATATCTGTACGAAACAGCTCTCTCTCTCTCTCTCTCTCTCTCTCTCTCTCTCTCTCTCTCTCTCTCTCTCTCTCTCTCTCTCTCTCTCTCTCTCTCACACACACACAAAGTATCTGCATAATTCTAGACGGCTTCCGTCACCGTTTTCGCATATGACGTTACGCAATCGATGTCAAATACATCAGAGGGTTGCGGTCTCCTTTAAAATAGGTATTTTCATAAAAAATGTGAAGAAAATTAGAGTATTGAATTTACTGCTCCAGACTGGATAGCTAACTATATAGGTGTTAGTTTTAACCTCTGGAAATCAGAAAATGGCATCTCAGAGCCTTTAAAATTCAAAAGTTTTCCGAACCCTCCCTTTCATGCATTTCTCTTGCACGTGTTATTTTTGCTTGTATCTTTATTCATCGTTGTCATCTCCATCACCATTATAATCAACACCACTTCCATCATAGTTTCTACCACCACCATCATCATCGTCATCGTAATTACCAACATTATCATCACCACACCACCATCATCATTATTACCACCCCACCATCATCATCATTACCACCCCCACCATCATCATCATTACTACCACCAACATCATCATCATCATCATCATATCCATCATAGCCACCACTTTTATCAGTTTCCACCACCACCACCATCATTATAATCACCAAGACATTCATCATCATCATGCTTTATTTGATAAGTTTAACATTTGGACAGAAAGATAAATACCAAAATATAGTAAAATCTGTATATAGGGGCCACCCATGGGACCCTTATACACAGGTTTAAATTAGTTGAAATATGCAATCAAGGGACTTGAAAAACTGGCCTTTATAAAATAGGTAATTTTTATATAGAGGTGACCGCTCTGTGTGTGTGTGTATGTGTGTGTGTGTGTGTGTGTGATGTAAGACAGAATAAGTGATATGTTTTGGTCAGGAAATCTACTCCATACCCCCTGGCCAGGTGGGCATGTAGGAGTCTTGTAAAAATCCTGGCTGAAATACCTAAATAAATGTGTTTAAAAAAAAATATTTGTACCAGAAATGCTATAGCCTTATGTAGAATTGTTTTTAACTTCTTGAAAGAATACGTAAATATATCACAGTCATACCTTTAAGTTTGCAGTCTCTCTGAATTTTGACATGAACATCAACCTATCGTAAGGTTAAAACAATTTGTGACTTCTATTTGACATTTCTGGAGGTTACGGCAGGGGTGACCTTTATAATAACGCAATCTTTATAATGTAAACTATTAAAGGGCTCTTTGTTTTGAAACGAAGTTGTAAACAATTGTCTGAATACATACACGGGTGCTTTGGCTTTTTAACCCATATATTATCTTGATAGGTACACGAGGAACCAGTAGAAGTTGAAAAGCAAACCAATCGCCTAAGGCATTACGCGATACTGGCACAGGTCATTCGAGCTATAACATGTATTCAAATCCTCGAAAAAGGTCATGAACCTCGTGGGAGCTATAAAAGCGACGGGTACCAAGTTTTTCTCAGCACTTTAACACCTAACCTCACCAAACTAACATTGCATTCAAGCACCGATTTACGTTGCATTCTTACATATATAGCTCGGTAAAAATATTTTATCAGATTTTTTCTCTTTTCATGTTTTCTATATCTGTATTTAAAAGAATTACCTAGCCATGTACGTGTTTTTTCCGTCCATATGTTCTATTGAAGAAAAAGATGGTGCAGACGTGAGCAGTCACTTGAGGGGGGGGGGGGGGCTTATCCCCCTCCATTTTTCTCTTTTTTTTATTTGCAGGTACTACAGTGAAATGTCAAAGTGATTTTAAGGGGTGTATTTCTTTTACAAATATATTTCTGTTTGTTTGATTTTCTTTCTTTTTGTGTTTTTTTCTCTCTCTTCTATTTGCAGGTACTGATGTGAGCTATCATGGCAAAGTCATTTTAAGGGGAGTATTATTTCAATAATTTGACATTCGTACTTTATTTGTGTGTTTTTCTTCTATTTCCATTTTTTCAGCGTCTTTTCTCTCATTTGATGTTGATGGAATGGTTGCATTTTCTACAGAGTTCAAACAGTTGCCGCTCGGAAAGTAGTAGCAAGAATTGGAAGGCCTCCGACTAAGCATGAAATCCGTAGAGTCGTGCTCCTTGCGGGAGTAACCGTTTATTCGGGGATTGGGTATTACGGCTGTACCTCCATTGGGCACTCCTTTATATTTTTGTGAACACTTCTGCGTGAATCTTGGGTGACAGTTGTGGTTATGTTGAACTATTCTCTGATCATTGAATGAAGCTGAATTATCAAATTTAGATGATCTTGTTTATAAAAGGCTACCAAAATATGAGTGTATTACTTAAGTTTTAATTTAGTTTCCTTTTTTTGCAGGTAATGGTGTGATCAGCTATATGATTAAAAGGGGAGTATTATTTTTACTTGTCTTTCTTTTTTATTGGGAGGGGTGTGTGTTTTGTCCCCCACCGTTTTTCTCTTTTTTCTTTTTGCAGGTATCTTGGGTGACTGTGAGGTGTCAAAGTGATTTTATGGGGAGTATTTCTTTTACAAATATTTCTGTGTTTGTTTTTCTCTTTTTTTTTTGTATTTGCAGGTACTACTGTGAGCTGTCAAAGTGATTTTAAGGGGTGTATTACTTTTACAAATGTTTGTCCAGATTTTTGTGTTCTCTTTTTCTATTTGCAGGTACTACAGTGAGATGTCAAAGTGATTTTAAGGGGTGTATTTCTTTTACAAATATATTTCTGTTTGTTTGATTTTCTTTCTTTTTGTGTTTTTTTTCTTTATTTTTTTTTTTCTCTCTCTTCTATTTGCAGGTACTGATGTGAGCTATCATGGCAAAGTCATTTTAAGGGGAGTATTATTTCAATAATTTGACATTCGTACTTTATTTGTGTGTTTTTCTTCTATTTCCATTTTTTCAGCGTCTTTTGTAGGTGAGAGCAGAAAAACCAGATTTTTGCAGGGACCATATGAGCGACCTCGTCTTTAAAAGGGGAGTATTATTTTTATCAATATTTTTATTGTTGTCGTTTTTCGTTTTTCTTTTATTTTCAGGATCATCAAATTTGATAATTCCTCTCATTTGATGTTGATGGAATGGTTGCATTTTCTACAGAGTTCAAACAGTTGCCGCTCGGAAAGTAGTAGCAAGAATTGGAAGGCCTCCGACTAAGCATGAAATCCGTAGAGTCGTGCTCCTTGCGGGGAGTAACCGTTTATTCGGGGATTGGGTATTACGGCTGTACCTCCATTGGGCACTCCTTTATATTTTTGTGAACACTTCTGCGTGAATCTTGGGTGACAGTTGTGGTTATGTTGAACTATTCTCTGATCATTGAATGAAGCTGAATTATCAAATTTAGATGATCTTGTTTATAAAAGGCTACCAAAATATGAGTATATTACTTAAGTTTTAATTTAGTTTCCTTTTTTTGCAGGTACTGGTGTGATCAGCTATATGATTAAAAGGGGAGTATTATTTTTACTTGTCTTTCTTTTTTATTGGGGGGGTGTCTTGTCCCCCACCGTTTTTCTCTTTTTTCTTTTTGCAGGTACTACTGTGAGGTGTCAAAGTGATTTTATGGGGAGTATTTCTTTTACAAATATTTCTTTGTTTCTCTCTTTTTTGTATTTGCAGGTACTACTGTGAGCTGTCAAAGTGATTTTAAGGGGTGTATTACTTTTACAAATGTTTGTCCAGATTTTTGTGTTCTCTTTTTCTATTTGCAGGTACTACAGTGAGATGTCAAAGTGATTTTAAGGGGTGTATTTCTTTTTACAAATATATTTCTGTTTGTTTGATTTTCTTTCTTTTTGTGTTTTTTTTTTCTCTCTTCTATTTGCAGGTACTGATGTGAGCTATCATGGCAAAGTCATTTTAAGGGGAGTATTATTTCAATAATTTGACATTCATACTTTATTTGTGTGTTTTTCTTCTATTTCCATTTTTTTTCAGCGTCTTTCGTAGGTGAGATTTGCAGGGACCATATGTGCGGCCTCGTCTTTAAAAGGGGAGTATTAATTTTATCAATATTTTTATTGTTGTCGTTTTTCGTTTTTTCTTTTATTTTCAGGATCATCAAATTTAATAATTCCTCTCATTTGATGTTGAAGGATTGGTTGCATTTCCTACAGAGTTCAAACAGTTGCCGCTCGGAAAGTAGTAGCAAGAATTGGAAGGCCTCCGACTAAGCATGAAATCCGTAGAGTCGTGCTCCTTGCGGGAGTAACCGTTTATTCGGGGATTGGGTATTACGGCTGTACCTCCATTGGGCACTCCTTTATATTTTTGTGAACACTTCTGCGTGAATCTTGGGTGACAGTTGTGGTTATGTTGAACTATTCTCTGATCATTGAATGAAGCTGAATTATCAAATTTAGATGATCTTGTTCATGACAGCCACTGGCAGTTTATGAATATATATTTTAAAATTTTAATTTAATATTTGTTTCTTTTGCAGGTATCGATTTGAGCAGCCGAGTATTGTTTTTATTTTTATTTCTGATTTTATTTCTGGTTTTATTTGTTTTTTTTTTTTTTCATTTTGCTTTTTTGTTTTTTTCCAATTTATTTGTTCAGGAGTATCAGATTTGATAAGCTGAAATAATTTCTGATTCTGTTTATAACAACCGCTACCAATATATATGAATATTTTACTTAAAAAATGATTCGATTTCTTTTTCAGAAGCTGGTGCCAGTGAGCTCTTGGCGAATAATATTGGAATTTTATCATTTTTCTATATTATGTTATTATGTTTGCGCTTTAATTGTTTGATTTTGTAGATATTTGCTTTGTTGGGTTTTCCAGTATATATATCGTGTTTTTTACTTTGTTTTTTCTTTATTTTGTTATTTTGTTTTTTGTCAGAAGATTTGAGGGATTCCTCAAATTTGATGGTAATGGAATAATCACATCACGAGTTTCAAACAGTTGCCGCCCTGAAAATAATGAGAAGATGCATAACGAAAGTTTGCGTAATTCTATTGGTGTTGTGTGCACCTCCTTACAATTTTCAGTTATATTATGGCGACAAACACATGAAGAAATGAGAAGCTGCGTACCGAAAGTTTGTGTAATTTTATTGGTGTTGTGTGTCAAGCCCAACAAATTTCAGTTATATGCTGGCGACAAACCCAGGAAGAAATGAGAAGCTGCGTAACGAAAGTTTGTGTAATTCTATTGGTTTTGTGTGTCAAGCCCAACAATTTTCAGTTATATGCTGGCGAAAAATCCAGGAAGAAAGGAGAAGCTTTGTATCGAAAGTTTGTGTAATTCTATTGGTATTGTGTGTCAAGCCCAACAATTTTCAGTTATCTGCTGGCGACAAACCCAGGAAGAAATTAGAAGCTTTCTATCGAAAGTTTGTGTAATTCTATTGGTATTGTGTGTCAAACCCAACAATTTTCAGTTATATGTTGGCGACAAACCCAGGAAGAAATGATAAGCTGCGCAAATATAGAGAATTAAAGAAAAAATAAAAAAAATAAAAAAAACGCCGAGGTAACGAAAGTTTGTGTAATTCTATTGGTGTTGTGTGTCAAGCCCAACAATTTTCAGTTATATGTTGGCGACAAACCCAGGAAGAAATGAGAAGCTGCGTAACGAAAGTTTGTGTAATTCTATTGGTGTTGTGTGTACCTCCCTACAATTTTCAGTTATATGTTGGCGACAAACCTTAGGAAGAATGGTGTTTAACGCTACCCTCAACAATTTTTCGGTAATATGGCGGGGGTACTTTTAATGGTGCGGGACTGAACCCGGTTACAGTATACCCGGAAAGAGACAGGTGGTCTGCCACAGGTAAACTGCCAAATTTTCTAAAAATAAATTGGCTTAGGTTCCAGCGGGACTCTAACCTTTGTTGATAGGCCTCATGGTTCAGAGCGCAACGCTCTAACCACTGGGCCATGGACAACCCCCTTCCTCTTCGAGAAAATAACAATTGAGAAACAACCCAAGTTTGATAATGCTAGATGCGTCGTCATTTTGATACAAAAATTAATACCAGAAAATTTTCAGATATTAAACACTCGGAAATAATAAAAAATAAGTGTAGCAAAATGTTTTGCATGCCTTATTACACAGATCAGAAACAGCTGAATAAGATAAAGGTCATTTTCTAGGTCAACACACTCCCTCTAATGAGGCAAGCTAGAAAATATATCTTTGGGCTTCCAAAATTGAAAATTCCGAACTGCACTGGGGAACATAACCTGCCATCCATATTCCCAAATCAAGATTTTCTAATCCACGTCTGTTCTCAAACACACTGACAGATTACATTAAAATTTTCATATCTGGCGGCCACTGGTGGCGACATCTAGCGCATATCTAAAATTTCACTTAGACTGACCAGACACTGACCGCTGACGCGATCGATTGTTAGACGTGTTCTGATTGCCCCATGAAATGGTACTCGCTGCCAATGGAAATCGATGTCGCGAAGTCACAATATACAAATTACAAAAGTTCTGGACCCTAGACTATGGCTATTCTAAAATACAATATTTACCAAAGGGAACAAACTCCTACAACCCTTAAGATTTTGCTTGTGACTTCTGAATTTCTTTTTTGATTATAATCAAAACGTCAAATGAACGTGACACTTCCGTGATATTTTTTAAGGATAAACAAATCATAATTTAGTATATGGAAGCTACAAAATTGCTTTTTTGTTTATTGTTGTTTAACGTCCCACTCAAGAAGAATTTTTCACTCATACAGAGACGTCACCAAATGCCGGCAAAGGGCCCCAAATTTTGGCCTGTGCTTGGCACTTAGGGCCATTGAGCAGTGAGGTTTTTTTTTAAATTGCCGACACCTACTTTGACACGGTACCTCGGTTTTTACTGTCTCATCCGAAGGACAGGAACCCAAACCTGTTGCCGGCTGGACTCGAGCTCACGACCTCACGATCAACAGTCAATCGCGCTACCGACTGACACAGGTCGGCTCGCTACAAAAATATCAAAATGACTTCCCTGGGTTTGTAAAGATAAAAATATCTGGACCCCTATCATCTGTCTAGTAATTAAGGCCTTAAATAAAATTTAAATTGTTTGATGTTGCCTACCTACATATCAAATATGCTGCCGCCCGAGTTATTTTTTTCACAATTTTGTATCCAATTTCTTTTTTGCTGGTCGAGTTCCATCAAGCAATGTATTGTTACACACTTGAATCACAAACTCGAAGTTACTTCCTATACTAGGTGAGCTAATTATGTATAATTTACATGAATACACATATCAATATTTCGTCACATTAATTGTATATTCAAGAATTTACTTTGTCTTTAAAATGTGTACCGAGATATTTTTTTTTTTTTTTTTGCTTTGATTGATTTCATTTTCTTGAAAAAAAATAATTTACCTACCTACCTGCCTACCCACACCTGAAAGGTATGGATAGTCAACATCAAACAAACAATTTATTAAGACTGGCCTAATATTAAGCGTACTAAAATAACTTACTTTGATAGGGATAATCATGTCATGATTTAGTATTTAGAAGCTGGAAATACCTCTTCGGATTTTCAAAATTGAGAACTGGTCTCCTGACCCTCTAGCGGATTTGTACCTCAAAATTTACATAATAAATTGAACAAAATGCGAGTCTAATTATGAGGCGCAGACCTAGATCTAGATCTATTTATAGGCCTGGTAATGTGCGCTCGTTTTGGATGTTTTGATACCCATGTACAAAGTAGACTTTAAAACTTATTGTGTAGCCAACTTGTAGTAAAGGTTTAAAAAATACCCCAAAACTCGCGTGACTTCTCCAATTTATGCGCCTCCTACACCGAAAGAGCGAAATGGTCGAGTTGTTAGACGGAAAAGGGGATCTACTGAAAAATATCTACATGTAAGTACTCATAGATGTGTAGGCTATAGAGTAATTATTATCAGATCTACGGCAGCAAGAGAATGTAACAGGAAGGATTAACATACATGTATTCAGGGAAATTGGTCACCAAAGTCTGGCGTAGGAAGCAAATTAAAAATTAAGAAAAAATAAAAACAAAAAACAAAAAACGCCGAGGTCATACTTCCCCTCGACCTTTCAAAAGAAATTTTTTGTGTGTGAATGTGTGTGTTTAAATTGTGATTGTGAATTGCATTTGAAAAAAAATTTACTTACGTGTAAATGATTGCTTGTATGTGAAAAAGGGGGAGGGATTGACTTCCCTTCCCTTTCCTGGTCCTCTGTGGAATCGTTTCAAAAAAAACCTTCTTAATTTATGCCCATCTTATCATACATGACGTAATGTATTATGATCCAATTACGTGAAGTTCTACGTCCAATTATAAAGGTGTCTTAAAGGAATACTAAGTCAGTCGTAAGTTACGTTTTGTAATCATTGAAAGTTTATTATCGTTAAAACAGAACTCTGTATTAAGCCATCGGTGGATTTAAAGGTGCGGTGGGTAAAATGGACTTTTATCATAAAGGAAAAAGCAAGTCAAGTTTCAGTGTCTGGAAGTCACAAAATGGCCTCCCACGAGCTATTGAAATAAAAAAATTCCCCAAACTCCTCTCTTAGCCTTAAATTGCTGTGCACTTGCATATATTTTTTTTTTGTTAGTTCATTGTACGGCTTGCAAACTGATTAATTTTTCTAAGGACCATAACCGGACTGCAGGGAAACCTGTCTGGATTTGGTGCCCGAATCTAGAAAACGCCTCCCATAAAGTTGACAAAAGAAGTGTTAAACCTCTGTATACATTGTATAAACAGTTGTACAAACAACTTTTCAAAAATATAATTCTATGTGGCCACCCTCCAGCCACCAACTCTCTTGACAATTTTCTAGATCAGCCACTACAATGTGATATACTTTTGAACTCCGTGGCAGAGTGGTTAGAGCATTGCGCTTTAAATCACAAGGCCTCTCACCTCTGGTTCCGATCCCGCTAGTGTCATTTTGAATTAAGTGGGAAATTTTGCCAGTTTTCTTGTGGAATGTCGGTGGTCTTTATCCGGGTAACCGGGGTTTCTCTTGGATGCCATCATATGACTGAAGGATTGTTGAGTATGGCGTAAAACAAAAAATCAAAATCAAATAAAAAAAATACTTCTGAAGGATAAACTGGTCATAATCTAGTGTCTAGATGCTTCAAAATGACATGTCCGGGTACGTAAACGATAATATATTTGAAACTATGGAGACGGGCACCTTTTTAGAAAAATAAATTCGGAAATTCAGCTTCCAGATAACAATTTAATGACTTCCAGGATCTAATTAAATTGCTTCACTAAATCCCGAAACTTAATGCTACAATCAAGATACAACTAAGTATAGCCGTAGTAAGTTTCGCCAGGATTTACATTTTATTAAAAATCTTCCTAACACATGAAGGCTTTGTTTTTGATTTGATTTGATTTTTTTTGTTTTACGCCATACTCAACAATTTTTCAGTCATATGATGGCGTCCAGTTTTTTATTGATAGAGGAGAAACACCGGTTACCCGGGTAAAGACCACCGACCTTCCGCAAATGACGGCTTTGTGAAGCGGCTGTAAAACCTAATATTAACTGCACGTAGACATAAGAAGGCTTTGCGAAGTGATGTCTGGTTCCTACATTTAAGAAACTTACTCACTATATATACTCCACAGGTACTCGAGGACAGGAGAGTGTGTGTGTTTAATCTGTTATAGATTTCAATTTTTCATTATTTGCAATATTTCTCAACGATTGCATTTCAAAGCCTCTCTCTCTCTCTCTCTCTCTCTCTCTCCCCTAATCCTATCATAGACAATGTATCAATTATTTAAAATATAGATGTTAATGTCATTTACAGGCGATTAAAAAATGCATATACCCAAATACTAATGGAACGTTTATTATCTGGAGAGAGAAAGAGAGAGAGAGAGAGCTCCGCCGTTTTGTTCAGCGGAAACTTTTACTACTATTCTTTTAATTTCTATTAAAACTGATTGTACAAAATATTTAAATATATATTTTAGATTACATGAAAGAAAATATAATTGATAACACAATCAAATACTTTTACATTATGAGAATTAAGTATGAAATTCTACTATTCATATTAAAGTTGTTGATTTGTTTTATATTCTATTTAAAAAAATTTGTATAAAATGTGTTTTACATGATTTTATAGAAAATGTCATAATTTACAATATAACATGCATAATCAGAAAGAAAAAAAAACACTGTTCAATGTTTTATTAATTAATCAATTAAATAAATAAATAAATAAATAAAATAAATAGAAAAATAAATAAATAAATTTTATGGTTGAAAATGAGTATGAAAGAGTTACCCCCCTTCCCCTACATTGTCGGTTTATCTTCTTGGAAATATGTTTACAGTTACAAAAATAAATACATAGAAAAATAAATAGATAAATAAGTTAATAGACTGATAAATTAATTAATAATTTATTTATTTATTTATTTTTCTATTTATTTTATTTATTCATTTATTTTTCTATTTATTTTATTTATTTATCTATTTAATTATTTACTTTATTTCCGTCCGTTTTTTTTAAAATAATTTGTTAGGAAATACAACAATCAACTGTTACGTGTTTGAACATACCCATTCATATATAAGCTACATCTGAAACTGGACAGATTTGAAAATCAGGACATAATAATTTTACAAATCAAGTCTTCAGTCTTTAAGCTATCTTTTATCCTTTAGAAATTTATGTGACCTGTTTTAGATGTGTTTCCCTACCTCGCTACAATGCACCGATTATCTATGACTATGTTTAGAAGTGTTTTAAATAATCTGCCGATATGGTATCTCGCTATACTCGTAATACTGTAGGCTAACGGCTTTCACACCCTATAGCTCCTGACCTCTTCCCTAGATGACGTGTCAGACCTACAGTGCCACCTAGTGCCGTTCGCGAGCATTTTACATGTGTGCAGAGGGGATTCAGTTACATTTTGCTAAATATCTCAGGAACAAGTCATCAGGTTGACTTCAAATTTTCGGCAAATGAATTTGTGCATCATTAACTAACAATTTTTGAAAAGTTGTAGATAGCATTTTGGGAGCACTTTAAGTATAATTAGCTTGTAAAAACTCTCAGCTAAAAAACCTCAGGTAATCACAGGTAAAGTTTGTCATAAATTGTAGAAAAGTTATTTGCAAAAACCGGTATATAAATATTGTCCACATATAAAAAGGTTTATCGTGAATAATTTAGTAAATGCAAAAGGAAAGCATTAAAAATTTATAAACAGATTCTAACAATGTTAGCACATATAAAAACTCAACAACAACAACAACAACAGCAAATATTATATATTAATCATGGTGATAACATTATGAATTATCGTTTTGTATGATGAACATTGATAGTGCTATGAAATTAAGGATGTGTAAGAAAGTTGAGGAGAGAGTAAAAACCGAGCTCCCGTGTCACAGTAGGTGTCGGCACGTGAAAGAAGCCGCCATAAGTGCAGAGCATAGGCCAAAATTTGAAGCCTTTCACTGGCATTTGGTGGCATCTCCATATGAGTGTAAGATTCTTGGGTGGGATGTTAAACAACAGTACAACATGTGTGAGAGAGAAAAAATTTTGAAATTAAAAACTTAAATACAAAAAGTTTACTAAATTTACCATAAAATTGAAATATGCATACCAGATGAAGAGAGGAAAAATACTAGGATTTGCATGATTACCAAAATTTTGCTAATTATTTGAATTTACCTGAATATTTAAATTTTACCCTATGCACCATAATATTGAAGAATTAGATTGGCATGAGAAGTGTTTTTTTTCAAAAAATGTTCTTTCCCTTCTTATTACTTTATAGATTAATATAATAATACAATAACAAAAAGAAAGAGATATAAACAGGCCTAAAATTTGATAAATTCCTATATTCTTGGAGAAAATTTATTGAGAAAACCAGAGAAAACTGACAGACTGCTCTTAAGTAGGACAATAGCTGTCGGGCATTTATGGTTGAAGATGAGTATAAAAAAAAGAGTTACCCCCCTTTCCCTACAATGGTGGTTTATCTTCTTGATAATATGTTTACAATTAGCACTTAAAGTGGAACAGTTATAGAAAAATTTGTCAAGACTAAAAATTATCACGAAATGAAAGACTGGTAGAATATTGATCCAAAAAATATTATGGCTACACTAGCAATGTGATTGTGAAAAATTGAAAATAACAAAATTGATTAAAAATACTTATTGTTACACATTTAACGTTAAGTGGAACCTGTCTTGAAAGGCAATGTGTCTTCTGAGACCATCATCTGAAACCAATTGGTTAAATAATCCTTAAAGGGAAACAACTTGTTGAGGGACCACCCGTCTTGAGATACCACATTTGAGTGGCAGATGGGGTGGTCTCTCAAGACAGGTTTCACTGTATCCTCTTACGCAGAGACATCATAAGTTTTGACTTTTCTGTGGACTGATGCAGACTTGCTAATCTTGAAAAAATTGTATTGGGAGATTGTATATATGTATTTAATCCTTTAATTCATTCACCCACAAAGACACATTTGGACTGGTCCAAGTCATTGATTTACAGAAGTCCATTGTTTTTCAGGGGTTGATGAGTAAATATTTCCAGGTTCATTTGCAACAATTTTTTTTCAAAATTCACACTTTTTTATCATTTGTGTTCCATTACAGTGAAACTTGTATTTAAAGACCCCCTTAGGGATACAACAACAAACAGTCTTTACAGGGAGGTGGACTTTATATAGAGGTTGATTTGTACACAAATGGTGCTATTGGGGACAGCAAAAGACAGTCTTTGTGACAATGTTGTCTTTATACACAGGTGGTCAATAAAGCAGGTTTTACTGTATTTAAAACTTATGGTGAAACTTGTATATAAAGGCTCCCTTAGGGATACATCAAAATCCAGTCTTTATAGAGAGGTGGACTTTATATAGATGTTGATGTGTACACAAATGGTGCTATTGGGTGATCATGTGGTCTTTATACACATGTGGTCGCTGAAGCAGGTTCTACTGTATTTGAAAATACATCTGGAGTTTGACGGATAAAATGCTGGATGACTTAGATAGCAATATAGAAGGCTGGTATTTAGAAGCCGTTTTGAAGTACATTACTGTGTTTTTGTCATGATAATAAGCTCGGTGTTCAGAAAATAGAGGGATAGGTATTCGGAAGTTATTTTATACTTGAAATTAGAAGTAAAAATCTGGACTTTATTTTAATGCCATCAGTAACAGGAAGTGATCGATTTGTCAAACATTCGGTTATTGTAAGTTTCAATGCAACATATTATTTTACGGTTTTCTAATTTGCTGACAGGTATCATTTTCAGTGTCTTATTTCACCTGTCTGTCATCTTAATATTAGATTAACCTTTTACATACATCTGTAGGTCAATTATAGGTAAATCTGAATTAGAGGGATTTTCCTGCAAAAAAGTTAGTTATAAATTCGGGAAAGCCGAAATCGTCGCATTTATCGTAAAGCTTCGTTGCTAATTTCCCATTTGTGTTTATATTAAGTAAAATGTCAAAGTATGAAGCGTGTATGCTTGATTCTGTTGTATCGTTAATATCTAGTTCGCTGGGATATATCGCATTGACATATGTATGAAAATTTTCATTATTAATTGACAAAACGTCGTCGATATATCTAAATGTCAAATTAAAAGACACCGCTAGCTTTTTCTTCTTTTGATTCAGCAGTTTCTGAATGAAGTCTGCTTCGTATGAATAAAGGAACAGGTTGGCCAATAAAGGAGCACAATTGGTCCCCATGGGAATGCCGAAAGTTTCTTGAAAGACCACGTCTCCGAACTTTACAAATATATTGTCTATTAGAAATTCCAGCATGTTTTTTATATCAACTTCAATATATTTATGTCTAGAATCAGAGTGGTGTTTGACAAAATAAGTATCCTGATAGCCAATCACTAGATATTTTAATTTTCGGGTACCACATTTAGTGAAAAAGCAGTTGTCTATGATGCTGAAAAGTCTTTCTTTTAATTTTTTATGAGAAATAGTAGTGTAAAGAGTAGAGAAGTCATAAGTTTTGATACTGTGAATTCGAGAAAAATTGTGTGCCTTCAAATTTTCTAAATGCTGTTTAGAATGTTAAGTATCCATATCTGATTTACACCGCTTCTGGAATAAGCAACTGTACAGTATTGTTGAAGTTTCTCCTTAACGGCTGTCAATATCTTGGTAAGGAGTAAAGATAAAGGTTTGGTAGAACATTTGCTGGATCCTGCTATGTATCTTTGCTTATATGGGGTTTTAGAAAATGACGGTTTACCTTTCTATAAAAGAATTACATCTCTTTGTCATTTGACAAACTTCAAAATTGTGCAAAACGCATTTCCATTCGTCCGCCATTACATAACTACAAAATGTCACGTGACCTCAAGAGAAATGCGTTAGATCATGCACGCGACATATCAGAAAATGGTAGCGGTGATTGACGGACAGCCACTGATTAGTATGAAGTTGTTTTCGAATTCCAAAAAGGAAACAGAACTATTAGACCTTTAAACGTCCGCGATGTTTGAGTCTCGTTATATCTTAAACTGTACATGTTAGAATGCCTGCCTGTTCACTCAAGTAATCATGAACAGAATTTTTAATTTCATAATTTGAACTGAAAGAATCTCGCTAGAATTAAGCTGCTATTAATCATGAACCTTATTCGATCCATTGTATCCCAAGGGATATCCACCGGAGTTGTCATAGCGACCATTTCGATGTTTCAGTAGCAAAAAGAATACAGGTGAACGGATATAGCGTGTGTTAATGACAATGGATCTATGGATGCATGAACAGAAATTGAAGTATCAACCTAAAACACAAATATAACTAAAAGCATTAAAATTAAGTTGACCTTGGATCACAAGTGAAGCTATCTGTGTAACAAAAGCAATACATACAACATAAATGTAAAAGTAACGTATATACTCAACAGACCCCGGTTGTGTTGGAACAGTCCACCTACGACGAAAGCACCGTCGCTCCAGTGCTAGACTTTTTAGCAATTTCTTTTTATTTCTCACATGTTCACTTACATATACATTAAAGTTTTTACTGTTCTGAATGAATACAAATTTGAAGTGCATTTAAGTTTAATGGTATGAAATATAAACCGCAATATATATATATATATATATATATATATATATATATATATATATATATATATATATATATATATATATATATATATATATATATGTGTGTGTGTGTGTGTGTGTGTGTGTGTGTGTGTGTGTGTGTGTGTGTGTCTGTCTGTGCACGCGCGCGTGTGTGTGTGTGTGTGTGTGTGTGTGTGTGTGCGCGCGGATGTAATGCCACTCAAGTGAGGACAATGATTGGACAAACCCAGGGACACTTTCTTTCTTCAATTTTAATAAAATATAAATCAGATACATCAAAAGGATGACTTAGCGACTTAGCAAATATTACATAATTTGGAAATGACATCTATTACAGTGAATTATGTAAGAAGGTTTTAACAAAATAAATTTGAATAACGCTCAGGTAACACGTTATTGACGATATTAAATTTTGTAGCTGATAAAGCAGAGAAGTAAACAACATTTTTTATGTTTTATCTAAGCTTTTAGAGATAAATCTAATGTTTGCCAGAGTATGTGTGTATATTAAGGCAAATAAACTTGATCCATGTAACCGAGCGCACAAATATGTCAGTGTTAAGAAACATTCGATTGATATTGGTACTTTCCATCTTTAACTCATGTGATGTCATATATGCTTGCGATGGCCGTCTCAAAATAACATATTACAACATAACCTTAGAATGTGACGGGTCTCCTATATCTGACAGCGAAATTGCAGAGAAACCATCAGTTTCATTTGATGATGCAAAGCCTGTAAGTAGATAACGTAAACTATATGCTATATCTAAAGTTATGATTAAATGGTAGATGCCAAACGTTATAACATTTTGTTTACAAAACCAAATTTTTTTGTATTCCAAATGAGGCCAAATCAAATACTCAAGCTGATAGTTTGTATCGATAAAATTTCATCAGTTGACCTCGAATGCGAATAAATGTATACTTCCAGAATAAGTAGAAGGTGTCAATGCAATTATAAATCTAAAAGTTTCGTTAAATCCGTCTAAGAGTACCGAATATGAAATAAATATATATCAGTTTTGAGAAATTTAGAAATTAAATGATGGTATCTGAGTGAACTGTTACTGAAATATATAATAATTTGCTGGTATTGGGTAAAGATATTTAACGGTATGGAGAAAAGCATTAAGTTTAATATTGAAATAACAGCGGTAAAACAAGATGACTCAATTTTCTGTAAATAGACTATAAATATAGCTCTCTTCAGGCCAGTACAGGTTCGAGCACCACAGGGATCTATTCTGAATTTTGTGGAGATGCTTGCCAGGTCATTTGCGGTAGGTCGATAATCAGTTCCCGGTTTTCTTGTATCGATGCATGTACATTGCATTTTTTAAATAACCGTTATGCAACCGAAACTAAACAGCTTGAATTAAGATCTGTGGTCTCTGTTGGAATCCGTTTTTAAAAGTGGCATGGATAGGGGCATTTATGTAAAGACTCTTCAAACGTGAAGCCATCAACTTAGAATGAAATATATGATTTAAAACTTCTAAGGGTTGGCTTTGGTGATTGACATCAGGGCGTTTTACAATGGCTTTAAAGATGAGACTTTTTAAAATATTTTCTAAAAAATCTGATATTTATTCTATCAAATATTTCACTAATTAACAATGTGTCATTCATAAAATAGATTAACATCTGTATATATCAACAGAGTCGATAAAGATTCACTTGATGAAGCACATACCTGTCGCTGTCAACGTATAGGATTCCGTCAGATAGCTCAGCCATTTTATCATTCAGAACCCAAGCGTTCATGTGCATGTACGGATATCGGGTAGATTGATTATGAGGTGATTCTGAGATGACATATAATATAAAGATAGCAATGTATTTAGTCATATCTTGAATTGCTTGCAGTGTAAAATTAGTCATTGTAAATTACTATAAATTAGAATACTAAAATATTTAGTAGTTTAAACCGTATTTATTTTACCTATATTATCTCATTGACCCTGACGGGTGAAGGTCCTTGTTGTGAGGTGTGTGGGCAAGGGGATAACCGGAAAAAAACAAAAGTACCCAACTTGTCGTGCGTCATCGCATCTCACATACTATACTGTCAAATCCAATGATCGAACCTAGGTCTAAATGGTGAGACGCAATTGAGCTAAACACAGCACTACCCAGGCACCCAAGGGGTGGATCTTTGTCTTTTTTGTACAAAATATATCGCAAGTGTTATTGTGCTGAAAATCAGTTTAAAATTTGTTGAAGATTTTTTTGATGTACTCTTACATGTGTAATTTAGATAATTTTAGCATAAAAATATTCTATTGAAATTCTCTGTTAATCTTTTCATGTTTTTCAATTCATACCCAATGTGATGTACAGGGACAGATTTCACATGTACATTATGTTCCATTGAATTGCAAACATATCAACCCTAATATAAACATATGTGACTATGTAAACTATGTATATTTCTGTACAAGTTTAATGCTTGTAATATGTGTTTATGCACAATTTAATACACACATAATTAATATACAGAGAGAGAGAGAGAGAGAGAGAGAGAGAGAGAGAGAGAGAGAGAGAGAGAGAGAGAGAGAGAGAGAGAGAGATGGATTGCATGAATCCTGCACCCGTTTTGGTAATATATATATATATATATATATATATATATATATATATATATATATATATTTGTGTGTGTGTGTGTGTGTGTGTGTGTGTGTGTGTGTGTGTGTGTGTGTGTGTGTGTGAATGAAAAAAAAAATAAACACATCATTCATACAATGACCTGGTCAAAATTAAGAACCCATATCTTTTCAGGTTTTTTCTATGACACGTGACTACATCTAAATACAACATTTGTATAACCGATACACTGTAACCAATATTTCTCGCGGCGATCAACAAATTGAAGAAGAAGAAGAAGACGAAGAAGTAGAAGAAAAACGTGACAGAGAAAAGCACAGAACACCACACAGACTCATATTTAACTATTATCTCTTAGCTATTAGTTTTATCGTTTGGAATTAGTTTATTAGTTGACAATTAATGACTCCAGTTCAAGAATGGCGTAAATACCGGAATATATCACTACATAAGTAATCACATTTACATTATAGAATGAAAAACATGAATTACTCATGGTGGAACTAGACAAAAACTGTGAAACCAGACGTCCCATAGTAAACTGGATGGTCGAAAATATCAAGGTATGCATACAAACTTATTACATTGCGATATACAGAAATATGTATTGAGAAAATTACTTTTGAGGAGTAATATTTACTAGAAATAACGCTTATAAATTTATATTAAAGCTGCGATCTTTAAAATTTAAATGATGTAAAATATAATGAAATGAAATAGTTAAAAAGGCTTGAGTTTATTACCTCTTAGTACAGTGATAACTACCAACGAAAGCTCGCCATTGTATTGGAATTTAAAATTTGATCCCAAAGAATCAAATGTGTAATGTATCTATCCGAATGAAGTTCTTTGATTATCGCAGCATTTTAAAAAAAAACATTTTACGTTATAATATATTTCTAAATAATCTTTCAACAGGGCAGGTCGCTACAGGATGGAGACATTGACGGAAACGAAATACACGGTTTGGAATAGACCTTTTTTCATGATTACAGCGTTCTTACTATTTCATCTGCGCACAGGGACATCCGGACGGCCTCATTGAATTTAGTACTTAAATAAATCGCGCCCAATATACGAAATACCACACACAGACTAGGAATTGTCTTTGATGGGTAACATTTGTCTAGGGTACGAAAATTTGGGTGCACAGAACTCTTTGATGCCGTCCAGAAGTCTCCATGAGCAGGCAAAATTCACAGGAATATTATACAATATCATCCATAGAAAATCTCTTTAGTTAAAAAAATGTCATTATTTCATTATCGTTAAG
Source organism: Atrina japonica (assembly GCA_030159075.1). NCBI lineage: Eukaryota > Metazoa > Mollusca > Bivalvia > Pterioida > Pinnidae > Atrina > Atrina japonica. The sequence continues at coordinate 167,219 of BROG01000959.1, forward strand.
CGTATGAAAATTACTCGCTCGAGTATTTAAGAATATTTTGATTAACATTTCATTTTTTGCAACAGATATATCTTATTAGTAGGTAACATTCATAGCATTGTTCATCGCATTCCAAGTTAAGAGGTACGATTCTCATTCTATGGGTTCTGTGTGTATATAACTTCAAAGTAGCTTACATAAAAAATATAAAAAGACTAATGTTGACTTATATTGTCGCAATGGGAGACACAGTATCCTGGAAACTACCACACACACACACACACACACACACACACACACACACACACACATATATATATATATATATATATATATATATATATATATATATATAATAGTGTATTTTAACCTTTCAGAATATAAAGCACCATACCATCCTGTCAATACATTCAAAAGGCACTTTTACATGTTCTTGCTGTTGAAGCACAATACTGGATAAAAAGCTAAATATGACAAAGAAGTGGATAAAAATGACATTATACCTATTTCACTGGATCCTATGCAGTTTATGATTGACAACAACTTGCGACTAATTGTATTGTGTGAGTTCCAAACAACATATTAGATATATTAAAACTCCTATTTATCGTAAATTGTTTACGTTTCCAGTTCCATTGTATACGGAGATGGATGCTATTTTTCTTCGGGTTTGTGTGTGTGTGTGTGTGTGTGTGTGTGTGTGTGTGTGTGTGTGTGTGTGTGTGTGTGTGTGTGTGTGTGTGTGTGTGTAAGTGTGAGTGTTTGTGTGTATGTGTGTGTGTTCACACCCGTAGTACTACCCCTTTTTGCTTTACCTAATGTTAGTGTTTTATCGATTTTGCAATAGTTCTACCTATCTATTTAATTTATGATACTAGAATGAGGTAACAACAATAGTTGGCACACATTAAAAACGTTGTAGAAAGGTGTATTTGTACCAGATTAGTCCAGTCATGGTTAATGAACGGCATAAGTGGAAAGTGGTTAATGAAAGACTTAAGGGTCATGAAAGTAATATCGAAGACATACTGGTGTTGTGTTGTATTTCTACCTCCATCAAAGTGAGTAGAAGTACTGGGTATGATGGACCTAGTCTGAGACTCTGAGAAGTGATCGTTTTATGATAATAAAACGGAAAATGAACACAAGGATGATAGCAGAATGTCGCGTTCTAGAACAAGTTCTTTTATACCCTCTGACTTTAAGGGTAAAGTCCTTTTGTATGGATACTAACAAAGGTTCATCCTACTTGTATGAACATTGGCAAGACGTTTCTTGGGATGTTACATTTTCCTTTGCTTATAAACTATTTAGGAAGGAATTACTTCTCTAGACATTATAAAATCATAAATGATATAAAAATATTTACTGTAAATTAATCAGTAAGTCCAACAATTATATAAATATATAGATAGCTAAATTGTAATCGATGGTAAACGAGCAATATAAAATCACAGCCAGTGGAGATCAGAGACCTCTTCAGAAAAGGTCATTCCATCCGCCATAATAAACACACCAAGTAAATGTCAATGAGAAAAAAAAACATGCCACGGTTGAATTATACCAAGGGTAACTGTTTAAAGTATTATGACCTGTCGTTGTTGTAAAATTGAAAAAAGTATTCTCTATGTAATATTTTATTTCTCATATATGCCAAAGAGACCACTTGGTAGTTAGAATAAGAAACTTTGCAAACGTAACCCGTTATATCCGATTGTTTGAGTCCGCCATTACTATGACTATTGCTTATTGACTTTTGGAAAATTTTACTGATTTAGGCCGATGTCAAAGTTGCATTTACTTTTTGCAATTTATATTAATTTTATCTACTTGTATTCTTATCATCATAAATTTTACCTGAATCAGGCAAGGTTAGTATTTTACATCGTTTCAAAACATTCCGTTTCTGACATTGTCCACATTCCGGGTATATGGAATCTTCTGGTGACCTCGGCCTATTTCAAATTCGTTTCACGCACACTCGGTCATATCATTCTCGGTACACATGAAAGCCGGCTAATAGTAAAATGTCAGAATTCATTGTGGCAGGTCAGAGTTGACTCATAGAAACAAATTCTATGGGTATATTTGCCTGTGTGAATACTCTACAAACGTTCTGTCATTGTGTTCAACGGCCAGGACTTCAAGAACCCATCCATTACACCAGTCCTGTTTCAAGAGATGGACATCTACCTGTAGTGTATATAATATAGTACACTTGAGGAAAGCAATTGCCATCTCAATGTATGTGCAAGGCGCAGTGAAATAATATATTTCGAACAATTCATTCGGTATCTACTCAATAAGCACGCACACACACACACACACACACACACACACACACACACACACACACACACACACACACACACATATATATATATAAAATATATATATATATATATATATATATATATATATATATATATATATATATATATATATATATATATATATATATTGCGGTTTATATTTCATACCATTAAACTTAAATGCACTTCAAATTTGTATTCATTCAGAACAGTAAATACTTTAATGTATATGTAAGTGAACATGTGAGAAATAAAAAGAAATTGCTAAAAAGTGCTTTCGTCGTAGGTAGAATGTTCCAACACAACCGGGGCCTGTTGAGTATATACGTTCTTTGTTATTTTTACATTTATGTTATATGTATTATATATGTATATACATAAACTTAACATAACCCAGCTGGGATTCAAACTCTCGACCTACGGCACCAATCGCCAAACCGTCTTACCACTTGGCCTTCTACCTCTTCACAAAAATGAATGAGGTGATACATATTTAATCCTAATATATATATATATATATATATATATATATATATATATATATATATATATATATATATATATATATATATATATATATATATATATTTATATTTATATATATATATATGGTAACTTCAAATCTGAAACTTATTTCAACCAAGTCATTTGTTTCAGACATACTAGTTCTATACTATTATTTTTTGTTAGGTAACCACCTAATTCAAATAACATTCAGATCCAGAGACACTAGGGTTTACAGTAACGGTGCATCAGAATATATAGTACCGTATACAAAATTATACCAACTTAAGATACGTTTTATACGCTTGAAGTCGTCGACACAGGAATTTTGTGTTTAGAAAAAAAATAAAAATTTAGAGTGCCTATTTCAGGCATGTTAAAAAAGATTTTAGAGCACGACCAGATACAGTACATCAATTATCGTGAAGTTCGACCTACGGAACCAATCGTCTGGTTCCCGTGCACGAAGTCCTAACCACTTGGCCATTTACATATTCACATAAATGAATGTTTCGATAGTGGTGAGTAGGATTCCGAGCATGATAACTCGGTCATAGAGATAGAGGTGAAAGGTATTTAATCCTAACGTAAATGACAATGGGTCGATGCATGTAGAGCAATATAAGTATATATAAAGCACAGATATCACTACAACAGTATCATTTACTATTGCCCAAGGCCCATAGTAAATGATGATATTCGTCACTAAGAAAGTTTCATAGTTGGTATTGGGATCTTGTTAAACAGTAATCTTAATTCTGGAGAATTATCTCAACTTCGGTAAATCTGTGGACCATAAAGACATTTCTTTTTCAAATTATAGAATACGTCAGTACGGCATGTAGCTGACTTACGCAATTCTTAATAACAAAATGGCTGCCCCTATGTTCGCCTTTGGATAAATGTATGCAAATATCTTTGTCATTGTCATTTGCCAATGTTTCGAGACATGTTTAATCATTGACTTTTGGAAACAACGTGTTATTTGAGCGAAATATGTTTAGGAGACCAACAAACACTTCTTTCTCTGCTGGCTTGTTTTGGACGCACGACGTTTGTTAATATTAGGGGCGGTGTCAATTTAGTCCAGTTCATGTTCCCAGTGAACGTTCTGAATTATTTATCTTATTCAATATACTAATACTGATTTACTTGTATCTTGTATACCGTTTATGATATACATTATACATATTATATGAATATATTATTTCGGTTATGTATTGACGTTTTACAGGACATTTTTATTTTTTTTTTTAGAAAAGGTATATATCTATTCCCCTCTTGGTGCCATAAAACGTGCTGCCTACTTGATTTTCATGTGTTTTGGTTGGTTATTAAATAATTAAATGTCCAAACATCAATGTTAAGTGATTCGTGGCATAAAATCGGACATATGTCCTGGATGAGATTTACACTGTCCACTGGCAATTTAACGTCAGTTGAGAAAATTCTAAAGTCCTTTTATGTACGTGATTTTTCGTTTTTCACTCAGATGAGTAAATTCTTAATTAATTTGTCTCAGAATTATTTTTCTTGTTTATGGTCTGTCGATATGGCCGATTCAAGTTCAGAAATGTCCATTTGTACTTAGCATCCATCGGTGGGTGCCGGTTTGCGAGTTTGGTTTTATAACGGGGGTGGCGATCAATTTCTTATTTCTCAATTAAAATTATTGAATATTGAATTTTGAAGGTACAAGGGGTTTGGCAATATATCGATGTTTCCGGTTTTCGAGGTGTGGTCGTTTTCATCGAGGCGTTTGTATGCCATATACTCTTTGCAACTCACTATCTTAAATTCGGATAACTTGTGTATTGTATACGTTTGGATAATTTAACTACCCTATTTAAATGACCAAAATTAAACCGTCGAAAATATGTAGCGCTAAATGAATGACGGTCTTTTGGAATTTAAAAAAAAAAAAGTTTACGGAATTATGGTGGTTGATTTGTGCCTTTTCACTTTGTTTCTAACACGAAAATGTTCCATTCGGTGTGTTGTCTCCTTCAATTTTCTACAGGAAATCGCAAAGAGCCGAGAAAATTAACACGAATGACGCCGTTTGAATCTTTTTAAAAATATCGCCTTTTCGTGTATATTTTGTCGTCTTTTGTCGAAAATAAAAACCGCCGAACGTCGCCTTTTCACCTTGTAACATAAACGCAAAACCCCGCCACACTTCGCCTTTTCGCCTTGTTTAAAACACGACAACCCGCCGAGCGTTGCCCTTTCGCATTGGTATGTACATACAATACAGAAACCGAAATTACAGCATGGTGACAAAAGGCTTTAAATTTTTCATAATTTTGAATGTTTATAAACATTATATCCAGTACGTTCGTCGGTTACATGTTGAGAACACTCTGAAGTCTGAATCTTTACTGTTGACAAACCATATACAAAACTTATGTCCAGTTTAGGCATGTGAATTAATGCTTAAGTTTCGCGAATAATAATGTTCTTTGGCCGTTACCTGAAGTTGACCGGGATTCCCGATATGTTGTATATATTTATACTTTATTACATTTGTTAACGTATTCGTATTTTCAATTAAATGTGTCAAATCTAATTTTCATGAATTTGTGTGAATTTAAAATGATAAATGCATATACATGTATGTTTGTGATATGCATTTTAATTTCCTTACCTGTTCTTAGGTCTCGTTATCTCTGTTCGGGTAGAGTCATTCTGTCTCATGAAATTGATGTGCATTCTAAATATGCACAGTAGTCATCTACATTTTAAAATTAATTCAAAATATGTATTGAATTTCCCACATATTATATCATTTTATTAGTTTCTACTTAGATTTTCAACATGCTGTATTTGTATACGGATGCCATTACAAATGGCGAAAAGGCGACGTTTAGCGGATTGTCGTGTTTTGAATAAGGCTAAAAGGTAAGTTTGGCGGGTCTTTGCGTTCATTTTACAAGGACAAATACAATGTTTGGCGGGTTTTCGCGTTTTATACAAGGAGTAAAGACTATGTTCGGCTGATTGTCGTGTTTCGGACAAGGCGAAAGGGTGATGTTTGACGGGTTCCCGCGTTAATTTTAAAACGCGAAAATGCAACGTTCAGTGGGTTTTTGTGTTAGGACAACGCGAAAAAAGGTTGGTTATAACAATCCTAAAGACGAAAAGACGAAAGGCGAGCATTTTAAAAGTCTTAAACGACGCCTTTTAGGGATAATTCACTCGCCTGTTTGCATAAATAATCAGAAACTACGCAAATAGTCGAAAAGGCAAAATGGCACAAATCAGCCACCATACGGAATCGAGATTAGAAATTGAGACACATGTAAATTTGTCCCCGTCTGATATCTACACTTTGTTCAAGTTTACGACATTTGATATTCGAGTTATTTCCCTTTATAGTCGATGTATGAAGTAAACAAGCTACTATTGGCTGATAGTTTTACACTCACATGTTTTTCCCCTCTTTTTCTGGTCTGGTGATAAGCGCGAGAGATTTAGCATGTATAAATTAACATTTGTCCGGGGAAATTGGCGGCAGATAGTTGTATGCGGGTTTTGTTGTTACAACGAAGGGTATATATCGGTTCAAAGCGTGTGGAGCCTTATCGACAGAAAGGGTCCACCTTTAATTTTCCTTTGGTTGAGTATTTTCTATATCGTATAGAAAATATCAGATGCCAAATTATAAATCTGCATGACTTCCAGGATATATGGAAAATTCTGTTAAAGAAATCGACGAACCTCCGGATATCAAAATGTGAGGCCAGCTAGAGCAGTATCTATGTGAAATTAAAACCCTTACAAGTTTTGGTGGACCAGGATTGTCACAGATTTCCGAGTTTTTGTCAACCAAAACATAAGGGATACATAGAGTTGTTATTAAGCAATTGTTTATTGGATCGAAAACATATTACAGACAATCCTGGGGTCAGTTCTGGTATATCGACCTGCGTCCATATCACGCATCTTTGTCACCCAACCTGGTGTCCTTCCGGTGTCACAACTCCAATGGCTAGGAATAGGACCTACACAATAATAATATATGTTAATATATTTACGTAGCACTAGCGCGGCTACACACTTACATATAACTAGCATAACGTTATACTGGCACAGGCTGCCATACTTTACACAGTAATTATTGACACGCTTGCAATAATAATAATTACAATAGCAATAGTAGCTAAACGTTTAACACTCAACATTATACTAGAAATAAATACAAAGCACTGGCGGCTTTACACTACACATTTACTATCACTAGAAATAGATTTACGGCACGTAGGCCATACACTACACGTACTCATTACTTATGACCAAAACTGCCCACCATTACTAACCATAATATATAGCAAATGATTTAACATGTACAAAGTTATATATACTATTTCATACTACAGAATGTCCTTATTTGGAAGTTTTAGGACCGTAATATTAGATAATATCATATTCTGTAAATAAAACAATAAAAACGTGCTTACCTCAGAGAAGCAGCTGGACCAGTTTACATATATAGACTTTTGTAAGAAACTGTAATCTTATAAAAATATTAGAAGTTACTGGACGTATATAATGCACATGCAACAATATACGAAAACGTCCTGCTCTTTGAAATGCCACGTCGAAACTAAAAAGCACGGACTAGGTAAACCGGGTGTCCCAGTGAAGTTGAGGTATAATTACAGGTATATACAGGTAAGAAGCAGAGGCTCCTCACGGGGTACAGGTGTGTTCGATTAGTATTACAGATAAAATTCAACTGTACCAATGATAAATCAACATAATGCATTTTAATGTGACAATTACCTCCCCTTTTAAAAAAGTACGAAGTGCTTTACAACATACATTAAAATCAAAATACAAGTATATAAAACAGTTTGAATGTTTTCACACAGATCTACATTCGACTTAAATAATATGCACCTATATTATCTTTGCCTTTTATAGCCCTGATTCTAAACCGGTAGGGCTGTAGACAGAGTGCCCATCGCATCAGTCTAGGATTGGTGACCTTTGACTTATTGAGGGTTATATCAATGGACTCTATGGTCAGTTTCTAAAATGAACTCTCGTCCATACAGATAATTTCGAAACTTTTGGACTCCCCATACTATTCCCAAACACTCTTTTTCCACTGTAGAATACGCTCGCTCACTCTCTTTCAATTTCCTGCTAGCATATGCAATGGGTAAGTTTTGACCTTGTTCACTTTGTAACAAAACAGCTCCTAAACCTCTATCAGAAGCATCAGTCTGAAGTACGAACGTTTCCTCAAGATTTGGCAACTTTAAGATTGGAAACTTAATTAAGGCTGCTTTTAACGATTGGAAAGCTAATTCATGATTATGTTCCCATATAAGTTTGGTAGGACAACCTTTTTTTTGTCAAGTCTGTTAGGGGTAGGGCGATATGTGAGAAATTTGGCACAAACTTTCGATAAAACCCACAAAGACCAAGAAACGACCGTAACTGTTTCTTTGTTTCAGGCGTCGGTGCATTTTGTACTGCCTGAACCTTGTCAGAGCACGGTTTAAGCTGCTCATTGCCAACAACATGACCTAGAACCACTAGACTTGGGTAGGCGAACGAACATTTACCTGGCTTAGCCGTTAGTCCTGCGTTTCTCAGACGCTGAAAAAGTTCATCAAGTGTATGAATAATATAGCTCTTGAAATGAAGGACTGAAGACTAAAATATCGTCTATGAAATTATCTATGTTTTTCATACCATGCAAAACTCTACGCATGAGACGTGAAAATGTGGCTGGGGCTGTTACTAACCCGAAGGGCATTACTTTAAATTGGAATAATCCTTTACCCGTTTTGAATGCAGTTTTATTTTTCGACTCATCTGACAGTTTGACTTGCCAGTACCCTTTAGATAGATCAATCTTGGAAAAAATATTTATGTCCTGAAAGTTTTGAAAACATTTCATCAGGATCAGGCATTGGTTCAGAATCAAACACAGTCTGGCTATTCAAGAGTCTGAAATCAATACAAAACCGGTGTGTACCGTCCTTCTTTGGCACGAGTACAATAGGGGAACAATAAGGTGATTCTGAGGGTTCTATGATGTCCATCTCTAACATTTCACTAACCTCTTTGCTTACCGTTTCCTGCATCGTATATGGAACTTGACGATTTTTGACCTGTATCGGCTTTTCACTTACCAGTCTTATTTCATGTTCTAATACATTAGTACGTCCTGGTTCATCTTTGAAAACATCATCATACCTCTGAAATAAACTCAACAGCTGTTTTTGTTCACCTGCATTTAGCGAAGGACTTAAATCTGCTACTGAACTTGCAGTTTGTTTTGACAAAGGATATACCTCTATCTTACATTCTTGTATTTTATCGTCAACACAGTCGACAACGGTTGCATTTACCGTACAGAATACACTGTCTTCTGTGAGTACTTGGACCACGTCAGTTTTGGGTCTCTCTAAATATTTCTTCAGTAAGTTTATATGGAAAGTTTTACTTTTACCTTTCACATCTAAGTGGTAATCTACTCTATTGACCTTCTTTTGTTACCACGTATGGGCCTTTCCACTGAAATAGCCAATTTGTTATTTTTCTGTTGGTAGCAAAACAAGAGCTTTATCACCAACCTTCAAAGATCTCCTCTTGGTTTTGGTATCATAGTGTTTCTTATAACGCTGTGCCGATTTCTGAAGATTGTCTTTAGCCAACTGAGCCATTGATTCTAATCTCTCCTTCAGATCAACAACATACTGATAGGTTGTCTTAACATCAGTATCATTGATATCTTTGGTCCATAGCTCCTTCAAAATAGAAATTGGACCACGCACAGACCTACCATACACTAGTTCAAATGGTGAAAAACCAAAGGACTCTCCTGTGGAACCTCTCTGTACGCAAACAATACTGCGCTCAAGTACTTGTCCCAATCTTTTTGGTTTTTCTGCACATAGACGCTTAAGAATTTGTTTTAACGTGCCATTAAAACGTTCAACTAATCCGTTACAACTTGGATGGTAAGGAGTAGTTTGTCCACTGTCTAAGTGAAATAAGACGACTTACCTCTGACATAAGGGAAGACGTAAATTGGGTACCCATATCAGTTAACATTTCACGGGGCACACCTATCCTGGAAAACATATCCATAAGAGCTTCAGCTACCCGCTCTGTCTCAATATTCGGTAAAGCGATAGCTTCGGGATACCGGGTTGCATAATCAACTAAGGTTAAAATGTATCTATTACCTCTGTCTGTTATCGGACTCAATGGACCTACTAAATCCACTGCAACTCGTTTGAAAGGTTCGTCTATCAAAGGCATGTGCTCTAATGGTACTCTACTTACTTTATCTTTCTGAAGTGTTCGCTGGCAGACATCGCACGATTGACAAAATCGGCGTATGTCACTCTGTACACCAGGCCATAAGAACTCCGACGTTATTCTAGTCAATGTACGCTCCGTACCTAAATGTCCTGCTAGCAAAGAATCGTGTGCTAACTTCATAACCAACTCCAGAAATTTGACTGGAACAACTAGTTGACTAAATACCTTGTTTAAATTACTGTCCCGCATAACAAACTCTCTGAACAAGAGACCATTTTTCTTGTACCATCTTACTATACCATTTTTCTTTTTATGGTTAGTGTTTTGTGACGCATACGCCCACATTTTTGTTAAAGTCTTATCATCTTCTTGAGCGTCTCTCATTACTTGTGGATCTATTTTATCCTTCATTATGTCTGGAACCTTTAATGGAGGATAGGGCTTTTCTTTATTTCGTTTCTGTTGTCTAGTCTCAACAGCACTTACCTGCCAGTACGGATCAGGTTTGTCCGCAGGTCTCGCCTCAGGAACATTTCCAACAATCAGATCATATACAGGGTTTTGCATATACACCAGACCTCGTAATTGCCTTGCAAAAATGGTGTATCAATGAACACATGTGCAATAGGTACTCTTACCTTAGAACCGTCAGCTAGAACACAAGTCTGTTCTTTGCCTACAATAAGATTTTCATCAAGTACTTTACTCTTCCTAACTACAATACCACTACATCCTGTATCTCGTAATACTGTTACAGGTTTACCATTTACGTAACCTGCAGATATAGGCATTGTCAAACCCGACTCACGACAACATGAAGATGAAAGAGTGGTATTTGATTTTGAAACCAAATGATCAACCACTGACCCTGAAGCTGAGGTGTCAACTAAACGTACTTTGGTATAGTCTTGATCTTGTAACACTTGCGAAACTTTATTTACATCTACTTTTGATCTACATTCTGAAGCAATGTGTCCAACCTTGTGACACTTGTAACACTTGCGCTCACTCTTGGGCACAAACTTCTCATTGTTTTTATACCTCTCTCTATTTTCAATCTGACCACCCTTCCTTACCTGGTCCGGTTTCTTTGCTACCGGAGGTTTTACCCTTATCTACAACTTGTAATGCAGTAAGGTTACGAGCATCTTTGAACTGATCTGCTAATTCTGCCATCTTGGGTAAACTACCTGGAATACGCTCTTTAAGAAACAATCTTAATTCTTGACTACAAATATGGTAAAATTGGTCTGGTAACATTAGATCGTACAAACCTGCAAATGATCTTGGCGATTTCGCCATCTCAATCCACCTGTCAAAATAGCTACTTAATCTTACTGAAAATTGTGAAAATGTTTCACTTGGCTCAGGTCTACTCGCTCTGAACTTCTTTTTAAAAACCGTCATCTGTCAACTCAAAACGGATGTAATAGAGCCCTCTTGAGACTTTCATAATCTAACGCATCAGTTTTGGGCATTAAAGCATAAACGTCTAGGGCTTTTCCCTTTAAGAGTGCACTCAAATTTATAGCCCAATCTGATTGTTTCCATTTCTGTGCTTCAGCATATCTTTCAAATCTAAGGAGATAGCTATCCATCTCATCACGTACATCGTCAAACACAGGAAGTTTTGGAACCTTGGGCATGACCAAACTTTTGTCACTTTCATGAATGGTTTTTAACTTTATTCTCTCCCTCTCTAACTCTAGATTCATTCTCTCCGTCTCTTCCTGTAATTTTAATTTTTGTTTTTCTAGTTCTCTTTCAGCATCTCTCTCCTCTCTCTGAATTGCTTGCTGCTCTTTTATAAAATTTGTTAAATCAGAGTCTGTTAATCCCAAAGACTCGCCATATTCTTTCAACTCATTTAGTGCCTCCATATTTGTTGCATATATTAATTCAACAACTTGGTCAACACAGACTACAATTTCTGAAAATTTTGTAACGAACCAAACTTCACTGGTAGCACCTCTATGAATATTTACTGACTTTGGACTTAAGCATGCATACGTCCTATTAACAATAAAATGATTAATATTTTGGTCCAACTTACTGAGACAGCTACAATTTCTTATCCAATTCCCATTTCTGTTTCCATCCCAGTTTCTCTTTTCATTTCTCTGAGGTCCCAAACTACCAGAACCGGACTGATCTACAAATATAGACAAATGATGAAAATTCACCAAGCAACACAATGAAAACACAACTAAAACAAACATGAGTTTAAGTTGTACAATATAGAAAAAGAAAATGTGTAATAGTCTATTTCGCTTGAAATTGTTTGTATAATATTTTTCAATTTGTCAATATATCACCGTCTCTCATTATCTTTGGATCCTCTTCACTAGTGTTTAGCAAATTGCGTAACGAACAGTATTCTACTTGCAGTGTCCGTCCGACACGTGAATCACATTTTGAATCACATTTTGGATCCTAGGAATTGAATCCCATATTTTGGTATCCCACTTCTGACACCATTTTGTCACAGATTTCCGAGTTTTTGTCAACCAAAACATAAGGGATACATAGAGTTGTTATTAAACAATTGTTTATTGGATCGAAAACATATTACAGACAATCCTGGGGTCAGTTCTGGTATATCGACCTGCGTCCATATCACGCATCTTTGTCACCCAACCTGGTGTCCTTCCGGTGTCACAACTCCAATGGCTAGGAATAGGACCTACACAATAATAATATATGTTAATATATTTACGTAGCACTAGCGCGGCTACACACTTACATATAACTAGCATAACGTATACTGGCACAGGCTGCCATACTTTACACAGTAATTATTGACACGCTTGCAATAATAATAATTACAATAGCAATAGTAGCTAAACGTTTAACACTCAACATTATACTAGAAATAAATACAAAGCACTGGCGGCTTTACACTACACATTTACTATCACTAGAAATAGATTTACGGCACGTAGGCCATACACTACACGAACTCATTACTTATGACCAAAACTGCCCACCATTACTAACCATAATATATAGCAAATGATTTAACATGTACAAAGTTATATATACTATTTCATACTACAGAATGTCCTTATTTGGAAGTTTTAGGACCGTAATATTAGATAATATCATATTCTGTAAATAAAACAATAAAAACGTGCTTACCTCAGAGAAGCTGGACCAGTTTACATATATAGACTTTTGTAAGAAACTGTAATCTTATAAAATATTAGACGTTACTGGACGTATATAATGCACATGCAACAATATACGAAAACGTCCTGCTCTTTGAAATGCCACGTCGAAACTAAAAAGCACGGACTAGGTAAACCGGGTGTCCAGTGAAGTTGAGGTATAATTACAGGTATATACAGGTAAGAAGCAGAGGCTCCTCACGGGGTACAGCTGTGTTCGATTAGTATTACAGATAAAATTCAACTGTACCAATGATAAATCAACATAATGCATTTTAATGTGACAAGGATATATAGACCATTATGTTAAAAACTCGACGAATCTCCAGACATCAAGAGATTGGGCCAGGTGGAGCAGTATCTATGTCAAGTTAAATCATTACACTTTCCAGAAGACCAGCATGATATTTACCATCCTCCTTTATTGTTTTTATAACCACCTATCGTTATATCCATCGTGAAATCCTAAACGTTTGAATAGATAAATCACATACACTTTTCCTGTATCCCCATAAGAGTACATATTGAACGTTGACCTTGGATTTAGACGGATGCTTTCTGTGTTAATGTGCACGTATACATTTGACTTACTCTGATATTTTAAAATGGTTATGTTTTTATTTTCCATTGTAACCGGTTTTAAAACAGGTTGGATCGACTGTACCACGCACTTGTGTAATGTAACCAATGTGAAAACATTGATTAGTCGCGAACCAACACACACAAACAGATTATAATACTGTAAATTCCCTTCTACAATTTTAATAAAATATAAATTGGATACATTTGAAGGATGACTGGTCACTGTATTCTTAGATGTATTTTGAAGGTAAAAATACCGATATTCTAAAATGGTATATATTGCAGTGAATTATGCAAAAAAGGTTTAAACAAAATAATTTTGAATGACACTGAGATTATAAATTACGACGTTTGAATTCAGTGAATGATTGAATAGATATATAAACATTATTTTATTTTAAGTTAGCATTTAAATATGAAGCTTATTTTTTGTAAAACCGATCTGTATATAAAGGTAAATACGCTTGATAACTTTAACCAATCGCGCAGATATGTCAGTAGTGAGACACGTTGGATTGACATCAGTACTGATCATATTCAGTTTATGTTCTTTCGTCTATGCTTGCGATGACCGTCTCAGAATAACATACAAATACAACAAGCAGGTGGACTGTAATGACTATCATATTTCGAACGTACAGCTTCGAGAGAAACTATCAGTTACGTTTGATGATAGCAAGTCTGTAAGTAAAGAACGTAACAGAATTATGCAAATATAAAGATATGTTTGAATTGTATTAACTAAAACGATGGCGAAATAAAATACTCAAGTGCAGGTTCGAGCAATGCTAGAATATAATCTGAATTTTGTAGGGAAAGTTTGCTGATGTGCGGAAGGCGTGTTTGGATATTAAAAACCTCAGATACCAAAGTGTAAATCAATAGAATGTCCAGGAATAAGAAATCAGTTCAATAAAATTTAAGTCTTAATCGTCTAACTATGTGCTATATATCTACAGAAAATCTAGTCTCGGAGAGTTGTGGTGTTGAAAGTACTACCTCTGACAATTTGATTATTCCATAACGAAAACTTAGCGACATAGATCTAGGTGGCAACTTTATGTTTCATATATATGGTGATTATGTATTTTTCAAAACTTTAAAATCAAATCATACACTCGATTCTAAAATGAGGTCTGGGCACCAAATTGTTGATTGTTGTTTGGTGACCGTACCATATCGGTTTCATTTGTAAATTGGTTAATGCTGCAACATCATCCGTAGGCCTATGGGGACCGGACAAAACTTATATAAATCAATGATACAATAAATATGTCATTGAATTTTATTAATTCCTTTATCTATGTTCACAGAAGGTGTTGTGAAGTAGTCACGTTATCGACATACTTGGAAACAGCATCTACGGGAAGTAAAATATCTCAAAAGTGTACGAAAAATCTTAATGAAATATGAAATAATGATGCACTATATAATTGTCTTGCAGTGTAATTTGTCCGGGGGAAACAGAAGGACATGCGATCTTGGTAGCCACCTGGGATTTCCAATGTACAACAGCCAAAAATATATATTTCAACTTTTGATTTTGTTTTCAGAATTATTGTTGCTTTTCTTTGAGATATATTTGGATATATATATATATATATATATATATATAATATATATATATATATATATATATATATATATATATATATATATATATATATATATCATCGTCATTTAAACACTTTGTCTTGCGATCACAATATAGTGTATATGTTATTGTCAATTATTTGAATGTTATTATCCAAATTAAAATTTAAATCACACAATAACGGGATATCTAATTTACACAAAAATTATACTTATCATATTTTCCTTACATATGTCCATATGACAAAACATTTTACATAGTAATCTTGTCTGTTTCCTTTTCCATCCTGCCTTTTCCTGTCTGGACAAACAGTACAGTCTGGCATTTGTTTAGGATCATCAAACATGCCCGGAAAATGTTTACCAGTCAGTTGAGCAGGTGCAGGTAGTTGGACTCTGTCCTAAATTTGGTCAAACTTCATTTGCCTCCACTACTGAACCATTTATTACTTTCTCTCGAAATGCTTTTGTTCCTCTTTGTTCAAATTATTGTCCACTTTTTTATACAGTATAAATCAATTTACTTTTAGAAGAGCTACCTCTCTGTTACGATGATATATGGTATGCTACCATTTTACTGATTTGTGTGGGTAATAGTATGATCGAAGTTATTGGTCAAATTTATCGACGCCTCCCATATACTAATTATACCGTTCTGCCATGACAGGAATTTTCCCATTTCTGTAGCCATTATCTTATTTTGCTCTTACTTTCCTACCTGCTGTCAAATTATTATGAATTGACTTCATAAAATGCACACGTTTCGTATACTGCCATGCACAAGATACAATGTTGTCTGACCGCATAAACACGGGATCATCGTTTTTTGCCCAATGGAATTTTACTGCTATGTAACTCCTTTGAAAAAAAATCTTATTAGGTAGAACAATACCGCATAGTCCGATTTGTTTCTCTAAGAGACTTGCACACAAATTCGGACATGTATAACAATTATCCGTGTCAAACCGTGTCCTTAATTCTCAAATCCCTCTAATTATCTTGCTCTGAAAAAAAGTATGTTCATCATTTCTCTCAATGATTCTCTCAATTTTTGTTTTCCTGTATACGTCAAAAATTTCAAAATATAGCCACTTTCACAAAGGCATTTAGTCGCTTTGTTTGTTTGCTTGTTTTGGGGAAACGTCCCATTCAAAAATATTTCACTCATATGGAGACGTCACCCAATGTTAGTGAAGGGTTTCAAAATTTAGCCTTTGCTCGGCACTTAAGGCCATTAAGCAGGGAGGGCTCTATTACGTTTCTGTCAATTAGACTTCACATCAGTTGAGCTCCAATTTGAAAAAGATTTTCTAGAGAGAAAGTGGTATAAGGTATGGCCAAATAATGAATCTAAACGTATACACAAAATCCGTCGCAGAGGAACCAATGTAAAAGATGTCTATCCTAGCTTTAGAAGAATTATATTACGCTGTCCCTTTTGTTTAAATTGATGGTGCCACATTCAGTCTGTGTTACATAAAGGTTTTTGATTAAACTTCACAGCTTTATTGTATTACAAGTCAACGTACAGGGGTACGGACAGGGATCGGGGATTGGTAAGAGATTATCGCAGGAAGAAATAAGACTTGTCAATGAAAAATAAAATGTCCCTTTTAATGACCTTTCAAGGACCTTTCAGTAACCATTCAGTTCACTAAATAGCAGGTTCGTTTCAGTAACTTTATAAGGACCATTCTGTCAGTCACGTCTATCAGCAACACTTGGATGACCATTCAGTCAATTTTCATTGGATATTTAGTCATTTTTCAATAAACATTCGGTGACCATTCCGTCACATTTCAATGTCATTCAATCACTTTTCAGTGTAAATTCCACTTCCTTTCAGTTATCATTCAGTCACCTTTCCGTGGTTATTCTGTCTCCTTTAAGATGCAATTCAGTCAATATTCAGTTGCTATTCTGTCACCTATGAGTTGCCATCCAAGCACTTTTCAGTGACCTATCACTCAGTGGTCATTCAGTCATCATTCTGTCATCTCTCATTCGCCAGTTAGTCACTTCTCAGTGATCATTAAGACAGATGTTAATAATATGACGGAATGATCACTAAAAAGTTACTAAAAAGTGACTGAAATTATTGGTTTTTAGTCTTTGTCATTAGTTTCATTGTTTGGAATCAGTTTATGTGTAGACTATTGATGACTCCAGTGTATGGCCGAGTTATAGGTATGAAGTCAATACTAACATTCTTCACTAATCATGGTGGGACTAGATATCGATTGTGAATCGAGAACGCCATTGGTATACTGGCTGGTCAAAACATTAAGGTAGACAAACACTTTTATTACATTACGATATACAAATATACTTGGAAATGCTGTTGATTAGAAATAAGGCTTTAAAACATAACTTAAAGTTGTTGACTAAACTAAATCGTTTTTATTGAAATCCCTGCATTAGAACTTACCGTCACATTTGTAATTGAGGTAACATATAATGAACTGAGTTAGATAAATCAGCCTGAGTATATCAATAAATGATGTAAAATAATAACTATCGATAATGTACGTTCGTTTCTTTTTCCCGCTTGTATATCTTCGCGGATGCAGCTCGTTCATTACCGCAGCTTTTGAAAATCATTTTATCTTGTAATATATCTCTAAACAATCTTTTGACAGGGCAAATCGTTAAAGGATGGAGATATTGAAGGAAACACAGTGCATGGTTTGTTTTAGATATCTTTCATAGCGCACAAATTTCCGGACGGCACCAAGTGCTTTCATACCTAAAATAAATCGTACAAAATGTAAGACATATCATACACAGGGTACAAATTACCTTATAACCGATAACATTTGCCTTGAGTACGAAACGTTTTGTTCACGAAACCCTCTTATGTCATCCGGAAGTCTCTGTGCGCAGGTGCAGTTCATATACACGTATTTATTGCGAAAAGGTACATTGTTCAGTTGGAAGATTTATTTTATATCTTGTGTTAATATCAACTAAAGATGTCCTTTTAGTTTAAAACTGCACATTCAATATCGTGAAACGTATCGAAAATGATTTTTCAACTATTCAATAATTTCTTTAGCATTATTTATTTCAACAAATATTATGCCAACAGAAAAAAATCATTCATTGCATTGTTGATATAGTCACAGTCCAAATTAAGACATACAGAATGTCAGAAAAAATAAACTGAATGATCTCACCTCAGGTGCGCTGAGTGTATAGGACGAGGATATAGCCTAAGTAATAAGGTATAAAAATGTCGACGTATATCATTTATCTTGTCAGTATCAACTCATCAAGAAATTATCTAACCGTAATTTACTGTAAAATACAAGCTTTAAGTTTCCATAAATCTAAATGTAATATTTGCATAATATTTTGGACGCTGCATCGGACACCTGTGTAACACACACACACAAACACACACACACACAAACATATATATTTCAGAATACAAAAGCCCCCGTACGATCCTGTCTATATACTCGGTGATCAATATTACAAGTTCTTTCTACTGGAGCATGAAGCTGGATATGACAACAACGTGGATCCCGTTAACACTACCTCGTATACACAGGATATCATGCAGTTTATGGTTGACAACAGCTTGCAGCTACTTACAATGTTTCATTTCCATACAACATATTAGATATATTTATACTCCTGTACATGGTAATTAGTTTATGATATGTATTTTAATTCAAACTAAATCAATGTTCACTTACATTGTATACGGAGATGGATGCAATAATCAGACATCCCGATGTGAAACGTTTACGATGTAGGATAATCAAATAGAATGGTCAACTAAGCTTACTTTTTTGTGTCATCCTGTATATAATCAATATCCATACTTTTCCGTTGTCCATGTTGATAAGATAGTATCTGTTAGAAACCAGGTACAATATATATGGTATTAAAGGAACGTTGTTTGTGAATATCAAAGTTATTTTGATGTTGTCAAAATTCGTGTGAAAATGAGGTCGAATCCAGTGCTGTATTCACATACAAATAGTAAAGATGAATTAATCAATTGCTAGTGAAAAAGTGATAAACTCGATTTCTCAAGAAAATGTCACAAAATAGATCTTAATTTAAGAATGTCTCCGTATATGTCTTTTAGTCAATGTATATAAATCCAAGAAGTTAAAAAAATGGAAAGCGATTTAAAAGAAATCAGCTAATGCCCCTCAAAATGTTGTTCATTGCCAAAGGATTTACTACAGTTTTAGCTGCATACTGGCATCAAAACAAAATTAACCATCCAATTCATATGCAATACAATTATATACAAAATTTGATTGTATTCCATTGCAAGGAAATTCAATACAAACATTAAGATGGTTACTGTCCAGCACCTGGTATTCACACGTTTGAAGTCCCACACTTGTGAATTGTTTGTCATTTAGACTTACAGTTTTGCATGTATTAAGCATTTGTAAACTAGAAATAGTGACAACTCTTGCCTGATCCTCAACGAGAACAAATATTTCTGTACAAATACGTATGGGATCTATACTTAAAACGCATCTTATCGTAGGATAAGTGTGGGACATATAAGTGATCTAAACAAAAGTATTTTGATTGATAAATACATTACTTACAAGGTATACACATATAAAGTTTCACTAGACGCACTGACTAACTAATGTTCCTAAAGTTCTTATTATTTGCCATAGAATCATGAAAAGTAAACTTACTACAATGCTGACGATCAGTAACCTCACACTGAGACAAAGCAGAAAACGTTCTACCACCCTTAACTGCAGTACAGGCATTTGATTTGTTTTGTTTTGTTTTGTTTTTAGTACTGTCATTCTATTTCTTAAGTCTCCAAAAATCGCTAACAATATGACTTTTTTACAGTACGCTCAGATAGAAG
>BROG01000959.1:192500-199135 GCA_030159075.1 Atrina japonica
TTTAAAGTAGTGACCTACACTTACTAGGCTAATACAATGGTATCTTTTCTGAAAAATTCTGTCATTGGTAGGCCTACTCCACTACATCAGTTATGTTCTTGGTTAATCGCCAGCCTTCGAAAGAGTTGCATGAGATTGTACTCTCAAATATCTAAACCCCAGTGCATTAAAATCAACGACAGGCACCCACATACCTTAACAATTGTACAAATAAGATCAACATCATAAACAATGCCGAAATCCAAAGATACTGCGCGTTATTTACGATTCAGACAGTAATCGAAAGTTAATCCACTTTAAGTTTCACAACAAACCCGCATACCAACTCTTCCTTGTACGCGTATGATGTTTCACTTGAAACTCTGAACTCAAATTTACTTGTATCTCTACGATGCATTACATATTATTTTATCTATCAAAGATTGATTGTTGAATTACATAATTGCTAAAATGTATATTTTCATGTTGTTCATAATTGTGAAAGGCTAGACTTTGCACTATTTTCTGTTTCGTAATATTGTGTCATTTTACCGTTTGGCCTAAATATGTCTTCTTCAAAAGGTAAAATTACATGTTGATATTCAAATTCTGTTCAACGACGTTGTCATTTACAGGGCCGAGGATTATAAAAGATGTTAAAATTTCCAGGGTTCGTAACGAAATATATATATATTTCAAAATGGCGACATTTCACATTAACAGTAATGAATTGTGCCTATGGGTATTAAAAGGTATGAGAGAAAATAAACTTTGACATGCTGCCATTAGATATACATTTATCCAACCTTCGGGGTCACAAAATCTTGTAAAACTCTCGGCAACGTTACAAGGTTTTGTGACCCCTCGGTCGAATCTTAATATCTCCCGGAGGTACACTTTTATGGGATTATTTCCGACTTCCAACACCGCCATCTTGTGTTCAATTGGATGACACTAATCTTCATCTGCTTAAATTAATGGTTTCTAAATCGAGCAATGGCCCTTGACAAGCTGTAGATATTTTATTCCCAAGAGACGATGCATATCCGTAACTAGTCTTCCAGCAGCGCGCAATGTTGTTTACACTAAAGTATACATAACAACCACGAGATTTCAGCAAAGGGAGATAACAATGACGGATATTTATGCTAAAAACGTCTAAAACCCTAACTTTCTTGGCTGGTATCTAGTTTACTTTTCACTTTATCCACGAATTTTATATTAACTTATATATCATAGTATTCTAAGAAGTGTTATTGCAAATATATCTGAGTATCAGACTGCTGCAATTTGAATACATTAGACGTAAAAAAACAGGTTACTCATTGTCATTTCTTGAGAAAATAATTACTTCTTTAATAGATCAAATAATTTTAAACACCCTCTTTATTCCTTTGAAATAAAAAGTTTATAGGTTTGCCGTTTAATTTGCCGTGATAAAATAAAAATGACCAAATTTTTAAAATATCTACTTTTTTAACAAATTCATAAATGTCTACTGTTTGGAGTCGGTCATCATGGTTTAAATGTTTTGCCATGATTACATTTTTGCTATACTGATGTAGATTGACCTATCTGACTAGTTTTATTAGAATTTCTTTCTTATCATGTGTGACACAGGGTTTTGTGCTCATAGCTAAATGCTTTTAATATTCATAAATTTTTATACAGTGCTAGTCGACTCATTGCTTACACCATTGGCATGTGTACATCATTATCTGCATGCCTTATTGGTTACGATATATAGAACGGAATACAAAAACGGTGATATTTCACCGCGTGAGAGGAAGTGTTTGGACGTGTAACATGTTCCACAGAATTACCTTAACTTTAGTTGTAATTATATTTTTGATTTTAGCAATGACACACAAAAGTAAATTGTGTTCAATATTAATTCGTGTAGATCAACTCGACAACACTCTTCCAAAAGAGGCCGCTGTGTCAGAATTGGAATCAACTTTGATAGTGTGCCTCATGCGTTGTGAAAGCAATATCCAATGTCGCGCTTCATTCTATGATAAAGTGTCTTCACGCTGTCGACAGTACACGAAGTTTGACTATAAAAACCTCAGACCTGAAAACAACTCATTATGTTATTCTAAATGTAAGTATTAAAGTTTAATACATGTGTATCATTTAATACTTATCTTCTACATTTACCAAATGCTCTGATAATCAGATGGGTGAAACACCTGTCCGGCAAGTGGAGTAATCCGTATTTCATAATGTCCCGGTCATACGTTAGACTTTAAATCATATTTTTGCCATTGGCTCGCAGATGGAATTGAGAGCATTGGTGAATACGAAACAAATCTAATTAGCAGGCAACCCCTTGTTTTCTGATATGTTGTGTATAGAATCTAATGATCTAACCCACCATGGGAGTGACCTCGTAAATATGTCATGTTCAACAAATCAAAATGGGATTTTCTAGGTTTTGAAAGTTTACTAAATGGTAATGGAATGTAAATATTTATAAACAGTAAAACGTTGGATAGGATCGAATCAGCTGAAAAGCTCCAAATGACTAGCGATTGTTTTCTTTTCATTATGGAGGCGATGATAGATAGTTTTTAAATAAGATTCGGTTTAATTCTAGGTTACGTGTTCTAGAAACAATATATTTATAATGTAAACGGTTTGCTTGTTTGTTTGTTTGTTTGTTACATTATTTGATGAGGTATGAGGTATATTGATGGTTGCACTTTAATAATTTCAATTACGGTTATTTTCAATTTCGACAAGTTCCGATATTGTTAAAGTTTTGGACATTATTTTCATTTTTAAATAGATTTGAGAAATGTTGCACTTGGAAAACCAACAAAACAGTCATCAACTTTTTCTGGACGTCTAACCTGGTCATCAGATTTTGCAGTTGACGGTGTGATGATTACTAGCCTCGTAGGCCGTGGTTACCCAGTTTGCTCAAGTACCGGGTTTTATGACTATAATCCATGGTGGTACGTGGACTTGCTGGATTCATTCAGAATTTTGACAGTGCGGTTACTGAGTAGGAGCAATAACTTCGGTAGAGTAAATACTTAATAGTACTTACGTAATAAGGCCTAGAATTCTAGAACTAGAAAATACGATTTGTAGTGTTGGGGTGGGTGGAATTTTGGTTTATTTAATTTAAGAAAAGGAATTAATATTAGATATGATTAAACATGAATAACTCTTCTTGATTCAATTGAATGCTCGAAAGATGCACTTAATATTCCGCTAAAGTCAAATTTGACTGATTTTTCAAAACCAAAATTTGGACTTATTATAGAATATTATACCGTGTTTTATACACCAAATTTTGCAGAATTCTGTACTGAAGCACAATATCATAACACTGAAGCCATAAAATGCATGCGGAGTAAAAACTTTGCAATTGTATCACTTGCTGTTTTAAAAAATTCTTGGACAGTAGTGGACTACTCTGTTTTCCCTAAAATTTAAGCATTATTATCTTTGAAGCCATATCTAGGGCAAGTTGAGCCTTTTTAGTAAAATATTAAATCACAAAAAAACGTATGCAACTGTAAAGCATGGTAGGCAATAAAAAAATGGATGCCATTTTTCATAGTGGGAACTAGTTTCATATAAATGTATGGGGGACCATAACTGTAAAGATAACATACTCATGAACAAAATGAACCTGTAATATTTATTACAACATTTGGATATAATACCATTTAAATTACAAAAAATAACTCTAGGAATATTCTTTATGATAACTTCTTACTTTATTAACAAGAAGTAAAAAATACATATCCCATAACATTTATACAAGTGAAAAAAAGAAGGGTATTGAATAGCATTCCGGTAAAGTTTATGCTAGATATGCAGGTTATTCTCTGGTTCTTCATACCATTTTCAGAAAGAAATTGGGTATGGAGAATTTAATCAGTGTTTTTTTTTTCCCAATTTTCCTTCCTAAAAAAGTGTGATTCTTTTATTTATTTTTCGAAAAAAGAGAGTTAAATATAAGTCAAATGGATAAGTTTGATTTTTTGCAAGTACACATAAATTCTTCTTAAATGGTTTGTTCAACACGTGTTCAAACTGCTATATGACCTGAGATCCTGAGAAATAAATATACTGAAATGAAATATTGAATAAGAGACTCTCTGGGGATTAGAAAAGGCTTCACAATATTTTTTGTTAACAACTTAGTTGAATACGAAATACATAGTTCATATTTATACTGACTAAATACTTTTTGTAAGACTATTTCATAACTGGTACAAAAAAATAACGATTTGTCAGAAATGCAAAAAGTGACATTTTACTGAATATGTGGCCTTCCATGCAATTTAGTGATGAAAACAGAAACTTTCGATTATTCATTTGTATTTACTAGAGGCATATACAACTATCATTTAGGTAGTTAATAATTCAATGTTCACTTGAAATTTAAAATTATGGAGTTTTGAAAAATATTTTTAAAAACATTTCTAGCTCATGCCAAGTCATGGCTGAGACGAAGGACCGGTTAACCTTTATGTTTTTTATCATCAAATCTTGTTTGATCTTTGAGACAATATTAAAAATGAATAATTGTGCAGTAAACAGACACGCTTGTGTTAAGTATCCTTTGAATACATGTACTTCGTCTGTAAATAGGGTTGTTTACGTCTACGTGATCAAAGATCAGCTGAATATCAGTCAACCGAAAGTTACTGCTACAAAGTTTTCCGTAACTAAACTCAAGAAATAACTATGTTTTATCAACGGAACATTTCCCAAAATTTCTATTTGAAACTATTTGCAGTTTAAGATGAATGTATAATTCAAACAAAAATTCTAAATGCTTGAATAAAACAAAAATACGAAAGTGCGTAGTAGTTTACATCTACTTTCGCTTTACACCAGCACCAACAACAGATAACGTTGGTGAAAACAATCCAGGGAAATGTCCCGCAACATCTGAGGTGTATATCTTACAACTAAAGAAAATAATAAATTCTTAACCGATCTCTTGTATGAAAGCGAAATTGTAGCATGTCACGTTCTTCCAAGATGGCGCGGTCAGTAGCTGTGGAACACGACCGGGGAAATTAAAATATCTCATTAAATTCAAATATTTCGTGAAAAAGATGGCCCGCTTGCCCTTGGTAGAAAACCTGGGTAATAGTATATGAGTATAATATTACGAATAGTTTGTCTTTTAAAGCTGTGCATTTTTTGAAAAAAATAATTCATTTTTTCAAATAAATTCGAAGCAAACACTATTTCTAACAGTACCAACAAGTTAAACACAAAACAGGCTGCAAGTCTGTATACATTTTTAACAGTATGCCAAATTTCAAGGTTACCTTTCTCATACTTCAGGAATATTTTTTGTGAATCTTTTACCGAATTTTTACTTTAGCGGAACCTTAACTATACATACGAATTAATATCTGGATATCATACGTCGGTGTATGACTTCATATCAGTTAGGTATAAACCGCCTTGTGTTCTCCAGATGATGTACATTGTATATCTCCTAAATGTCGTAGTTGATATATATGTTTTTCTATTGATATATGGCTTCGATTTTTCAGGAATCAGAATGAAGGATATAGACGTTCGTGTGGGACAAGATGGCACTCGATTTGATACCTTTTGCGCATACTACCATGGGCCAGCAAATGATGGCGAACTTGTAACTTTACGATGTGCACCACACACTGTGGGACGATATGTGAAAGTTTTCAAACCCAAAACAACCACAATCAATTCAAATTATGTTTTAGACCTTTGTGAGGTACAAGTGACAGCGACATTGGTTTGAACAAGCAAATGACATATAGATCTCTGCTTGACTTAGATTGTTTATAGAATCATGGTTTGCGTGATTTTTAAGTGCACGGTAATACATGGATTTAAATATTTTTGGTGTACTGACATTCGTACCGACCAACGTAAAACAAGAAAACACTGCTTCCACATGCTATATTTTCATGGTAATGTAAATACTCTTCAGCGTATTATGTATACCATTGCGAGGAGTTTTGCAATAAACTTTTAACTAAACAATGTTTTGTTTTGTTTTAAATGAGGTTGAACAATAATTTGCATGTATAAAATTTAAAATTCTTTTGTGAAAATTCCGAAGATGTTTCAAATATAAAGAAATGCGTTATTTAGCAGATAATTGTTGGTAGTTGTGTGTGTTTACGGGAACTTCCCACCATTTCGAAGGTTCACCATTCAGGAGGTTCACCAGTCCGATAGAAAAAAAGTCGGAGGCGGAGAATTCTGGTTGCTCCAGATAAGATACTCCACTAGTCCGAAGGTTCAACAGTCCGACAGAAAACATAGGAGGGGTGTTGTGGTGGATCCAGATTTGAAAGTCCCCTCGTCCGAAACTCCATCAGTCCGAAGGTTCACCATTCCGACAGAAAAAGATGTAGACAATGGATTGGGATTGATTCGGATCCCACATTTAGCCTTTTATAGCAGATTTCCCTGGATTGTTTTCACCAATATTATCTGTTGTTGGTGCTGGTGGAAAGAGAAAGTAGATGTAAACTACTACGCACTTTGGTATTTTCGTTTTATTCAAACATTTAGAATTTTTGTTTCAATTATACATTCATCTTAAACTGCAAATAGTTTCAAATAGACTTTGGGAAATGTTCCGTTGATAAAACATCGTTATTTCTTGAGTTTAGTTACGG
>BROG01000960.1:0-172500 GCA_030159075.1 Atrina japonica
CCAAAATAAAAGAAAACATAGCAGGATGTAAAAAGGCTACCATTTCTATAAAATCCAACATCAATGATAAAAGAGAAGAGATAATAACAGAGGTTCACAGACTCTGTGATGATTTGATACAGAAGGCTGGAGATGAGGAGAAACATCACATTTTAGATGCAGACAAAGCCATACAGAAAATACAACATACAGCCAAAGAGATACAAATACATATGACCAAAAGTAAGGAAGCTCTGACACAACTGGCCTCCGAACAAATCAGATTCAACCACGAGAAACTCGATTTAATACACCTTGAGGTTCCAAAGACTACTCCACTGCAAATCCCCACCTTTAAACCAGGTACACTGGACAACGTACAAATCAGTGCACAAATAGGGGAACTCATGATTCCAGTGTGTCAACAAACATACATTGTGCCTGATGTCTTTGATGTATCTATCATACAGAGAAACCAGTGTGAAGGGACGATAAATGCTGTCAGTACTGTAGATGTATATCAAGCTTGGTTCCTCAAAGTATTTAATAAAAAACCAACTGATTCTTGTTACCATTGATAATCAGGAGACAGATTGTTTAAATACAAAGTTTGACATATTTGATTTTGTTGTTACTCCATCAGGTGACATCATTGCAACAGATTACAATGGTAGATGTATCTGGATAATGACACAGACAGGACAGGTCACACAGACCATCGACACAAATCCCAATCAGCCATCAGGTGTTTGTCTTGGTAACAATAACAAGGAGATTGTAGTCTGTGTCAGCACACCAGATAAATCCAGCTTTAAAGTGGTGGTGTATAACAGAGGTGGGAAGGAGATACATACCATAAACTACACAGACCAACCAGTGAGACAATATTTTGCACAGAGAGTTACACAGAATAACAGGGGAGATTACTGTGTAGCACACCGGGATCACAACAAAGTGTATGTAATGGAAAGTGATGGTGCACTAAGATACACATATGATGGTTCTGGAGCTGGGAAGATGAAGGAGAAATTTTTGCCATGGGCTGTCTGCAGTGATATTTACAACCATCTGTTTATTTCAGATAACAATAACCACAATATACACATGTTGGATGATGAAGGCAAGTTCCTCAGATTTATACTAACAGAACAGGATGGTATAAATATGCCTACTGGACTATGTATTGATAAGGATGGGAGGTTATGGGTTGGACAGTGGAATGGTCAACTGTGTATTGTAAAATATCTCAAGTAAACAGTCTCTAAGATCTATCAATAGTTAGTTTAGATCAGGATATTTAGAGATGTGCGGTGGCTTATTTGTGTTATTTCGTTGTTTCGACCTTTTGCCCCGAAAGGACGACATTTAGTGCTTCTTAACTGTCGACCTGTCGATGTGTCGCCTAGAAATTTCGAGATTTAGTGCCTTTCAATTGGTGACCTTTCATTGTTTCGTCCCGAAATTTCGAGATTTAGTACATTCAATTGATGACCTTTTGTTGCTTCGCCCCAAAAGGTTGAGATTTTATTTTTCTTAATTCGTGACCTTTCATTGTTTCACCCTTTCTGGGCAAATTGTTTCGCAAAAGGACAACATTGTTGGTCGCTAATTAGCGACCCTAAAATCTCATCATTTCGCATAAAAATGTTGACCTTTCATTGTGTTGCTTGAAAAGACGAGATTTAGTACTTCTTAATTGGCGACCTTTCATTGTTTTGCCCCGAAAGGACGAGAATTAGTACTTCTTAATTGGCGACCTTTCTTTGCTTTGCCCCGAAAGGATGATATTTAGAACTTTTAAATTGTCGAACTTTCGTTGTTTCACCCCAAAAGGTCGAGATTTTATAGTAGGCCTGCTTCTTAATCGGCAACCTTGATTCTTTCCTTCGAGCATGAAATCATTGTCAATAATCGGACAGACACAAACTTTTTTGGCTTTATCACGTTAGCTTTATCTTTGATAATTACTTAAGCTGTATGTGTGGTAATTATCCTAACTGTATGTTTGGTAATTTCTTTACCTGTATGTATGTTGTAATTATTTCATTGTAAAAAAAAATACCAATAGAATGTTATAATGCAACTATACATGTATTTTGTTATAATGAGTTGGTTCTTATTTTCCTTTAAAGGCACACTGGTTGTCATTTTGATAAAATAAATCCAAGGATTCGACCAAAACTTTGATTTAAAAAGCTGAAAAGATATATTTCTTTAGAAAATCATGGAAAAGTATCATGCATATAGTACCTTAATTTAATGAAATGCTCCGACGATTTCTATTCCTGCCATCTGCGTAAGAATACAAATGTTTACTCGCCCATCATTCATATTCGACTTCTTTTCAGATAATTACAACATTATAACTTCTTTTTCCAATCCGAGATCTTTTAAAAACATTTCAATGATATAAAACGTCGAATATTTTGAAACTTTTAATACAAATAAAAGAAAATATTTGGACAGCTTGGCATGCCTTTAAACACACACATTTGTTTTCGTGATGTTTGAAGCCACACATTATGTATATTTTCATATATTATTCAAAGTTCTTGCAAAAAAATATCAAGCAGTGGTTTTCATTTTGTAGGATGTTACAGAAAAAACATGTTAGGTAAGACATCTGAGTTCATTTCATTGTAGTTCTTTGATATTATTGCAGAGGCTGAAAAATTTATTTCAGCTGCTTGGGTCCGCGACTTTTTTGTTAAAGTTTGCCTGGGTCCGGTCCTCTAACATATGGGTGCAATATCAATAAATCTAAGTCATAGTTTTAATATAATCAATCAATACAAATAACAATTATCAAAGGTGTAGACACAAAATATATCAACCAAAATATGCCACAAAATCATATGAGAAAATGATGATTGAACTTTATAAAGGAAACAAATAAAGAAAGAAAGAAATTGACAGAATAGTCATTCATTGATTCAGACTTGTTAGGTCCTCGGACCTACACAGCAAAAAAAGGACCGAGTCCGAAAGTAAAATATGTAGGTCCCGGACCTCGGAATTAAGGAATTTTCAGCCCCTGTTATTGTACATGTAGTTGTTTTACTTGGTATTAACCAGACTCATGGTCACCTATTAATATCGTCTTTGTGTGCCGTCGTCAATTGTAAATTTTCAAACATTTTTTACTTCTTCTCAAGAAGCAATGTACCAATTTCAACCAAACTTGGTAGGATCTTCAACAATATTAAGTTGTATAAAGTTTGTTAAGGAAAGGGGCTAGGTTCCAGAGTAGCTACAAAGGGGGCAGTGCCAAAACTTTGTACCTCCTTAGACATTTTCTTTTTGTAAATCAACGACCAGATTTCTTTCAATTTCGATATGTCTGATCATCTACAAAGTTTGCGAATGAAAAGAAAATCTGTTCTTTAATGAGCTACAAGGGATTGCTCACATGACATTGTGTAGTGTTAAACAAATGGCTTTTTAACTCAAAATAATTGATTGACCTGTTTGAAATCTTTGTGACTTATGAGAGGATCACTTTGACAAAGTTCAATGGTCATGGGTCAGAGATCATGGTAAAAAAAATACCTCAGTGAAAATTTCAGATTTTGATAAGCTTTTGAACATTTGTTCTCAAGAACCAATAGCTCAGTTTTAACGAAACTTGCTACCTGTAGGAACTCGACCTATGTGAAGCTGCATAAAGTTTGCAAATGATATTGGGCTATGAGAAAATTGTCAAGATAGCAACACCTTAGTAAACGGAAAATGTTATACTTTTCGTAACGTTTCAGTATTTTCGGCTTCTCATGAACCAGTTCGCCGATTGTAATCAAACACTGTCGGAGGTTTGTGAATGAAAAGTGTTTTAAGTCCCATAGGGGTTTGCAAAAGAACCAAAAATTCATAAAAAAAAGATTTAAAAGTTTTCTTCTCATAAGCCAATGATCAGCATATACCCCTGTAATCTTGATTTTTCGCAGTTATCTGTTAAAGCCAAATTTTCGGCCTCTTTTTCAGCAGTTTTTTGTTTTAAAGATTATCCAGAAAAGTGACATTTTGGTTCCTTTTTGTTGATATTATTAAGAACAGCTGGTTTCATTTTAATGTTCGAACACAAATTGTAAAACAAACTTGTAAAACAATTCATTGAATTGTTTATGTATCAAGAACTCTAAAGGTCTAATACCAAACTGTATTACAGAAATATGTGATTCCATTTCATGTATCGTAACTTTCTATCTTAAATCATATTCTATGTTTGGAAATAGTATTCCAATTTCTTTCTTCTTGCAAAAAGAATCGGAAATATTGTGTTTTTGTGAATTTAACTCCAAAATATTTGTAGATATGTACATGTACATGTAGGTGTACCAAGAAAAAGTGGCACATCTGGGTAGAGTCAAAAACCAAAACGATACGGTCTACTTTCCAAAAATATGTTGTACGGGTAAAACACATTGCCTTGTACAGAGTCCATGCATTACTGAATCTCTAATACTTTTGTGACAACAAGAAGCTTGTAATCCCTGTTATGATTTGATTTAGACTCTTTTTGTTTGTAAACATATGCCAATTTATCTTGGTAGACCTGTATATTTATATTCTTTTTATATCATAAGTTAAACCATTAAATGTGCTTGAGCAAAAGAAAAAATATGTGTGTAAATCTAATCATATAAAAACAATATATATTAAAGAATTACAGAAATTTGTGTTATTTTTACATTTTTATTGTTTTTTGGACAAAAGTGATATGGGCCTACTTAATTACCTCTCGTGCTTTTCAATTCAAGAATGGCTGTCGGTTTCCAATGACAGAGGAGAAAACTGGGTTACAATGTATCCGGGAAATGATATCGATTTTCTGTTTGTAAACTGAAAAACTTTCTCACATAATCAACACTGGATCAATAGGGACTTTAAACCGCCACAGTATAGATGTGAGCTAATTCTTGATTCAAATCACTAAATTATGGAGGCCCTTGTTTTATCGAAATAATACCTCAATCAGGGGTGTAAAATTTGACCGGGCGAGTTGATTTTACCATGAACTAGTCCGACTGGGCGAGTTGTAATTATGGAGAACACATCGAACATTTCATCTTTTGTACTAAACTTTTCCTCTATATGGACCAATGAAAGTCTATAATCTTTAATTCCATGGTTAAAAAGATCTATAGACTTAAGTGATTAAACACAAAGTCTTCTCAAATTCAGTAGTCTGCATCTGTTCCAAATATTTATCGTAGATTTATACAAAAAGGATGTACCATTTCCCTCTCATGTTTCTGTTGTGAAAGATTTAATTTGTCTTTATTACAGATGAAAAGCGACATGTTTCTCATTTTAACACAAGTTATTTACTCTCAAATTCAACTGATTTACGACAGTTATGTTACTTTCAACCGGCAAAGGGTTCCATGCTGTTTCAATATGGGACAAGCCTAATGGCTTCTGATTCTTTAACATGGAAGGTCACGACCTCGGTGACGTAATAGCACGTGCTGGACATGATTCCCCTTGAACTATTTATAGGTAGATTTTTTGAATGTAAACAATAGTATGTGGTAAAGGCATGTTCTACATGACCATGTATAAACAGAAAAATATATATAGGCTCATACTAGATACAGTTAGATGAATATTCTAAAATCTGAAGGGCGAGTGGAAGTCAGATAAGGGCGAATCAGCCTTGAAACTTACTAGTCCGACAGGGCGAGTTGATCTTGGAAAAGGTTTAAACCCTGAGTCATCATATTAGAGAGAAGTTATGTTTTCTTTTTGAAGCACCAGTCTGCATCACACAGGTCGGTGTTGTTGTTGTTGTATTGTTGTTTAACGTCTTTCACTCTTATGGAGACGTCAGCAAATGCTGGCGAATGGCTTCAAATTTTGGCCTATGCTCTGCACTTCTGGCCATTGGGCTATGAGGGTTCTTTAATGTGTAAACACCTACTGTGTTACGAGACCTCGGCTTTTACTGTCTCAGTCCGAAGGACAGAAAACCGACCTACCGCCAGGTGGAATCGAACTCACGATCAAGAGTACCCTTGTGCCCTTGAAGAGACCACTGGCCTGAAATAAACAACAAATTAAATAAATAGTCATTGGACGTGTTTGTCTGAACGACACATTCAGCATGATTACAGTTTTTAAAATGGTCGTCGCTGGTTTTAATACTGGTCAAGGACCAGTGGTCCGCTAGGACCAGTGGTCGGCTATGGTGTGATTTCGTGTTTAGTATCTACCACCACAATATTTATTTCCTTTGGTTTGAGAAAAATACCCTAAAACTGATGATTGATGTAAAAATAAATTCACAAAAACGTGTTGTATATAGCCGAAATAATATAACAGCCGACTACTGGTCCTAGCCGACCACTGGTCCCCGATCAGTAGTGGGTTAGCAAAACTGGTAACAATGTACCCGGTAAGAGACCACTGGCCTTCAGCAAGTCAACTGACAAACTTTCTCTCAAATTAAGTTTAGATTTAAACGGAACAAGAACTCATGATGACTACAGGTGACAGGCTCCGTATCATTTAAATTGTGATGCTCTAATGTACTTGGAGACCCCAACAGGTAACAATACAGGTAGAAAATGAATTTCTTATATTTAAGTGATCAATCACAATGGGTACCACTACTTACACTTCCTGTCATTATGGAAGTGACCAGTCACACTGGGTACCACTACTAGAACCTCCTGTCGCTATGTTATTGAACAGTCACACTGGGTACCATCCCTACAACTTCATTACATGATGTAACTGAAAAGACACATTCGGTACAGTACTACAACTTTCTGTCATTATGTAAGTAAACGTTCACAAGAGTAGAACTTCCTGTCATTATGTAAGTGTACAGTCACACTGGCTACCACTACTAGAACTTACTGTCACTATGTAAGTGTACAGTCACACTGGCTACCACTACTAGAACTTCCTGTTTCATTATATAAGTGAACAGTCACACTGGCTACCACTACTAGAACTTCCTGTCATTATGTAAGTGTACAGTCACACTGGCTACCACTACTAGAACTTCCTGTCACTATGTAAGTGTACAGTCACACTGGCTACCATCCCTAGAACTTCTGTTTCATTATATAAGTGAACGGTCACACTGGCTACCACTACTAGAACTTCCTGTCATTATGTAAGTGTACAGTCACACTGACTACCACTACTAGAACTTCCTGTCATTATGTAAGTGTACAGTCACACTGGCTACCACTACTAGAACTTCCTGTCACTATGTAAGTGTACAGTCACACTGGCTACCATCCCTAGAACTTCCTGTTTCATTATATAAGTGAACGGTCACACTGGCTACCACTACTAGAACTTCCTGTCATTATGTAAGTGTACAGTAACACTGGCTACCACTACTAGAACTTCCTGTCATTATGTAAGTGTACAGTCACACTGGCTACCACTACTAGAACTTCCTGTCACTATGTAAGTGTACAGTCACACTGGCTACCACTACTAGAACTTCCTGTTACTATTTAAGTGTACAGTCACACTGGGTACCATCCCTAGAACTTCCTGTTTCATTATATAAGTGAACGGTCACACTGGCTACCACTACTAGAACTTCCTGTTACTATGTAAGTGTACAGTCACACTGGGTACAACTACTAGAACTTCCTGTCACTATGTAAGTGTACAGTCACACTGGCTACCATCCCTAGAACTTCCTGTTTCATTATATAAGTGAACGGTCACACTGGCTACCACTACTAGAACTTCCTGTCACTATGTAAGTGTACAGTCACACTGGCTACCACTACTAGAACTTCCTGTCACTATGTAAGTGTACAGTCACACTGGCTACCACTACTAGAACTTCCTGTCACTATGTAAGTGTACAGTCACACTGGCTACCACCCCTAGAACTTCCTGTCACTATGTAAGTGTACAGTCACACTGGCTACCACTACTAGAACTTCCTGTCACTATGTAAGTGTACAGTCACACTGGCTACCACTACTAGAACTTCCTGTCACTATGTAAGTGTACAGTCACACTGGCTACCACTACTAGAACTTCCTGTCACTATGTAAGTGTACAGTCACACTGGCTACCACCCCTAGAACTTCCTGTCACTATGTAAGTGTACAGTCACACTGGCTACCTCTACTAGAACTTCCTGTCACTATGTAAGTGAACAGTCACACTGGCTACCACTACTAGAACTTCCTGTCACTATGTAAGTGTACAGTCACACTGTCTACCACTACTAGAACTTCCTGTTACTATTTAAGTGTACAGTCACACTGGGTACCATCCCTAGAACTTCCTGTTTCAATATATAAGTGAACGGTCACACTGGCTACCACTACTAGAACTTCCTGTTACTATGTAAGTGTACAGTCACACTGGGTACAACTACTAGAATTGCCGGACATTATGTAAGTAAACAGTCACACTGATTCCCACAGATAAAACATCATAACAATGAAATCCCAACCCTGATACAAATTCTAGATTATGATACGTTCCACCCTAAACTTGTCTGGATGAACTTGGTTATCCACACAAAATGTAAATATCTTAGCAAAAATTCCATGTTTAAATGATAAAACTCGAACTTTCCAAATTTCTTGGCGCATCAGTTCAATACGAAAGTCTATAAGTATCAAAGAAAAAATAAAATTATCTCGTAATTACGAGATAGTTATCTCGTTATTACGAGAAGAAATCTCGTAATTACGAGATAATTATGTCGTTATCACGAGAAAAGATCTCGTAATTACGAGATAGTTAGGGATAGGAAATTATAGAGACACGGACATTTTCGGTCCGGCCGGACGTATTTTGATTATTATACGACAGCGTTCATAATTCTACGGGAGAGTAATGCTGTCATATGTAAAAATATATAATCCCGAAATTTCGAGTTATTATCTCTAAATATCGAGTTAATATAAAATTTTCGAGTTATCTACTTTGAATTTTAGAGTGGTATTAATAGATGCATTCAGTTCTGGTCAGCACAACAACTGGTCAGAGACCTACGTGAAGCCATTGGAATTAATCTTAATCTTGAACATTAGTGATTGATCATATAACACTGATTAATTTTACCTCAATATCTGGACAAATATTCCAATATCTCAAGAAAAAATCAAGAAAATTTATTATGTGTAATTTATGTTTACTTGAGTTAAAGAGAATTTAATTTGCTCAATTATAACGATTAATTAGATATCGCCAGAACCCTTATGTCAACCATCGTTGCTAATAACCATTACAAATTTGGTCATTATTAGAATAATAAAATTTCATGTTTTTATTTCCATTATCAAAATGATGAAAATATTACATATAATGAAGCGCACAAACACACATACTGATAATTTCGAATTATTATCTCGAAATTTCGGTTATTATTATTATATATATTACGAGATAATTAACTATAATTTCCTATCCCTAACTATCTCGTAATAACAAGATCTTTTCTCGTAATAACGAGATACGTATCTCGTTATTACGAGATAAATATCTCGTAATTACGAGATCATTTCTCGTTATTACGACATAATTATCTCGTAATTACCAGATCTTTTCTCGTAATAACGAGATAACTATCTCGTAACTACGAGATAATTTTTATTTTTTCTTTGATACTAATCGGCTTTCGTAGTTCAATCAAATGCTCTGTGATATGTTTATTATGGGCAGGGAAAACTCCAAGTTATTTTACTATAGGCGTCGTCCGGGTCAACATCTGACTGAATGAGAGAAAGGCAAATGTTCAGCACTACAATATATAAACAAAATGTCCAAGGATGAAAATGTTAGATGGTGGTTATAGGAGTTTTTTGTTACTCTGCTAGACTCTATAGATTAGCGATAAATGAGTTATCCAAGGTTAGGGAAACCACTCCCCCAAAATTAGGTCATAGATATGATATCAAGGAATTAGGACATAAACATTTAGACTTGTTAGACTATACACATCAAATTGATCACTTCAAATGTTCTGTATGCCTAAATAAAAGTCAAGTGAGTGATACAGGCTCAGATAAGTACAAGTCATCATTCAAAGTAGGTAGCGATTGTAGACATTTTACATGATATCTTCTCAACACAGTATTACTTGGTTTTGTGACCCTACAATATAAATTCAGTGTCACCTCCTCCATTACTAAATGACATTTTCACATTTCAGATTAGGAATGGCAACTGCAACCTACCAAACACCAATAACATGCGGTATGTGTGAAACGCCTGCATACTTGGATTTCTTCTGCCTTACATGTAAAGGGAACTTGTGTATACCTTGCCAAAACAGCCAAGCACGAGCCCCTATGTTGAGACACCACACAGGCTTACCAATATTGGAAGGAGTAAAACCCTTAGCAAAGGAAGAAGAATGTTATACACATAAACCATCTCTATACTCCATGTATTGTGTTGACTGCAACAAATTTATCTGCATCAAATGTGTAAGCAGCGGTGAACATAAAAGTCATGATATTGGTGAAATAGAGACTGCCTTGCAGAAAGTTTCAAGGAGATATACATAAATACCATATAGGCACTAGAAACCAGATATTTACATAAATGAAATATGAGGAGGTTAGGATAAAACAAAACATAGCAGAGTGTAAAAATGTCAACATATCTATAAAATCCAACATTGACGATAGAAGATCGGAATCGATTAAGGCAATACACAGTGTCTGTGATGAAGATGAGGAAAAACATTACGTTTTAAGTATTGACAAAGCCAAAGTCAGAAAGTACCAGATACAGCCAAAGACATCAGCCTGATGACCAAATGTAAGGAAGCTATGACAAAACTCACCTCTGAACAAATCAAATTTAACCAGGATAAACCCAGTTTAACTAATCTTGTTGTACCAGAGTGTCCTTCATTGCAACCTCCAACCTTCAAACCAGGTAGACTTGATAAAGTACAAATCAGCGTACAAATAGGGGACCTCCTTCCACACAGTCAACAATCATTTAATGTGTCTGGTGCCTTTGATGTATCTATCATACAGAGAAACCAAGTAGCAAATGCTATTTATTCTGCCAGTGCTGAAGATGCATATCAAGCTTGGGTCCTCGAAGGCTTTAATGAAAGAAACTTGTATGTTGTTCACATCGATGGAAAGGAAACAAATAATTTGAATACAAAGTTTGGAATATCTAATTTTGCTGTTACAACATCAGGTAACAAAATTGCAACAGATTACCATGGTAGATGTATCAGGATAATAACACAGACAGGACAGGTCACTCAGACCATCAACACAAATCCCAATCACCAATCAGGTGTTTGTCTTGGTAACAATAACCAGGAGATTGTAGTCTGTGTCAACACACCAGATGAATCCAGCAGTAAACTGTTGGTGTATAGCAGAGATGGGAAGGATATACGTACCATAAACTACACAAACAAACCAGTAGGAAAATACATTGGTCAGAGAGTAACACAGAATTTCTGTAGCACACTGGGGTCACAACAGCGTGCATGTAGTGGATAGTAATGGTGCACTAAGATACATATATGATGGATCTAGAGCTGGGAGGATGGGTGGAGAAATTTACGCTATATGATATTTACGACCATCTGTTTATTTCAGATTGCAATAACCACAATATACACATGTTGGATGATGAAGGCAAGTTCCTCAGATTTATATTAACAGAACAGGGTGTTATAACTAAGCCTACTGGACTATGTATTGATAAGGATGGGAGGTTATGGATGGGACAGGGGAATGGTCAAATGCGTATTGTAAAATATCTCAAGTAAACAAAATCTCTAAGATCTATCAATAGTTAGTGTAGAACAGGATACATAGATATGCAACAATTATTCAAACAAAGAAGTTATACCTAAATGACTAGTGTAACCCGTGCTGATGATGACTCCATAATATCCAACAAAATACGGGACATTTAACAACTAGTATTGCTTCCATCATTTAGGCCTATAAAGAAATTTCAAACAAAGGATTGTATAACTGTAACATTACACGAGAAAGGATGTGGAAACCAACAAAATTTTACCAAAGAAAATACAGTACAGGTGATATATCTTATCGTCATCTTTTGGAAATACTCGAAAAGCATATATTTTCGAAGAGGAATTAAACATTTTTAATTACGTGGATAACCAAAATCAAGAAATAAACTCAAGGCAAAATAAATGTGTACTTGGATGAAGGACAATAGGACATTGCATAATGAACAGATCACGATGGGCAATATAGATATACAGTCAAATCTGCATCAAAGGCCACCTCTGTATAATGGGCACCTACATATAAAGGCCATAACATAACCTTTGGTAACTTTTTATAATGAACAAACCTCTTTATAAAGACCACCTGTCTATAACTGCTACTGTTGCCTGTTCCCTTGAATGACCTTTACAGGCAAGTTTGACTGTATCCAATTCATATAACTTGGAACGGCGGAGTAACCTTTTGATTATCATACGGATGATTCTACTCACTTTTCGGTTACGACAAGCTACACAGAGAAAACTTTTTTGTTCTCATTGGATATTGTCTTATGTATGATGGCAAGAAGAAACAATTACTCTTGCCCGTGTAATTTTAATTTCATGCTTTATTACCTAACGTTGTAGCTTGTCCAGGTGAAGAAAGGAATCATGAGACTCGGCTCGCCAGGTTATAGGGATTTTACTATATGTACCTCTATTGGTGTCGATGTATTACACAAAAATGATCCATATAATGTTTTTATTTCTGTACCATACATCAAATACTGAGATGAAACTAATTAAACTATGCACTAACTAGAATTTGAGCAAATTCTTGGTCACAAACTACGAAGCCACGAAAACGCGTGTTTCAATGAATGTAGAGGTGAGAGACTTTATGATTTTAACGATGCTCTAACAACTTGTTTCCTATACAGCGGAACACTGAACACTCATTCATCAATTAGCCATATGAATCCAATAGTGCCATCATCCCACCTCTCCACAATTTGTGGCGAAAAAATTCTCTCATATAATTATTTCCTGGGAGCATGAAATCACTGTCAATAATCACACAGACACAAACGTTTTTGCTATTTTGCATGTTTGATAATTACTTTAGCTGTATTTTCGGTAATTATTTTAGCTGTATGTTTGTTAATTACCTTAGCTGTATATTTGGTAATTATTTTAGCTGTATGTTCAGTAATTACCGTTGCTGTATGTTTGGTAATTATTTGAGTTGTATGTTTGGTAATTATTTGAGTTGTATGTTTGGTAATTACCTTAGCTGTATGTTTGGTAATTACTACAAGTTATACATCACTACATTTCTTTTGTTTTTATTTATAGCTTTTCAGCTCGCCGAAAACTCTTCGCTTATAATAAGATATCACCAGCTTTAAGCGAAGGGCAACAATTTGGACTGTAATTTGAAATATAGACACAAAATATTGCTATTAAAACAAAATATTTCATTGTAAAAAAAAATATCTTGTTGTAACGACAAATGTCTTGTGATGTTAACATATCACTGGAATGTCATAATGCAAATGTATTTTGTATTTTCCTTTAAAGGCACACAGGCTGTCATTTTGATAAAAAAAAATCCCGGGATTCGACCTAAACTTTGATAAAAAAAGCTGAAAAGATATATTTCCGTAGAAAATCTTAATGTAACATGCATATATTGCCTTGATTTAATGACATGCGCCGTCGATTTATATTTCTGCCACCCAGGTAAGAATACAAATGTTTGTTCGCCTGTCATTCATATTCGACTTCTTTTCAGACAATTACAACATAATAACACGTCTTTTTTAAATCCGGGATCTTTCAAAAGTCGAATATTTGAAACTTTTAGTAAAAAATTTTTATTTAAATATTATGACAGCTTGCATGCCTTTAAACACACATTTTTTCGTTTTAATGGTGTTTTAAGCCACACGTTATAAATATTTTAATATATAATTCAAAGTTCTTGCATAAGATATCCAGAAATTTTGTTAATTTTTTTCAGGACTTTATACCAAAAATTATATTAGTTAAGACACCTGGGTTCATTTCATTGGAATGTTTGAATATTATTGTAGTTGATTGAAAAATGTGGTTTTAGTTGGTAACCAGGCTTATGGTCATCTATTACGATCGTCTTTTATCTTCCGTCGTCCATTGTTAACTTTTAAACATTTTTTTACTTCATCTCAAGAACCAATCAGCCAATTTCAACCAAACTTGATAGGAGCTTTAACAACATGAAGCTTTATAAAATTTGCCTATCAAAAGGGGCTAGGTCCCATAGTAGCTCCAAAAGGGGCAAAACAGTGCCAAAAAATACATCTTTAAATATTTTCTTTTCATAAATTAATGACCAAATTTCTGTTAAATTTGGCATGCCTGATTGTCTGCAAAGTTTTCAAATTAAGGAAAATCTGTTCATTAATGAGCTACGAGGGAGTAGTTAAATGACATTGTACCGTCTTAAATGGCGTTTTAACTCAAAATTGATTGACTTTTTGTATACAACATTTTTGTGAATTATATATGACAAAGTTAAATAGCCATGAGGTCAAAGGTCAAGGTTAAAAATACCAGAACTTTGATAAACTTTTGAACATTTCTTCTCAAGAACCAATGGGTCAATTTTAACCAAACATGCATAAAGTTTGCAAATGACATAGGGCTATGAGAAAATTGTCAAGATCACAACACCTTAGTAAATGGAAAATGTAGTATTTTTTGTAACGTTTCAACATTTTCGATTTCTCATGAACCAATTGGCCAATTATAACCACTGTCAAAACTTTATGTTCCCTTGTGAAGCTGTTTAAAGTTTGTGAATGAAGAACAGTTAGGTCCCATAGGGACTGCAAAAGTGGAAAAACGTCATAAATTAAAAAAAAACTTTCAAAGTCAAGTGATCAGTACATCCCAACTGTAATCATAGATTTTACTCAGATGTCTGTTAAAGCACATTGGACGTCTTGTTCATAAAGTACTGCAGTTTCATGTTTTAAAGATTAGCCAGAAATGTGACATTTTTGTTCCTTTTTGTTCATTGTTGACAAAAACTATATTACTAAAAACAGCTGGTTTCATTTTAATGTTAGAACATTATAAAACAAGCTTGTAAAACAATTCAATGTGTTGTTTATATATACAGGTATATGTATATGTATCAAGTACTCTCGATTTCAAATAGTGAAAACATATTACAGAAATATGTGATTCCTGTTCATATTTTGTAACTTTTTACCAAAAATCATATTAGCCAAGACATGCTTTAATTTTTATGTTTGGATATTTTTTCATAAAGTATTCCAATTTCTTCTTGTAAATAGAATCCAGAAATGTTATATTTTTGTGAATTTTACCCCAAAATATTTGTACATACATTTAAATTCTTTTCATATTATAAATTAAATGTACTAGAGCAAAATAAAATTACGTGTGTAAATCTAATCTTCTGAAAACAATATATATTTAAAAATTACAGAATTTGTTTTTATTTGTACATTTTTATTGTTTTTAGGACAAAAGTGATATTTCTTGACTCTCATCCTTTTTTCAATTCAACAATGGCCGTCAGTTTTCAATGATGGAGGAGAAAACCTAGTTACAATGCATCAGGGAAGTGTTGTCGACTTTCTGTTTGTAAACTGGCAAACTTTCTCACATAATCAACTCTGGTTCCATAGTAACTTACACCTGAGCTGATAAGAAGTGAGCGAATTCTTGATTCAAATCACTAAATTACAGAGTCCCTTGTTTCACCGAAATAATACCTTGTTATTATTAGATGCATGACGTACTGCAAGCTACTGACTGAGGCAGGCCGGCTCCCAAAACTATTCAACAGTGGTCTCACAAGACAGGTGAAACCTCTAAAAGAGGATTTATTTAAAGGATTATTTTAGTGAGTGGTTTTTCAAGATGTGGTCCCATAAGACAAGTGTGATCTCATGAGACAGAAATCTAACGACAGGCTGCACTGTTATGCATATTCCCAGAATGATTCTTATCACAAGCAGAGATTATAAAAGTGGTAAATGATTAATTGAAGACCATTTCCTGCTCCTGGAGCTAGGCTTAAAACTGGGTCATCATATTTCTTGATGACCGGGCCTCTGTAACTTTATCGATTGTCCGTACATATTGACTTTAGTTCTTACTGCTCCCAGTATTCACTGACCCACATGATAGCAATGGCCGCAACTTCTCCCCGTATAATGTTACTTGGGAATTTTGAATATTGTTTTTATGCCACACTCAACAACCTGGGGACCGGTTTTTAAATGTGGCGGAGAGAACCCGGTCACAATGTATCCAGAAAAATGCCACCGCTCTTCAGCAAGTAAACTGGCAAACTTTCTCACAAAAAAAATCAGCTTGAACATGTGACTGACCAGAAATTCAAAACACGATGCCAGAACCACTCAGCCATGGAGGCCCATGTGTCTTGGGTGATCGAAGAAGAAAAAAGACATACGCTGAAAATTTATACAGTTACATTT
Organism: Atrina japonica; assembly: GCA_030159075.1. Taxonomy (NCBI): domain Eukaryota; kingdom Metazoa; phylum Mollusca; class Bivalvia; order Pterioida; family Pinnidae; genus Atrina; species Atrina japonica. Next base: position 16,432 of record BROG01000960.1, read on the forward strand.
TAATCAACTATTCAAATCTACATTGTCTACATCAGAACACATTCTTGTTATCCCATCTGATAAACTTTCAGCAGAATTTTTTGATTCGACAGTTTTAGAATTTGAGTCGCTTAAAAGTTCTCGACACACAGCTCCAGATTCTATGATGGAGTCGGTCACTTGACTTTCGTCCAGTCTTTCAGACTCCTCTGGATTTATTGTGTTTGCTGTGTTACTATTATCACCATCTGATGTCAAGGTATGAAAGGCGTTATCTGGTTTCGCCAGTTGATCTGTTTTTCGCAGCAGACACGCCTCTTTGTATGGTGGATTGATTGGCTTTTGTCGTGGGGCGTGATACACATACTCCTTTCCCTGTTCCAGCTGAAAATGTGAGATCAGAATGAAAGTAAATTCTGGAGCTTGTCATCCCTACAAATCATAATGAAATGTTCCACAACTAAGGAAAAGAGATTACAGATCAAGCGGGGAGGAGAGATAACATCAAACAATGTTAATTACAATCACGGTGGTCTGGCTGTGGAGCATTGACCTAGAAAGCTACAGATTTGGGGTTCAAATCTAGACCACACCACAAATCTGCACCACACCACAAATCTGCACCACACCAAACTTTTTATGGGCCCATACCATTGACAGAAACAGACCAGCATGTACAACTTAGTTCCACCAATGGACTGGCACCTGGGTTCCTTCCCATGAATCAACAATTTTCATTGCAGGCACTGCCATAAAACTGAACTTTACAACTCTGATTTCCTAAAGTAACAATGTTTTCAAATGATGTCTGTGAAACTTATCATACACAAAAAAAAAAGATAATGAATTTTCAGAATAAAAAATGTTTCTTCAAAATGAAAATATTCTGAAACCTGTCAGTTCCATTTATGTTTTGACTTCTGGAGAATTGACAAAACCTGGCTAACACTAGCATGTGCTCTACCAATGGTTAGCGCCCTAGTGTTCCTTCCAAAAGTGCACTAAATAAGAGGTGAAAGTTACAAGTGTTGGATGAGTGGTCCTATGTTATGACAGGTATGGTATGCGAAAGAACCCTCATTGTATCGGTGTTAGTCCATAGTTTAGGTCTAACTTTGAAGGACTTCTTCTTTAGCTGGCGATACTTTTTTTTTACCGTATGTTGAAACGTAATCAATGGAGAAAGGAATTTATTACTGGTCATGTTTGATGACTGTATGAATAATGTTCCCACGTGACGACATTTTTTACAAAATAATGACCAAAAAAAAAAATAAAAAACACTTTTCAAAGTTACTTGGACACACAGTAGACACAAATTAATAATCAAGAATGACTAAGTCACCTCCAGAAAACTCATAAAAAGAAAAATCGAGTACCTCTAAAGGGTAAGTTCTGTCAGAGTCAAAGCCTTTTAAATCTCCACATGCTAGAAATGGTACGATGATCCTGTTTGATCCGTTCAAGCTATTGTAATCAATATCTGTAAAAGATTACCAAATAATGAAAAAGTTGCCATGACAACAAATGGTTCATGAAAGCTGCAAAACAGAATACATAAACTAATATATACAACCTTAAAATGAACTTACAATGAAACAAATGTATGTTGCATTGACCTGAAACCTTATGCCGAAAATTACAATGGGGATACTTAATTCTATGAAAATGTACATCTAGTTATAATGGCCATTTCTCATTCTTTCTATCGATGGCAATTATCGTTGTAGACTCGGTGTCAGTAAGATGCCGTAACCATGGCAATTATATAAAATATTAAACTATCAGAGATGAGTCTTACACGATGATGTAACCATGGTGATTAACATTGAATTGTCAGTGATGGTCTTAGACGATGTCGTAACCATCTGAAACATTGGACTGTCAGTGGTGAGTCTTACACAATGCTGTTGCCATGGTGATTATAGAAAAATCAGTTTTCTATAAACTATACCAACAATGGGTCTTGCACAATATACATGTATGTTGAATCTAAATATAATAATATCATTAGAAATAACTGTTTACACGGAAATTTAGAATTTCGCCTCAGGTTATTTTTGTCCTTTTATAAGAGAAAATATGTTCAGCCCATATGAAATTCCATCACGGTCACCAAAGTCACATTGATGTCATGAATTACCTGGTTCACCTATTTAGTTTGAAAATTTTCGATTTCTTTTTAAATTTGCCATCTCTTCTAAGGGTGAATATGGCGAAAATATCGAGGTATATGGTATATAGCACAACATGATATTTATGGGGATAGTATACATAACATGAGATGTATGATTAGTATTATATTGTATATGATACATAAGGGTGCCACAGTTCGGTTAAAAACCAAAGAACCAAACCGTTGACATTGAACCGATCAGTTCGGTTCTTGTATTCCAGATTTCGGTTCGGTTCGGTTCAAAAATTATTATTCAATAAGGTCTTTCTAATGACCCAAACGGCACGACATTTACTTGAAGCGGACACCAATACTTCTAATAAAAAAAAACCTAATATTCTTTATCAGAATATAAAATAATCTATAAATGATAAATACAGATATAATTTGAATGTAGAGATGTGATAATATATCCAGCCTCTCAATAAATTGCAAATGGTGGCTAATATGAAAGTTATTCTTTCATGTTGTTAAACAGTCGTTATATCTCGCTCACTACGATCACTTCAATCCTCGAAGGAAGGGGGATCGGGAACAGAAGGGCTTGAGTAATTCGAGTTACTTTCATGTGGGAACCTAAGCTGATTTTTGTGAGAAAGTTTGCCAGTTCCCTTGCTGAAAAATTGTTCAGTGTGGCATACAAAAACTATTCAAAATTTTTGAAAAAAATATTAAGCCTGTTTACTATATACTTACCGTACTGATGATCCAACAAAGGATTGGACATGTTTGGTACATAATCTTCCGGAGGAGAATAATTCTGGCATACAACAAAAGCCTCTGAAATACAAATCAATCAATTATGCTGTAACTGATCACTGAAATTGATGCTTTTTTAAGTTTCCTTTGTAGCTGATTTCTGTCTTATAAAGAATTTAAAACTTTTTACAGAGACTTAACAAGCTGTAAATGGAGTGCTACAAATTTTGACCGTTGCCACTGCCAACTGAGTTATTTTTACATGCTACACACCGGACTTTGACATGGAAACTCAACTCAGGTTCAAATCTCACCTGCTAGACCTATGACTTTCACTTAAAATGATGGGTGCTTTGTGACGAAGCAATCGTCACTATTTTTTTAACATTTTGGTGTGATCCCGTACCAGAAATTGAGCACACGACCTTTCACTCGTGTGTCGAATGCTGTTATGGATAAGCCCGCTTTATCTTATCTCTATAATGAACTCATACCTATGCTGGAGTTTCGGCTACTTCTGGGTTTGAACACAGACACCAATGGGAAGAATACTTTCAATTGTGAGTACAGCAAGGTCACATCTTTACCACGAAAGATCTGTCAAGAGTAGATAAGAGTTACAGCAATGAGGAAATGTACCAGTCTTTAGGTCTGTTATACAGTGACATGCCAAAATTGATGCAACATTGTTATTTTTCTCTATATATATTTCATACAAATCAACAAATTTTCAAAACATTCATTAAGAGTCATTTCTAAATCAACTCTGATAAAACTTGCACGATAAAATTCAGAGTATCTAAAGGTTTCATGGTGTATATGCTCATAATGTTCAAATTTTCTGTTTTCAAGATTTAGCGATTTAAACATAAAATTAAAATCTTTATGTCACAATTCCCTGTTTATACATATACAAAAGAATCATTAAATACAGATTATTACATGGTAAAATTCATATCACATATCATATCAGCCCAAGGGCTCAATATCAGACCAAGAGCTTCAGCTCAAGGTCTGATATTGCCCGCGGGCTGATATGATATGTGATATGAATTTTACCATGTAATAATCTATTTATCAAATCGAAACAGCACATATACATGAAATTTTATCACTACAGAAATGTAAACCTGATACTTTTAGTGAAATCAATCAACATAATTTGCAAGCTGTACTGTTTGTATATGATAAATAGATTATAACATGGTAAAATTCATATATATGTACTGTAAGTCGATAAGTCCCGAGGTGTTCCGTATCATAAATTCTGAAGTGCATGATACGGATTTTTGCATGGCCGGTCTGATATTGATACAGATTTTTGCACGGCGGTCCAATATCAGTAAGTTGATTTTGCCGATACTGGACCGCTGTGCAAAACTTACATATCAAGTACTAAATACAGTGGATTCCTCTTAATTGCATAGATCAAATGTCTGAGAAAATTATGCAAATTACAGGAATATGTAATTAACAGGAATTAGTGTATTTTAATTAACAATGTTGATTCATATTAAGCTAGTCCTTTCTTTTGTATATATAACAATATTAAAAACATCATATGTACATTAGTGTAAAAGAGACAAATACTGCCTCTGCCTTGATTCGAACCCAGGACCCCTGGTTTACAAGTCTGGTGCTCTACCGATCGAGTTAAGGGGGAAACCCCACTAGCTCAAGCTAGTAGGAACACCATATATCTGGCCCTGCCACATTAGCAATGGATTCTCATTAAATAGTAGGGTAAAAAATGTCATAAAACCAAATTTGCATAAAACATAGTTTGGACATTTCTCATTTCTACTAAAAAAAGTATTTCCACATATAACTTTTTACCGTAATCAGTACATCTTCCTGCATTTTGAGGAATATTTTCTGCAATTAACAGGAATATCTAACATATAAGAGATAGGATATGGTTTTGTGTTTCGAGTTCTTATGCAATTAACAGGTATATGCAATTATCAGGTATGCTAATAAGTGGAATCGACTGCATATGATAAAACTTTGTATCCTGTAAAACTCATCAGTAACTGTAAAAACAAAGTGATGGGGTTTATACATTTTATAAAAAACCAAACACAAAGACTTCGAAACATTAATGGTCAATAGTGAAAACTGTATTGAAATCGAATGGGAAATTACTTTGTAATAACATGTACCAATAAAATTCAATGTCCTCCAAAACAAAGTATTGTTATGCAAAAAAAAAACAGTAAACACTGCCAGGCAATGATGCCAGTTGTTTATTATGCATCTTTGATTCTATGTAACTCATATAGATTTTGTCTTCTTTCACTTGATAAAGACTGTGTGTGAGCAACCCTTAGATGAGCTTACTGTATCACAATCCAAACTTGAAATATTGCACAAACAAACACACACACAAACAAACACACACACAAACAGACAGACCGATGATCCAAACACTAGATGCCCCTGGCGGACCTTTTTAGGCCGGAGGCATAAAAAACTGCAACCATTTCAGGATATGGAAAATCATGAAAATTACAGCTAGCGGCACTAAAACTCTGTACAGTGCATCTCAGATTATCAAGCAAAAATTTTATTTTCACAAAAAGAAATATATTAATGACAATTGTTTAATGGCTTGTATATAACAACATTGACTTAAAACAAAAGTAAATCTTAATCATCTACCCCTTTGAAGGGGCCATGACCCTTCCTTCTTGTGTCCCGAAAAGGTCGTTATGTACAAGTTTCACTATATTCACATTCACTATAAGTTCACTCTCACATTATCCGTATTCACACAAAAATTGTTCTTTATCGCCATAGCCACATGAACACTGTTGATGTAAAATTCAAAATCACTTCAACAATGTTGTTTGACAGTAAGAATATGTAAATAATATCTACTATCTGAAAAATGAAAAACTTGCAATAAAATACCTTCGCAACAAACGTTCCAGACTTCTTTAGTACATGTGTTGTAATGTTCAATGCCTGCAAAAAATATCAAAAATATTGTTTATACAAACAGAGGATTGAGTCATTCACCCCTAAACATACACTTGGACTGGTCGATTTCACTGATCCTATATATATATTTGATTGATTTCAAGGGGTGCAATTGTTAAAAGAAAATGTCAGTTTCATACCATATAAAGGGGCTGATCAGAGGGATTGTAAATAAACATTGAAGCTCTATTACTTATAGTTCCAAAAATACAGCCCAGGGAAAAATCTTGGTCCATGGACAACACCTACGCCAAAGGTTACGACATTAGCTCTATGGACATTTTGTCCTGTTGAGAGAAATATGACAACTTTTGTGAAAAATTAAAAAAAAAAAAAAAAAAAAAAAGACTCTTTATGTGTACAATACAAACATGGTGTTTATTCTGTCAAACACAGTACACTGGAAAAATGATGAAAAAAAAAAGCACCGTTGTTTACCCCGATTCTCTTTCTAACTATAGTGTAATCATACACAAAATTTCACTCCACAGTACTATGGCGGCATATTTCTTTGATATCGAGAAACTCTGTATTGTATGGTGTGACAGCGTCAGCTGAAGTGTTTTGGGCTCGACTTTTGTCTTTTAACAATATTTGTGTTTACATATAAAGACTGGAGTTCTGTTGCGAATTGGAGTGTTCTTTTATGCCACACTTGACAATTTTTCAGTCATATGGTGGCAGCCAGTTCTAAGTGAAGGAGGACGGAACCCGATTACAATGTACCCAGGAAGAAACCACCAGCCTTCTGCAAATAAACTAGCAAACTTTCTCACAAAATCAGCTTAGGTTCAACGGGGCTCAAACTTGCGCTGATCAAAAGTGAGAGACTTCCTGGTTTAAAGTGTGATGCTCTAACCACTCAGCCATGGTGACCCCTTTCTGTTGCTAATACCCATAGCTCTGGCAAACGTTGTCAAAAGTTGTCTATTGTGGATTTTTTATGAAGTATGTAGGAAAAATAAAACTTTACTTATATGTCTCTACACAAGTAATTAACTCATTCACCCCTGAAGACACATATGGGCTGGTCCAAGTCATTGATTTACAGAAGAGTCCATTGTTTTTCAGGGGTTGATGAGTTAAACTTATGTATTACATTGAAATAAAGCAGTAGAAAATTTGAGAAGAGAAATTCAATTGATATGATGGGAAAAAATACTGTATGTATATCTAAATTAGCATGTTCATATTTTAGAACTCTGAGGGGGTGTAGACTTATCAGCACAATATCTTGAATTTGTGCAATTACGGCAAGAATATTTTTAAATTAGCGGTAATATACTTTCCTGATACACACTATAGCTTGCCAGGTGTACTGAAACAGCAACCAGGTACAGGTAAGATTATCCAGAAGCCATGTTAATTATGAAACAGTCTATACAATACAGGTAGGGTGACCATTGTCACTGACCAATTAAAGGTATAACAATGTACTAGTAAATAGTGTTCAAAATTGATTTCTTGTATTCTTAAATATCATTACATGTAGTTTTGTCGTGTATGCAAAATGACATGATGGAAAAATTTTAGCGCTGCACATGAATTAGCGCTAAAATTAGAATATCGCTAAAATAAGTACATGTTAAATATCGCAAACAGACAAAATGGTAAATAGACGGACTCAATAAATTAGTCTCCCAATCTTCGATCCCCAGAACATGAAAAAACTTCATTCACAAAATTTTATCCTCCGAAACTGATCATTTTCAGAAAAATTACTTCTTGAGAATTAGTTTCTATTTCAATGTTGATATTCTTTATACGTGTATATCTTTTAAGCAATGTTCAACATCTTCATGTTTAGTGGATTTTTTTATTTTGTCAATAATAAAAATGTTTGTAAAATTACCGCAAGAAGGAGCTGTGCTTGGATGTATTCATCTATATCATGAAGACCCGTCACTGTCAATAAAACAAACAAATCAAATATATACATGATGAAAGCGCTTGATGTATCATCAACGGAGCACATCACAAAATTTCATAAAATTTTGAGAATTTTTTTATAAAAAAAATTCTGATCAATTGAAAAAATATATCCATCAATCATTACATTCCTTTAAAAGTTGCAACCCAAATTAAGATGAATCAGGGGCTACAGATAATTTTTGACCTATTTTTAAATGCTTGGAATTGTCTAAAAACCTCAAATTATGAATAGAACCAGCCTACGAGTGCTTACATTTCACGACGGATAAGCCAGTACTAACCATGTGTTGTGATTGGTCCAGAAGTCAAACAAAAACGTGACAGGCAAGTTGCAAAATATTTTCATCATAAATGAAATATTCATTCTTTATACTGAAAATTCATTATTTTTTGTTTCTGATCAGTTTTACAGCCGACATTTGAAAACATTGTTTCATATGAAAATCAAAGTCGTAAATTCAGTTTTTTGGCAGTGTCTATGACACTAATACTGTTGAATCATGGGAAGGAACCCAACTCGGAGTAGGTGCCAGTGTGGCCATGATCGGACATGTTACCAATCACAGAACAGACTGGTCCACACCAGTCTGTTTCAATGAACGGTAAGCACCATTACACATGTACCGGTATATTCATAATGAGGCACTTCTGACAGTGTGCTATAAATATGATGTCATCAATCCAATATGGCCACCATGGTCAACATTAAGAATGTTACAAAATGCAAGTTTTCAACTAAAGGTAAATGCACAGAGAATTTCCGAAATCTAATAAAATTTTAATTTTTACTATTCTTTTCTTATTATTTTTTTTTTATTTCTAATAACTGGAAAACAGATATATATTCCAGTATCATTTATTGAATTTTTTTAAAAACTTAATTAACATGCAAGGCAGTTAAAGGGGTTGTATACAGAATGAGACAAACTGAAAGGGGCATTTGCTGTGTTTGACAAAAACAATTATTTCAGTTGCTCTACTTTCACTACTTGTACTTGATGTACAATAACAAATAAGAACTATACACAGGCATAAAAATGTTATATTCCTATATATTTTGTGAATAAGGTCAGGTCCAGTGTGGTATTCATATACAACCTGGGTTTCTCAGTAAATTTTCACAAATATATCGAAATATAATACTTTTTATGCCTGTGTTTATCATATTTTTGGTATTGTATATCAATCTAAGTAGTAAAGGTATTGTATATCAATCTAAGTAGTAAAGGTATTGTATATCAATCTAAGTAGTAAAGGTATTGTATATCAATCTAAGTAGTAAAGGTATTGTATATCAATCTAAGTAGTAAAGGTATTGTATATCAATCTAAGTAGTAAAGGTATTGTATATCAATCTAAGTAGTAAAGGTATTGTATATCAATCTAAGTAGTAAAGGTATTGTATATCAATCTAAGTAGTAAAGGTATTGTATATCAATCTAAGTAGTAAAGGTATTGTATATCAATCTAAGTAGTAAAGGTATTGTATATCAATCTAAGTAGTAAAGGTATTGTATATCAATCTAAGTAGTAAAGGTATTGTATATCAATCTAAGTAGTAAAGGTATTGTATATCAATCTAAGTAGTAAAGGTATTGTATATCAATCTAAGTAGTAAAGGTATTGTATATCAATCTAAGTAGTAAAGGTATTGTATATCAATCTAAGTAGTAAAGGTATTGTATATCAATCTAAGTAGTAAAAACGGGGAATTAAATTTGAAAAAAAACACAGTTATTGTCCCTTTTAAATAAATGCATAAAGAAATTGTCCAATTAAAGTTTTTTAGTTAATTTTCCCCCATTGGTCATGTTTGTCTGTCCATCAGTCTGCCCATCAATCAATCCATCAGTCTCTCCATCAATCTGTCCATCAGTCTGTCCATCAGTTAGTCCATCAGCCAGTCCATCAGTCTGTCCATCAGACAGTCCATCAATCTGTCCATCAGTCTGTCCATCAATCTGTCCATCAGTCAGTCCATCAGTCTGTCCATCAGTCTTCCCATCAGTCAGTCCACCAGTCCGTCAATCAGTCTGTCCATCAGTCAGTCCATCAGTCTGTCCATCAGTCAGTCCATCAGTCAGTCCATCAATCAATCCATCAGTCAGTCCATCAGTCAGTCCAACAGTCAGTCCATCAGTCTGTCCATCAGTCTTTCCATTAGTCAGTCCATCAGTCTGTCCATCAGTCAGTCCATCAGTCTGTCCATCAGTCAGTCCATCAATCAATCCATCAGTCAGTCCATCAGTCAGTCCAACAGTCAGTCCATCGGTCTGTCCATCAGTCTGTCCATCAGTCTGTCCATCAGTCAGTCCATCAATCAATCCATCAGTCAGTCCATCAGTCAGTCCAACAGTCAGTCCATCAGTCTGTCCATCAGTCTTTCCATTAGTCAGTCCATCAGTCTGTCCATCAGTCTGTCCATCAGTCTGTCCATCAGTCAGTCCATCAGTCTGTCCATCAGTCTGTCCATCAGTCTGTCCATCAGTCAGTCGAACAGTCAGTCCATCAGTCTGTCCATCAGTCTGTCCATCAGTCAGTCCAACAGTCAGTCCATCAGTCTGTCCATCAGTCTTTCCATTAGTCAGTCCATCAGTCAGTCCATCAGTCTGTCCATCAGTCTGTCCATTAGTCAGTCCATCAGTCAGTCCATCAGTCAGTCCATCAATCTGTCCATCAGTCTGTCCATCAGTCAGTCCATCAGTCTGTCCATCAGTCTGTCCATCAGTTTGTCCATCAGTTAGTCCATCAGTCTGTCCACCAGTCTGTCCATCAGTCAGTCCATCAGTCTGTCCATCAATCTGTTCATCAGTCAGTCCATCAGTCAGTCCATCAGTCTGTCCATCAGTCAGTCCATCAGTCATTCCATCAATCTGTCCATCAGTCTGTCCATCAGTCAGTCCATCAATCTGTCCATCAGTCTGTCCATCAGTCTGTCCATCAGTCAGTCCATCAGTCTGTCCATCAGTCAGTCCATCAGTCATTCCATCAATCTGTCCATCAGTCAGTCCATCAGTCATTCCATCAATCTGTCCATCAGTCTGTCCATCAGTCAGTCCATCAATCTATCCATCAGTTTGTCCATCAGTCTGTCCACTACTCATTTCATCTATTTCAGATTTTTGTTCATGCTTTGTATTTGATCATGGGTTAACAGGTAGGGAACCTGTACTGATTCAACATCATGGGTTAACAAATCATCCCCTGCAGTCACATTTGGATCCACCCATTTCAAAGAATGGTAAAGTCCACAGGAGTGATTAAATTAGAGTCTAAATTCTAAGATAATTTCACATACATTGTACACCCCTGAATTATGACACAGGACCATAATATTTATTGATTTAGACAAGTCTAAACATGATCACAGGGGCCAACTGTTTAACAGTTAGGGGACATGTATTGCTTCATCCACACTATCAGATGTTTGTCAATAGGGAACATGTCAAAAATCATTTTCAAAATAATTTTACAAGAAAATTTCTTTTATTTCATTACAGGTGAGGAAATTACTCACGGAAGCTCAGAGTGCCTTTCAAGAGGGGAAACCAATTATTGTGACAAGTATTACTTCTTTTAAGTACTAAGCACCACTGACGGAAGCTCGGAGAGCCTTTAAAATAGGTACCATCAATCATTGTGACTACAATTGCCTTACAACTGGAAGAAACCATTCATTGAAGTTAAGATTGCCTCTCAAATGGTAAGCACCACTTATGAAAGCCCAGATTCCCTGTCAAATGGTAAGCACCACTTAAGGAAGCCCAGATTTCCTCTAAAATGTCAAGCACCACTTAAAGAAGCCCAGATACCCTCTCAAATGGTAAGCACCACTTAAGAAAGTCCAGATTCCCTCTCAAATCGTAAGCACCACTTATGGAAGCCCAGATTGCCTCTCAAAAGTTAAGCACCATTTATGGAAGCCCAGATTTCCTCTCAAATAGTAAGCACCACTCACAGAATATCCAAGTGCTTTACAAGTAGGAAGCACCACTCAATGTGGCTAATGTTGCTTTTTCAAGTACAAGGGAATGGTAAGCACCACTCTATAGAAGCCAAGATACCCTCTCAAATGGTAAGCACCACCTAAGGAAGCTAAAAGATTGGCCGTGAATATAAAGAAAACTCTCGAGTAAAGGATAAAATCCAATGAAATAAGAGATTAAATAAGAGAGAAGGGGCATTAAAAGAGGTGGAAGAATTCACAAGGAAGATTAAAAATGGGAAGAAAAGAGAATGATAAAAAAAAAGAAATGTAAGCGAAAAAAAGAAAAATAGTGAGACGGCGTAAAGGAAGATTATATAAGATAAATTAAAAGATTTTTAGTGAAGTAAGAGTGAAGAAAAAAGAAAGCATATTCAGAAACGAGACTGAAATGAGAGGTAATTGAACAAAAGTAACGAAGAGTTATAAAAAAAATAATAAAAATGTAAAAGTACAATATATTCATGTATGATAGGATAGATAAATAAATTGGTATAAAGGGGGGGGGGGAATAAATCTGATCTGAGTGTTCTATTAAAAGAAGGTGATTTTTTTATTTTTTTTTTTTTTTTTTTAAAAAATGACGCAAAAGTTGAAAATAAATGCGAATTAAAAAAAGGAGCATAATAAAAAAATTAAAAAATCGCCGAAAGACGAATCTGAAAACGAACAGGTAAGGATAATTGTAAATTGATGAAGAAGGATTAATAAAAAGAAGAAGGATTGGAAGTATAAGGAATTTCTGTAAAATAAGAAAGGTGAAGATAAATAAAGGAAAAAGGTAAGATAGGATAAGATCAAAAGATAAAAGAATTTTCATTTTTGTGAATTAAGTGGATACAGAAGAAAAAGATAGAAAAATGAAAGCAAAAGGGATAAATTGAAAAAATGAGAATGAAAAATGAGAATAAAGAAGAGGACAATGGATTAAGAGATGCATAGAAGAGATGTAGAATAAACAAAATGGGGGGGGGGGGGGGGGGGGGGGGGGGGGGGGAAAAAAAAAATAATAAGGAGGAAAGGGTTAAGTGTTAGAAAATAAAAAGTAAAGTTGTTATAGTAAAATATATAAGAAGGGATTAAGGATAAATGGGAAAAAGGGATTAATTATTAAAAGATAAACCGGGGGGGGGGGTGGGGGTAAAGAAAAAGAAAATTGAACGTAGATAATAAGGAGGTAATTAGTAAGAAGAAGAAAGGAAAAAGAAAAACATGGATAAATATAAATTAATAATGATAAGACAATATTAAAAGGAAAGTAAGAAAGGGAACGCTAAGAATAGAGAAAGAGTGAATAAAAAGAGGATAAGACAAAGGTGGTTAATAGGATATAGTCAATAAGAAAGAAGTCTTAAATGAAAGTACTGGAAATTAATGCTAACCCATTAAATGGATAAAAGATTAAGAGCTTGTAAGGATATTTTTAGAGATTGAAATAAAGAAAGAAGATAAACGAAGGGAAAAGAAGAATGTAAAATATTCCAGATAGATAAAGCTAAGCCAATTGATAGGGGGGGAAAAAAATACAATTGAAGAACAAAATGAAAAAAATGATAAAGAATAAGTTAAAAAAGATAATGAAAAAAAAGATTAAGATCTAACAAAGATAATAAAACGGGATAAAGATCAAAAATTGATACCCTCTCAAATGGTAATAGGAAGATCAAGAAAGAAAAATGGATGGAAGTGAGAAATTGAAAAAAATGACAAAGATAAGTTAAAGGTACCTTGAACGAACTATAGAAATGAGAAAAACGAGAGGGGAAGCAACAAAGGTAACAAGGAAAAGGATAAATAGATTAAAGAGAAGAAAGAAAGTCTGCTTAGAATAATTGGGGGAAGATAAAACGAAGAAGTAAAACGATAAAAAAGTTGTAATGTAAATTGAAAAAGATAAAAGCGTAAATGAACGATATAGAAGTGTGTGAAAATATAAAAAATGAAGTGAAGAGTAGATAAATGATTGGGTAAAGGGGGGGAAATTGAAAAAATAATGATATAGAGACTTAAGAAAACAAAGAAGAAAAAAAGAATTAAGGAAGATCAAGAACGTTGGATAAAGATAAGGAGGAAAAAAAACAAGAGAGAGAGAAGTAAGAATCTGATAAGAAGAAAGTGATAAGGCATTTTATAAAAAGTGAAAAATAATCGTAAAAATGAGTATCAAAAAAAGAAGAGTTAAATTAAATAATTTTAGTGAATGCAAAAGGAATGATAAGTGAAAGAGGAAAAAAGAAAAATCTAAAAAAGAAAAATGGAATATAAAAAAGGATGAAAAGGTCGAAGGGGGGGGGGGGGCACATTAGAAAAAAAAAGAATAAGAGAAATAATGATATAAGATGAACATATATTATACTAAAAAAAGGGGGAGAAAGAAAGAAGGAATAAGGGAATATGTAATAACTAATAATAAAATAAGATAGCGAATTCGGATATACAAAATCGAAAGGAAAGTAATAGAAAAGTAATTGGATTAATAGGGGCAAAAATCAAAGAATGGGTCAATATAAAGATTTTTAAAGAGATAATTATAGTCAGAGAAGAATTAAAAAGATGAATAAAGATGCAATGATTGAAAAATAGTAGCGAAAAAGATTAGAAAAATGTCAGAAAGGAATCAATGGAACTAAAGGAGGAAAGAAATGGATAAAGTAAAAAGAAGAGAGGAAAGTGATATAAAAGAAAAAGAAAGAAAAAGAAAAAAGGAATTAAAAGGAAGTAATAATTAAAATAGTAAGCACCACTCACAGAATATCCAAGTGCTTTACAAGTAGGAAGCACCACTCAATGTGGCTAATGTTGCTTTTTCAAGTACAAGGAATGGTAAGCACCACTTATAGAAGCCAAGATACCCTCTCAAATGGTAAGCACCACCTAAGGAAGCCAAGATACCCTCTCAAATGGTAAGCACCACCTAAGGAAGCCAAGATACCCTCTCAAATGGCAAGCAGCACCTAAGGAACCCCAGATTGCGTCTCAAATGGTAAGCACCACTTATGGAAGCCCAAATTCCCTCTCAAATAGTAAGCACCACTCACAGAATATCCAAGTGGTTTACAAGTGGAAAACACCACTCTTTGTGGCTAACATTGCTTTTTCAAGTACAAGGAACCACCTATAGCTTATACTTTTTCGCCAACACACCAGGTAAGATAAGTGTTAGACTATCATTAATTAATGAAGTTAATTACGACCTAACTCTTTGGCGACACTCACCGTCTGGTGCTCCATCACACACCACTAGATCTGCCTTCTCTCCTTCAAAATGGTTGATGATTTCCTGTGCAGTAGATTTCTGGATGAAGAAAAGGATGAAAGTTAATAAACAAAACAAAATTGGGTGCAGGTGGACATTAACAACAGTCCTGAATTGATTGGAGTAAAATCAACTTCTGGGAAAAAAGAAAATTGTGTATGTTTTTCATTTCCTCTTCAACACCACCACCCCCCATCCTGCAAAAAAAAATCCTCAAATGAAAGTTGTGTAATTTCGACCCACGAACAAATCTCCTCTCATCCCTGTCACTCTGCAACCCCTGAGAAACAATGAACTATCCTATAAATCAATAAGTTAGGCAAGTCCAAACGTATCTTTAGGGGTGAACAGGTTAATGAATCATTGTAGAAAATATTAGAATATGGTTTAATCCAAAATTAAATGAAAATGTTTGTTTAAATTGACATTACCAGCCTAACTAAAAAGCCACAACAATACCCTTCTCTTTAAGCAGTTTTGGTCAATACAGTGAAACTTGTGTATAACAACTTCCTCAGGGACACAAGAAAACCGGTGTTTGAAGGGAGGTGGTCTTTATAGAGAGGTTGATTTGTACACAAATGATACTATTGGGGACAGCAAAAACGGTCTTTGTGACCAGATGGTCTTTATCCACAGGTGATTGCTAAAGCAAATTTTTCTGTATTTTGTAATGAAAAATAAGGAATAATTTTTTCCTGATTCGCATTTCTCTCATGGTTCACAGATTTTTACCTCTTTTTTACGGGGAAAGATTTCCTTGTCAATCTTTAGGGTATTGACAAGCTACATGTACACGTGATATGACGTCACAATACAATTTTATGACAAAGACTGAAAGAGATTCAATGGCTTCCATGTAATGACAGTGCAGTCCATAAGTAGATATGTCTGATTCTATTTGCGTACATAAACATGTACTGTAAATCCGATTTTATTAGCAAAAATTTTATTTACGCATAATTTCGCGAACAAAAATAAAATTAGTGCGTAATGAAGTATGACAATAGCATGATGAAATGGACATTTTAAGTCGCAAAACTATCATCTCGCGAATAAATTTCGAACTTGTGTATCGCGAAAATAAAGTTTTTCCAGATTTGCGGTATTTGAACCATGGGAAAAAAATAATCCAACAAGAGCATGATGAGTGTGTTGAGTAAAGATGGGAATTTCAACCTTCTTGGTAACTATCTAAAAGTCCAAACTGAGGGCCTCATTCATAATATTCTACTGATCAACATAAAAATAAAACTTAGCCTATCAACTACCCAACGTCTTTAACCCATGGCTATGATATACAATGGATAACAAATATCATTTTTTATGATGAACACATTCTGAATCTACATTTTACTTCTAGCAAGAAGAAACTTCAAAATTTTTATTTTTAAAGTACAGTGAAACCTGTATACAGGGGCCACCCAAGGGACCAGAAAATATTGACCTTTATGTGCAGGTGACCCCTATAAGCAGGTTCAATTTAGTTGAAGTATGCAGTCAAGGGACTGGAAAAAACTGACCTTTATAAACAGGTGATCCTTATATAGAGGTGGCCAGTATAGCAGGTTTTACTGTACACTAGCTAAAGACACAAGTACTAGCATTACAATCACCATTAAATTTAGTACTAACGTCTCCATATGAGTGAAATATTCTTGAGTGGGATATTAAACAACAATATACAAACAAACAAACAAAAAATTTAGTACTAGACTTGGTATACATGTGCCAGCTACATGTATTTTAGCACTGGATGAAAGCATATACCAGTATTTGCCCGTATTTACCGGTAAATACCGCTGGCATGGAAAATAATCATAAATGCCAGCATTTTGCCAACCTAGATTACATCAGATGTTTGCTATCCATACTGAAAGTATCAGATGCACTGGGATTTACATAGCAAATTGTGTTATCTGTATTGAAGTTGACGTTTCCAGATAATTTACCTTTGTAATATCACCTTGAAGCTGTATCACACCTGGAATGGGTGCCATGGCCTGTAGATCCACAGCAACAATCTTCACATCCTCATTCTGACTATCTTCACCTCTGTTACAATTATCATAATAATCATCATCATAGAAATCATTATAGAAATCTCATCATTATGGAAATCATCACCATCATCAACTTAATCATCATCATAGAAATCATCCTCACCATCATCATCTTTATCATCATCATAAAATCATCATAAAAATCATCATCATCATCAGAATGAGAATAGTGACAATTAAGATAATAGTAATAATATTGACAATGATGATGATGATACTGATCATAAAGTAATCAAAGATTACAAAGCTCACCTCTCAGCATCATTTTTACACACACACCCCCCCCCATAAAAAAAGCAATGAAACTGCCCTAAAACATTCTCCTTAACCAGTGCATTAAAATTAAGATAAGCCTAACACTGGGTCGTTTTTTACACCAACCCCAAAAGAAATATTATAATATTAAATTCAGCATTTGAAGCATTGAATATTCATAAAATCATAAGATATCTTTACCATGCGAGTTTTCTTGGCATATGAGCAACAGATGCCGAATTTTGTTAAACAATATGTCCCCCTTTCAGGAATGTTAGATAGTAAATTCTGGAGTACGGACTTGAACAACGACTCGATCCTTTCGCAGGGACAGGGATACATTACGAGAATAATTAATACATGGGGATGTGACAGTATCATACAGTGAAACCTGTATATAATGACCTCCTTAGGGACACAAGAAAAACCAGTCAAGATAGGGAGGTGGTCTTTATATAGAGGTTGATTTGTACACAAATGCTATAGTTTGTTTGCTCTCCACTGAAACTGGGGTTTTGTTGAATTTCTTAAATTTCACTTAATCATCAAATTTGAATTAAACTAAATTGTGAATATGCAAATTTTTGGTTTGCTAACAAAACTTTTACCCATTTACTGCAATACAAAATTTTGTAAATGTTTGTGTGGGTAAATGCAAAGTTGATAAAACAGCACCCAAAAGTCTTTCTGATTTATGCATAAGTAGGTCGTATGCAAATCAGAAACTCTGGGTCATATGACAGTAGACTGACTTGGGATTGTATCATAAATTATGTTTTATGAACTGAAAAAAAAATCAGAATTATAAGTATGCATTTTTTTATATAATAAACAAAACTATGCTACCGAAATAATTTCATCTTATTAGTAGTATTTATGGCGTGCTAGATGTAAAACAACATAAAAACAAAAAAAAACATGTTAACTTGAAACTTATGTTGACTTGCAATTTTGAGATGATCCCTTATTGACCAGTCTACTTGCAATTGTGAGATGATCCCTTATTCATCAGTCTGCATGAATTAAGTAATTAAGTGAGTGACAAGTTAGTCCTATTCATCTTATGTGAATGGACAATAGCAGGCACATTGACTATTTTTACGTAACCATGTGGTTTGAAAACTGTTTATATTTACAATATTATGACTGTTCAATGTATTGGATTTACACCCACTTAAATTTTCTTGAAATTTGAAAGAAATCTAACATTATTAGTAATTTGAAACTTTTTCCCTTGAATTGCTTGATGCAATTTAAATTCATTTTAGTTATGTTTAACCTTTAAAATAACAATGATGAGCATTTGAAATATATAAATTATTTAGTTTTTGCAAAAAATGACTAAACCCCAATTTCAATGGAAAGCAAATGGACTATACTATTGGGGACAGCAAAAAACAGTGGGTTTTTTTTATCAGTGGTCTACTGTTTATTTAGTACAGACATATGATAAATACTTGTACATACTTCAGCTTTTGTGCCAACACTTGGCTCCAGCTCCCTGGGGCTGCACATAGGTCCACCACTTTTTTCACACCTAAAACCAGGTAAAAATAAAAAATAAAAAATTACAGATAGGACCTATATCTCTGTAAATAATACAACTTTACACAATCTGTAATTACGCAGATGTCAAAAAACTTATTTTTTAGTAATATCTACTAGTGTCAAAGAACATTAGAGATTTAAATAGTCGAAGTTATTCAAATTTACTCATGCATCCAAATAATGAACACAGATATACACATAGATCATCACAGCAAGCAAACAAATTAACTCATTCACCCCTAAAGACACATTTGGACTGGTCTTAGTCACTGATTTACAGAAGAGTCCATTGTTTTTCAGGGGTTGATGAGGTAAGTACCTTCAATCTGCTTGCAGTGGTCTCATGGTAGGGCATTCAACTGCAAGCTGAAAGTCCGGGGTTGGATTCCTGGTACCACGTCATACCAAAGACTTTATAAAATGGACTGTTCCTTCACCAAGCGCTCAGTTTTCAAAGTGAAAGTCACAAGTCTTTCAGAAGAGACTTAAAATTAAGGTCACGTGTCACAGCAGGCCTGGCATGTAAAAGAACCCTCACGACATTGTCCATAGCACAGGTCAAAATTTGAGGTACCTATTTCACCTGCAAGTGCTGACATCTCCATATGAGGGGGAAATTCTAAACGGGATGTCAAACAACAATTAAAAAAAGTATAAGTACCTTCAAACAAATTAAAGTCCTCATTGATCTGTAATAATTTAAATGCGCTTCTTGCTCGCCAGCCTTCTTCTTTGGCAAGTCGGTAATAAACGTCTCGTTTATCTTTACTAGATTTTCCCATCCTTGGGACAAGTGCAACTCTGAAAGAAGAACATACATACAAATCAATTACCATGCTAGTCACCTTTTAGATAAATGCTAGATTACTTGAATAATTTTTATTTTTATTTTTTTTTTTTTTTAAAAAGTTGCATCTAATTTGCTGAAGAAAATTAATTTACATTAGTTTTTATTTTATTTTTTATCTGGTACATGTATATGCAAAAACAATTTAGATTCTAAATCTAAATTTACATATTTTAAATTCTTAATTGGCCAATCAAATTTTTAACAGTTAATGTCATTTACATGTATAATAAAGATTCAGTAGTTAAAACCCCATGACTGCTAATTGTCATTTTCGCCAACAAGCAACATCTCATAAAAAGTTTCGTAAAAAGTGCTAAAAGCATTTCCCCAGTACAAATTGTGATTTTTTTCTTTTCACCAAAAGAATTGAATATTACTCAAATCAGCCATGCCGTGGCATAATGTTTTTACTGACAATTAAGGTCTGCAAGCCTCTTGTGATTGTGACATGATGCAAACGATATACAATGTATATATATATATATATATATATATATATATATATATATATATATATATATATATATATATATATATATATATATATATATAAATTAGAGTGGTATATATGCAAATTAGAGTGGTATATATGCAAATTAGAGTGGACCTCCATACTTATTGGACTTTGTTATGAACTGTAAACAAACCAGTTGTATTCACTGCGCAACTCAATCGGACATGGCAGCAGCCTTTGAAAACGGTTAGTTGGTATTTTCTTTCCAGTTACATTATTTTAAAATTATTTTTTTTATACATTTTGAATGATTATAAGTTCATTAAAGTAATCTTTTGTTTTGACGACATTGTGAATGTGATTGTGGTTTTAACCATATGTAAATTGACCGGTAAATACCCAAGTGCGAAACTCCACCGGAAAGCATCATAATTAAATGTGAACGATCAACCAGATCATCCGTTAGTAACACAAAATCAACTGTAATGATTGTGTTTGGTCATCATTTTTGGGATGCAGTGTTGTCTCCCTTTTCATATAGTGTGAACAGTTTAATCACAGGTGGTTTAAGGTTATTGTAATTTTCAAGTCAACAAAATCATTATTTAAAAAAAATTATTTGCATAGTACTACATAATTTAAACTGTTATTGTTTTGCTCATCCGGGCGTCTTAAATAATACAAAATAAATTGTTGTTGTTGTTATTGCTGAGTTGTTTTTTTTATAAGGCCAAGCCACAGCACCACTAAACGGAATTCTCGACACCCCCCCCCCCTTTCCACAGACCGATAAAATTGCATATGTCGAACATACCACAGGACAATACACAACCCTGTTGAGCAATATATCTTGACAATTGTTAAAATCACATTTAAAGCTCGTGATGGCTACAATCAAACCCAAACAAAGGAACAACGATTGCAGAAAAGGATCATTATTTACCTTAGATCTACCACGAGATGTGAAACCGAACTTACTAAAGTATAAGAATGTTTGCGTATTCCGATCCCGAAGTTTGCCACTTTTCATCAATATAGTTATATCTATCTATTTATCTATCTATCTATCTATCTATCTATCTATCTATCTATCTATCTACTTACCTACCTACCTACCTACCTACTTGTCTGTCTGTCTGTCTGTCAGTCTGTCTGTCTCGGTCTGTCGTTCATCCGTCCAACTCTCTCCCTCTCTCTCTCTCTCTCTCTCTCTCTCTCTCTCTCTCTCTCTCTCTCTCTCTCTCTCTCTCTCTCTCTCTCTCTCTCTCAGACATTACCGTGATATAGACACACAAAAGCCTTTCCACTGTCTACAAAAAACACATACCTTACTACTGGCTTGACAAACACAGACATTACCATGGTCTAGACAAACACATGTTACCACGGTCTAGACAAACACAGACATTACCACTGTCTAGACAAACACAAACATTACCATGTTCTAGACAAACACATTCTTTACCACTGTCTAGACACACTTACCTTACCACTTTCTAGACAGATACATACCTTAGTACTGTCTAGACAAACACATACCTTACCACTGTCTAGACAAACATATATCTTACCGCTCTCTAGAAAACACACCTTACCAGTGTCTAGACAAACACATGCCTTAACACGGTCTAGACAACACATACCTCACAACTGTCTAGACAGACACATACCTCACTACTGTCTAGACAGACACATACCTCACTACTGTCTCGACTAATATATATCTTACAACTGTCTAGACAAACACATAAATCACCACCGTCTAGAAAGATACATACCCTATCACAGCCTAGACAAACACATTGTCTAGGGAAACATATACCTTACCACTCTCCAGAGAAACACATGCCATACCACTGTCTTGACAAATATACTCTAACTTTGTCTAGACAAAATACTTAATACTCTTATCCTCTGTCTATATCACATTCTCGATCATTGTTGATGTCAAACTTTAATCCACTGTCTAGGTCACTCTAATGGTCATTGTTGGGGTCAAACTCTAATCCACTGTCTAGGCCTCTGAACCATTGTCGAGTTCACATCCTCGATCATTGTTGGGGTCAAACACTTAACCACTGTCTGGGTCACACTCTCGAAAATTGTTGGGGTCAAACACTTAACCACTGTCTGGGTCACACTCTCGATCTTTGTTGGGGTCAAACACTTAACCACTTTCTAGGTCACATTCTCGATCATATATATAGTTGGGGTCAAACACTTAACCACTGTCTCGGCCACATTCTCGAAAATTGTTGGGGTCTGTCTAGATAAAAATCTGCACAATTGTTATGGTCAAATTGTCAGTGTTTGTCCTTTTATTGCACAGTGATGTATCAGTTATATCAGGGCAACAAGCGATTTTAGAAGACATATACATTTTATTATTTCACGGCTTAATCTTTTAACGTTTTGCTCAAGAAAAATACATCTTTTTAAAAGCAAAAAAAAAAAAAAAAAAAAAAAAAAACCACACACAAAACAAGTCAGGGCCCCGCTATTTAGATGAAAAATAATAAATCAAATCTTTAAAAATGTCATTTTCATAAAAATATCATGAGTTACTGGTGTGTTTGGGGGTATTTATCTATCAAAGGTTTTCACATAGAAAGGAAACATGTAATATTAAAGCTCTAAAAAAATTCTCTATAGATCTGTATTCCGTTTAATTTTTTGTTTTTATTCAGTACATGGTTTTACTCATCGACTCCTGCAGCCAGATCTGGACTCGCCCATTTTAATGTCCACTGCCAAATTTAGGAGTAAATAATTTAAAATTCATAATTGGAATAGACCATTTTTGGGTTCTTGCGTAATCCGTTTTTGGAGCCGGATTTTTCTTGTGCCGCTACAACTTTGTTAGCCCTAGCGATTTCCGGTATGTGTATTTGCGTCGATCAAGAAATAAAATGCTAAAGATATCATACAATATATCAAAATGTCAAAACATTCCATCTTTGTTATATTGATCAGACGTTGACTTAATTTATTTTTTACACAAAATGAATTGACAATAATATGACCTTCAAATATAACTGCATTTTATTTCATGATGGACGCCAAGACACATACCGGAAGTCGCTTGGGCTAGCAAAGTTGAATCGGCGTACGAAAAAAAAAAGCAGATCCAAAAACGGATTACATAAGAACTCGAAAATGGTCCATTAATTCATGTACCACGTGATATCCGATAACGTTTGTGCAGGACTATTGTTTCTATTAGTGATGGAATGGCGCTAGCAGACAATATCCCGCGGTAACGTCATTTCAGCGGGGAGATTACGTAGAGTTACGTTGCATCACCATTGGAGATACTGGAACTGCACAAACGTTATCGGTTATCACGTGGTACATAAATTAGTCCCTTTATTTTACCTACAGTATTAACTTGTACACACCAACATTATAGGCTACAACTAAACCATACTATTTATTGATTTGAATGAGCATAAATGCCATCGCAGGGGTTGATGTGGTAATCACTGTTGAATGCGTTTTTCTTCTCTGCCCTTCTCCAAACCATCAAAGAAAAATAATGCATGGAAATTTAACACCGATAATAACAA
The DNA here is from genome assembly GCA_030159075.1 of Atrina japonica. Classification (NCBI taxonomy): domain Eukaryota; kingdom Metazoa; phylum Mollusca; class Bivalvia; order Pterioida; family Pinnidae; genus Atrina; species Atrina japonica. The sequence continues at coordinate 40,177 of BROG01000960.1, forward strand.
ATTTTTATTGTATTTGATGAATGTGGGTTTTTTTTTTGTTATCGACAAGCTGGTCTCTTTAACTGACAGTGTCAAAAACATCCGCGCTTCGTACTTCTATAAAAGCAGCGAGACCACACATTTTGTGATGGATTAATAGCTACGATCCATACATATTTACAATATCTTCACCACCTATTACGCAACGAGCGATTGCCAGACTCCCTAGGGGACATTATTGATATTTTTGAACTATTTTGTTGTATTTTCGCAGTAATTTGCTGTTACTCTACATCTATTCTCTATGGATATGCTATTTGTATCAGAGGTATTTGACTGCCTTTAATGTTGTGATTTTGTTATTGTTGGATAAATGCGTTTATCTCGCTTTTAAAATACAGCACCATGTCAAAAGTGAATCAACTAACGTCATTTTCCTATAGCCCTTTTAGCAGTAACTGCGGTCCTGTGACTTTGCCAGTCTTCCTGTGACTTTACCAGTCTTCCGGTTGGCAAAATGATAGAGATACCCGCAAAAACATAGACGTCGTTATAGTAACTGATTGTTTCTTGACGTCATTTTCCGGGAATATGTATCATTTTGCCAACCGGTATGGTTTCGGCGGCTTTGTCTGCTTTGAATGCTGAACTCAGTCCAAATCCTACAACAGACATGATTCCGATTCTGCAGCACTGAGCCTTTATCACGATACCGTAATATTGTCCTTTGCGCTTTGTTCTTCCATACATATTCACAGCAGATCTACATTTATGGAAGAAATGGGCAGCATAAGGATTTTACTGTTTCCAAATTTAGATAAGTGATATCACTTATTCGAATGAGTGATATCACTTATTCGTTTTGTAAAGTGATATCACCTATTCGAATAGTCGATATAACGTATTCAAATAGGTGACATCACCTATAAAAACGTATAAAGTGATATCTCCTATTTGAAAGAGTGATATCATCTATTCGAAAGAGTGATATCACTTTTACGAATAGATGATATCACTTAATCGTTTTTATAAGTGATATTACTTATTCGTATAAGTGACATCACTCGGTCGAATAGGTGATATCACTTTTAAATAGGAGATATCACTTATTCGAATAGGTGATATCACTTATTCGGTATTCCAATGGTTGATATCACCCATTCGAATAGGTGATAACTCTTATTGAATAAGTGATATCACCTATTCGAAAGAGTTATATCACTAACTGGTATTAAAAAAGTGAAACGGCGCCCCATACATTTGTATTATAACAAAAAAGAAATCGGATCGACTTTCCTGATAATTCACCATTTTGTATTCCTCGTATGTCTGCCTGTAAAGGTCATGTAACATCATGTTCCCCCCATCGAGGGAATTGCAATCATCGGAAACCAACTCTAATGTGCAATATGAAAGATAAGCGAAAAATGGCCCAAAAGATCAAAGTTGAAATCATAGTTTTTACTTCTTAACCTTTTCCCACCTCCTTATGTCTTAAATATTTACCTTTTGCGCAGACATGCAGAACATTCAAGATTTCATTTTACCGAAATGCAACAATTTGCAGAATCCGAGACAATGACTTTTTCGATCAAGTAGATATGGATTTCATCTGATCGCGCCTAATTCCACAATTTTATTACAAAAGTACGACACTTTGATTCTAAAATGGACTGACATGCAATATTACCATACTGATAATGACAATTTATTTGTTTTTGTAAAAGATCAGCTGATCTGGAGACGACGACTTAGTCGAAATTGATGACTTTTTTGTGTAATATTCCTTTCCATGAGGTATATGTTATTTAATGGGAAGCTTTTGATCTCCGATTCAAGTCTAACTGTCTGTCGGAAAGATCAATATCACAAGCTTTATTTTCTTTTCGTGTAACGTTCATTACTTGATCATTTCACCGAACTCGAGAGGTTTCCGTGTAACATTTGCGACGGGCGTGGTATGCTAACAGGGGATGCTGACTCCTTCCAGGCTCCTGATCCCATCGCAATGATTCTTCAGGAGTGGATGAGTTTCACACGAAAGCCCCGTGGCACCATCAATTGACTAAGGAGCAGTCACTACCTGTGTTATCAAAGTCCTGGCACAGGTTTGAACCCATGAACTCTCCATTGGTAGGCAGTCACTGCTCCGCGTACGAGCAACATGAACTGTTTTAGTGATATTCAACAAAATTCTGTTATTTACACCCATCAACATTTTTAACGTATATATAGACATCATCACGACTTAACAGCAGTAGGAGAAATAATAGAAATTCTGGCATGTGCTAGTGACTGACACCAATACAGTGAGGGTTTTTAACTCATCAACCCCTGTGGTCACATCTAGACTCACCCAAATCAATAGAAAGAATGATCTACTGCCATAGTTTAGGAGTAAACAAGTTAATATTGCATGTAAAATTATTGTAGAATTTAGATTATAATTCATACCCTCCTGAATTCTGACAGTGGATTTTACCAATCTTTGAAAATGGATGAGTCCATATACGGCTACAGGGGTTAGTGAGTTAACATGAGGTGCATGTCGTGACATCAAACCTTTCATCGTCTTTCATCTTAGAGACATCTGTCTTTTACTTCCGAGACCCCGACTTCCCACTAGATCACCGTGCAGTTGACAAGGGATGCAATGTAGACTCAGTTTATCGCTAGATGTCTTTGGTTCTGGTCATTTAATTCCATGGATGATATATAACAGGATTAGATAAGATTTGAAATTCCTCAGACGTGCCTACCAAAACTAACCAAAATGTGTCTATTGGTGAATATAATCAAATTTGAACAGCAATAAACCAATCTTTGTCTGAGGATCATCCCTGGCGGAGTGATAAAAGTATCACGCTTTAACTCATCAATACCTGAAAAAAATGGACTCTTCTGAAAATCAATGATTTAGACCAGTCTAAATGTGTCTTTAGGGTGAATGAGTCTTTTATAAATTTTCAAATTTGTAATACTAGTAAATTAAAGATGAGGACAGGACAATAAAACCAAATCAGTAAAGGACAAAATTGACAATTCCAATTGATGTTAGCTTTTGATGTTGGGTTGAATGGCGACACCTGATAATCCTAAGAATTTTTTTCAACCCCTATAACACTACAAGCCATATTAGACTGGCCTAAGACTATAGAAAGGAGCAGACCATTTAGATACCCAGGGATAAGACAACAACAACAACAATGATCTAAAGTATGTACAATTGGATACATAACGTCTGTAGAGCTCTGTTGACACCATCAAAGATATTCATCAAAAACTTGACCAAGAAAAATTTGACCATGTTTTCTTGGTCAAAGTCATCTGTTGACACCATCAAGGTGTTCAATAAAACTTGACCAAGAGTTTGACCATGTTTTCTTGGTCAAAGTAACTAATTCTGTTGACACTATCAAACATTTTGCTGAACATGGATCAATGAAAAGGCAGTAAACGCTTTATTTTCAAAGGAATGTCATTAATTGCACCTTCATTCCTATCTGTATCACTATATTCCTTTCATTTTACATTCCATATAGCCTCTCTAATTTCGACCAATTCTATTCAATTTTCAATCATTATATTTGTCCATAACACTATCCATTCACTTGCTTTACTTGAACTATGCTCATGTTTTCATGAAATCGACGGGACTCTTTCCAGGAGATGCTCCAATGAGGAAACGGAATGAACTTCTTTATAGCGATACAGAGGCTTAAGACGAAATCCTTAGTAACCAGTTCCACCCAAAATACCAACAATGTGCCAGACAAGGGAACTAGCGCTTTTCATAAGTGCCACGCACTATAGTGTCACAACACCCTCCTAAAATATCAAGTTTAACAAAGTTACGAGCCCTGATGGCAACGCAGAACACCTTACACTGATTTTGACCACCATCTTCCAAATATTATCAGAAACATGACCAATGTTCAGATGACTGGGAACAGACAAGCATATAGTTCCGATATTAAGGAAAGGCGACACAAATTAGGCATTAGACTATCGATCAATGTCGTTTACCTCCATCACATGTAAACGTTTCGAAATCATAGAACAAAGCTATGGCATGCATTTCCTTTGTCTTAGCCCTATCTGAACGATCAAGCGAAACATAGCTAGTTTCTAACACCAACGAGTTACTCCGTAACCTTAAAGAAAGAAGTCAATTGAAGATTTACATTCTACTCCACTTCTCAAAGATTTTTGACAAAGTTCTTCATCAGCGCCTAACACACAAATGTGTGTAGTCTTTTGAGGATTCTGTGCCACTTTGCACTCAATGACCCCAAAATACTATAAATAGCTAAAATGGGAATTCCCCCAGGTCGGTCCGCGGAACGAATGACCTTCACGGGTTCGCGAGTTTGACCTTTCCCGCAGATCTTCACCGGTTTCGCTCGTTCCCGCGGATCGTCCGTCGTGGTCGCCCGTCGTGGTCACCGTATCGACGTAAGAAAACATTTGATGATGATTTAAAGAAAATGGTATATACATAAAAGCAATGAACATCTTGAGAGGCGTGAAACGTTTATACAATGCTGGTAAATGGGGATATAAGAAGGTCACCGAAACCGTTTGGGACTATGTGAGGGGCGCGTCGACGGAAGAGCAGACGAGAGAGACCGTCAGCCGGAAGTTACGACGGACGTTGAACGATGAACTCGAGGAAGGCGTTGCTCGGGTCGACCAAAAACGAAGGCAACGTCGCGCGCTCGATTTAGGCGATAGTTTTCAACACTTCTATATTAGCTATAAAAAAGACGTTCGTCAGCATATACATCGAGCCAATCTCAGAGCGTTGTTAGAGTATTTTAAAGACGACTTCATCTCGACGAACTGAGAAAAGGTCCCATCAAGATCCAACTTCAAGTGGAACAGCGATTCAAGCGAGACATCTTAGAGGTCGGCGGGCAATTCATTACGCAACTCCATAAAACTCGACAACACGCGATTCTGAGAGAAGACGAGATCGAAGACGTATTTAAGAGCATGATCGAAGAGTTGATCGATTCCCTCGATAAAACCGTTCAGGCGGGATCTGGGTGGGTCATCGACGACGCTCAAATGATTTATTTGAATATTGCCAAGTACGAGCCGCCCCTGGGATCCTCCTATTTTAAGTTACCCTTTCACAACGTCAGGACATCGCATCCGATGCACAGTCTCCGGTCGTTTAAACAGATCATCTACGGGATCCGACAGGAAAAGACGACGTTAGATCCTCTGGACACTAAAGTGTACATTCGGGAGGATCGTATTCACACTTATGCCTTCACCTAAAACAATTTATTATCCCATACGGATAATAAATTTTTACTCGACGATTAACAACTCTTCTCGCACGAAACCTCTCTGAGGCGTGGCAGGATTTCTGCCGGGAGTGTCTTTCAGGTAATAGACGTCAATGCCCTGTATATTAAACTGACGATCGATCTCGTGTTTGTCCACGCTCCAGATGGGATCGGTCGCCCTGCGCTTCGGAGGAAGATAATTTCGGGTGGTGTCGTCTTTATTCGCCTCGGCGGGCAGATAGAGAAATCGGACCTTGTTAAACGGACCTATCGGCGATTCGACGGGAGTGCGAGGCACGATGGCCTCGGGAGGTTGCGTCTCGTCGTTGATTGCCTTCACGACGTCCGACAATCGTTCCACCCATTCCGTGTTCACCTTCTTCGTGGTCTTCCCCTTTCCCATCTTATCGGTCTTCATCTCTTGGTGGTACTGATAGACGAAGAGCCGTTCTCCCAACGTCTTGTTGAATCGCTCGACGATGGCCTGATCGCGATGAACGTCGACCCGTCCCGTCCATATCTTCGTGTCGTGACGTTTCATGAGTTTGCGGACCTTTCCCATGAATTCTTTACCGGGATCGACCTGCAGCAACTTGGGATACGTCAAGCGACTCCGTTCGTAGATCTTTTCGAACGCGTCCGCCACGGCCTCGCTACTTCTCTTGGTCAGCGCTTCCGCCTCCTTGTACCGCGTGCCCACGTCGACCACCGCCAACGCGTATTTATACGTCTTTGTATCCTCCTCTATAATCACCTTATCGTGCGGCAGATACAATAGATCGGCCTGGTGAATGTCGTTTTCTGCCACGCGTTCGAATCGGGGTCTCACGATCTTCTTGGGAGCGGGGAGATAGATTTGCCACACGTCTTGTTTTTTCAAAAAAATCGAAGGCTTCCTTCTCGCTGACGTTAGCCGCCTTGGCCAATTTCTTGATGGCGGTCTTCCCCTTCCAATAACCTTTAGGGCTGTAATAGATCTCTTCCATGTTTTTACTTTAGGCGAAGTATTTTTTAACGCCAAAGAACACGAGTCCCGTCCCGATCACCACGAAGAGTATTTCCTTGTCTTTTTGTTCTTCCGAGGGTTGATAGAAATCGCTCAACTTCGGTTCGGGAGCCATCGCCTCTTCGTTCGTCATCCGCGAGTAGCGTGACATGGCGGCGTCCACTTCTTTGTAGGTGTACAGCGCGTGTCCTTCTTTCTTTAATCTCTCGTTGAGAAAATCTAATCGCTTCGTGCGTTCGTGATTCCATTGGTCTCTGGCCTTGGTCAGTTTTTCCATCGCCTCGTCGTGTCTCTTTTGTTCTTCGTGATTCGAGAATAGAAATTGAGATCCCGAGAAGGCTAGAGCATTGACTAATGCACCGCCCACCATCATCGCGATCGTTGCCATTAGAGATAGAGAGAGTTTTAGTTTATTTCATGATATCGGCGGGGATGATGCCCTTATTGACCAACATGTCTTTGGTGTACTCGGCGAGTGCAAACTCCAGGAGGATCATCCCGAAGTCCTTCGGGTCTAGATCCATCTTGGGCGTCGGTATCTTTAAGATTTTCTTGGAAAGTTGCGCGTATCCGATGGCAATTCCCGTACTGACAGCTGCGTGATACACGGTGTTGACTAAATCTTTTTCACTCATTTTTTTAAATACGGGAGAAAATTATTTATTGCATTTGCACGGGCTCGTCGCACTCATGATGAATAACCTTACTATTCGTGTTAATTAATTCAGTGATCGTGGTGATGAACACTCCTAGCGTCATGATTCCCGATGCCATTAACAGCGTCATATTCACGGCGGTTCTGATCGAATCGTTTTCTACACACATTTTTTAAATACGAGAGAAAATTATTTAATACATTTCATGGGGATTAGGTTTTGGAGGTGGAAGTACTTTGGGCGGTGGTTCTGGAATGGACTCTGGTTTTTTCATGTAGATCAGCAACAATCCGACGGCCGCGCCTGCGCCCGCTAGCCATTTCCAGTTATCCTGGCTAATAGCATTGCTATCCTGGCTATTAACATTGCTATCCTGGCTATTAGCATTGCTAATAGCATTGCTATCCTGGCCATTAGCATTGCTATTCCATCGACGCTTGGCACCCTTCTTCCCCGCTTCCTGACGTTTTGGGTTCTTTTTCTTCTCCCCTATGAGTTCCTCCGGATTCATCGTCTTTTTCTATAACGTCAGATTTTTTAAATCTGGTGATGTGACGACTCGTCGTAGCGGCTATGCTGAGAGGTGACAAGTAGGCTCCGAAGTTGTGATACAGACTACAACACACTTCGCCGATGCCCGCGTCTAGGAAGGGGTCTTCGTTCAGCTCCTCGATCAGTTGGGGTTCGTCTTTGAGATCGAAAAAATGTTTAAGACCCTGGGCATACAGAGTGATGAAGGAATTGGCGATCGATTTGCTCATGCGCGCATGCCGAGCCGTGCGTTTAACAGACGATTCAGGTTTTCCAGCTCCTTGTCGTTCATCTTTTCCAATTCGGCAGTTGTCACGTCTTTTCCTAGAAAATGACGCGCGCGTCCGGATCCGACGATGGTCGACAGCCTGTCTTTGGCAGATATATCCGTCGTACCGGCGGTGACATTGTTCGCTAATATCTCGTCCACGTTCATCGTTTTTAAGAGAGATACATTTTTTTTATAAAGACTGCAAAAGTTTTCTAGCCATCGTTCCGTTCGGTGATAACGTTCTAAGCATAATAGATAGAATGTCGCGAATAAGACGAGCAAAATCCATAAAACGATGAACGATAATAACGCGAATACCATCATCTCGGTAAAACGTTTCTTCTTTTTTATTTAAAACTCTACGGTTAACGAGAAGTGGATTTGTTTACGAGGTCTAGGAGCTGTTTGCGCAAGTCCTCCGTCTCTTGGTTCGACTCCTTTTTTACGGTCTCGTCCTTGTATTTAGAATACAGTTTGTCCTTCATCTGGCGATACTTGGTCAGCTCGTGGGACACCCGTCCTCGAGCGCGCGACTCACCCGATCCGAGATCGAATTCAATTTACTCTCCGCGAGTTTGACGATCTGCAGGTGTTTTTCCGATTTCTTCAACAGTAATCGTCTGACACCCTTCATGGCCAATCCCACCGCACCCACGGTCACGGCCACGATCTGGAGAGGCAAGCCCGCGATGGGAATGATAAATCCGAGTCCTCCGACGACGACACTTCCCGCGATCAGGGTTCCGTCGACGCCGCCGTTTATACTTTTTGTGGACGCTCTTCCGCGTCTCGATCTCTCGCCGAAACGTCTGTTCGATCTCGCCAATGCGTTTGAGACGATAGTGTTGCGGATCGGGCTCTAACGTCGGGTACAATGCATTTTCTTCTTTACTCATCCTTTTTTTAAAGGGAATTTTTTATATGTCGAGAACGACGACGCCGTTGACGGATCCCGATTTAGACCCTTTGTTCACGCCGAAGTTGAGGACGTCGCCCGACGTCACCCGCAACGGAGGATTCAACGGGACGATCTCGCCGGTCTTCGTCTGAAAGGTCCGTTCCACGTCGTTCACGACGAGCGTCACGTTCTCCCCCAAGAGCCCGAGACGAATGACGTGACCGTCGAACAACATCGTCGTTCCCAGCGCCGGCTTGATTCTTCCGTTTTTAGTCACGTCGATTGGAACGTGTTCATGATGCGACGGTTTTTAGTCAACGCGGTGATCTCCTCTTTGGCATCATTGATGTCTTTCAAGAGTTTCTCATTCAGGTCCTCCACCAGTTCTTCCCTTTCCAAGTCTTCGTAATAAAATCCCGATCTAGACATTTTTATTATAGATTTTTCTTAAATTCCAAGAGAACGTGAACGGGATGACCGTGATTGTCGACGGGGTTGCCCTCCTCGTCTTTTAGACGTATCGTTAATTCCGAGATGCGATTGCGTCTCAACGTTAAGAACACGGGGTGTTCGACGTCTTTTTCGTACAACTCGGAAAATTTCACGTTGGGGCACGGCAGGGACATGACGATGTCGTTCGACCTCCCGTCTCTGACGCCTTCGGCAAGTTCGTCGAGATGAAAGTTGAGGAGTTGCAGGTTGCAGGTTGATGCTATTGCTCGGGGAGATGGTCCCGACGAGAGACACGTTCTGGCCGATGCCGAGAATCTTACCGAGTTCCGGCGGAAGCTTCACCGCCGTGTTGTCCTTACCGTCGATTCTTAATCTCATGGTGGTCTTATCCAGGAACACCTTGTCGAAGTATTTCGCGAGAAGTCGTCGTAGGTCGATGAAGGTGTACGATCCGGCATGCACGCTTTGGACTTTGCGTCCCACGCCGCGTTTGGCGTGAAGTATCTCCACGTCTTTCCGCACGTTGTACAGCCCGTTGTAAAAACGGATGGACTTGACGCCCACGCACCACTCACCGTTCGCGTTGTCGATGTAGCGAGAGAGCTTCACGGGTTTTCCGATGTCCGTCACGAGATATAACATGTTGTTTTTATATTAACTATTTTTAAATCTTAACTAAAAGAATGAACGTCTACGAGTACAGAGAGAATCTAGATCTGTCGTCGTTCGACGTCTACGTCAACACGACTAAAAAGTTTCGCGCGTCGTTCGAGAACATCTTCGTCAAATACGACAACCCGAACGTCTTCGAGGACGGCACCTCGAAGTACTACGCCATGCTGAAACGGTGGTACCAGCATCCCATCGTGGGATTCTGGCAGAACCAGTTGAATATCGCGGTGTGGTGCGCCACGACGGGATGCGGCGTGACGTTGGACATGGGAAACGACAACCTGTCCAAGTCGTTCTTCCGTTTCCACGTCTACTATCAAATCAGAAGGATCCTGCAGGAGATCGCCGCCCCCTTACCCAGCGACGCCGACTTCGAGCACTACACGAACAACGTCGACGCGTCGGCGTACCAGCGGATCTGTCGCGAATTCGGGGTGCCGATCGACGCGGACTGGAAGATCAAGGGGACCATCTTCGGGAAATACAACACGAAGTGGTCCACCTTCATCGCGAACCGACTGGAGGGGTTCACGCTTCCGGGTCTGGCCAGACTGGACGCGTCCATTCGCGTCTTCGCCTGGGCGATCCTGGGCGCGTAGGGGGAGACGAGGGCCTCGATCGTGGACGCCGGTGCCACGTCGCTGGACGCCCAGAAGCAGTTCCTGGTCAACGTCGAGGACGCCATCAACCGACCGCTCGAGCTACCCGCCGACATCTCGCGCTACGAAGACTGTCTGAAGTACGCCAATTCCAAGCTCGACTACGTCGTCCATCCGGGTCTCTACATGCTGCCCAACAACATGGAGCTGAACATCGGCAAGAACATCGCCGATTACAATAACGAGATCTTGATCGCGCCCGACACCACGACGCCTGGAACGAACGTCGACCTCAACGCGAAAACGTTCGCGCGGGGCAAACCACCGTCGCCACCTCCCGTAGAGATCACACCGCCGTCACCTCCTCCTCCCCTACAGGACAAGCCACCACCGTCAGACGATCACGAGGATCAGAAGACCGCCGTTTTGGCTCTAGCGTTACTTTCTTTTCTTCTCTCCGTCGAGTTTCGTTAACAACCAACCGACGACGACCATACCCAACACCCACAGATGTTCTCCCAACCACACGGCCGTCTTGCCGAGCGTCGACAGGATCCAGGACACGATGGCACCCAAGATACCCGGCAACGCCTCGCCGAACTTGGCGGCCAGTCTCGCGAGCAGTTTCCCGACCGCGTCCAGCTGTTTCTTGATCCATTCTCCCGCTCCACCCTCCTTGTTCGGAGGTGGCGGTGGTGGCGCGACCGTCGTCGTCCCCGGTAGGAGTAATTCGACCAAGAATCCCACCGTCATGCCGATCGCCGTCAGGATGCTGAAGATGGTGATACCCTGTTCTCTGAACAGATTGGTAATTCTGTCTCTCAACGAAAGATTGCTGTCGAGTAGTCCCTTGATCGACTCTCTTATGGTATCCAGTTGAGTCTTTAATCGCCCTTTCAGATCTTTAATAGTCTTTCTATACAGTTCGATTACCTCGCGCGACGCCTTTATCTTCTCCTCGAGCTCTACTTTTTTGTTCGGATTTTTTTCGAGATCTTCGGTCCATTCCGTTATCAATCGTAGATGCGTCGCTATTTTACTTGCACTATTCCGCATTTCGCCGCGAATGGTTCGTAAAGTCTTATCCAACCCCAACAGTTCTCTCATGGGTAATAATCCTTGTCCCCCCGCCGCAGCGGCGAGATTGTGTATACTTCCTGATAGGTTTGTTAAACCATCGTCTAATTGTTTTGGGTCCGTCTCGTCGGTTAATGACTTTTGTACGACGTTGACGTTATCTTCTACTTCTTGCGTCTCTTGTTTGTATAGACCCAGAGCTCTAACAAACTGTGCACCTCCTTTTTTTACTCTATTTTTCAACGTGCTTTCTTTTACAAATTCGTCAGAATTACGTTTAGCGTTTAATAAAATCTGTTTATCTCTCCAATTGGCATATAAATTATTATGCTCATCGGACGAAAATTCCATTATTTCATCAGGCACAGCTCCAAATTCCTTTCTCCATTTATTGAATCGTGTAATAGTTCTAAAACGTTCTCCTTGATTTTCTACAGCCTCGATGGGGGGGTTTGGCGCATCCAACAGGTCTTCTGGAGGAACAATAAACCACGGACCTCTTATAGTACCCCGATGGTGGGACTTGACTGGTCTTCTAGAGGATTTGACATATCATAATCATCCCACTGGCCTTCTATAGAAGGATTGAGGAAAGACGTCTCCGCAGTTTTTCCAGGGTCATCGACTGTATTCGAAGGATTATCTTGCATTTCAACGTCGTCGTTGTATGTTGTATCATCGGGATCGTACCCCTGATTATCGAATGTATGTGGATCGTCCATTTTTAAAACGAGATAAATTTTTTATTACGTAATAAAAAAAAGATGATGAATTACGGACACATTCTCGATCCCAATAGGCAATTGCGCACTGCCTTCGGCGTAAAGGGCATACGCCAAACGGTGACCGTGTCCCACAATCCTTCGAGCATCGAAGAAAACCAAACGTTGACGGTTCGTTTTCCCAATTTGAGCGAGAACGACGTCATCGTCCCCAGAAGCACGAGACTATGCTTCGACATGGAAGTCGCCGTGGAGGGTGGCAATCTCACCAAAACGGGTGTTTATAATAATCTGGGACGCAACATCGTCAAAAAAATCGAGGTGAAGATCTCGGGAAACACCGTTCAGACCATCGACGATGCCGATAAATTCTTCGTCTATAACGATCTTTGGAAAGTGGAACGAGGTAACATGGCCTATCAAGGGATACAGACCAACGATCTAAATATAATAAGAGCAACACCCACCAGCTATAAAATACCCCGCGACACCAACGAAGACTACGAAATTGTCGCGACGTTCGGGAATCGTTTTTGCATTCCCTTGGACTTCGAAATCTTGGAGACGAGCGAACCCTTTTATCAAGCGGGGTTACAAGATCGTTTGGAATACATGCCGAGTTTAACGACGCCATACACGTCGTCTTGACGGATCCCGACGACGCCAATAAAACGATAAGTTATAAGGCGACCAACATCGCGTTGGAATTCGAAAAAATCACCGACGACCATCTCGCTCGCAGCATCAGACAGAGGTACGCTGGAAAACACGCCTATTACTTCAACCAAATATTGCGATATCGCAAAACGACGATGAGTAAATCAGACGGCATCCTCAATTATCAAATCAACACCCCCGCGCGGTCTCTCTCGGGCATTCTGTTTCTCTTCAAAGACATTTCTATCAACGATCCGGAAAAAATTTATAATCCGAGAATCACCAAAGTGGAAACGACCATCGAGGGACAACCGAACCAACTCTTTTCGGCCGGCATGAGACCGCATCACCATTTTGACGAGATTAAAAAGTTTTTCTCCCTGAATCGCGAAACCGTCTCGGAAACGATCACCAAGGAACTCGACCTGAGCAACGTGACTCTGGGAAAATATCTCAAAGATCATTACGCCCTCTGGTTAGACTTACGAACGACACCCGAAAACCATCTCCACGGCACGGGTCGCAAGCTTCAAAACATCAGCGAAGGCGTTTCCGTCCGAATCGAGAAAACGCCAGAAACCGATACCGATCCCGTGGACGTTTACATCTTCGTCGTCAAGGATGGACAGATCAACATGTCGAACGGCCGTTTCGCGAGCGTCATTTCTTAAGAAAAATTAAAACCCTATAAGAAAAAATGTTCATGCAACAACCTCACGCCGCCATGATAGTAGGCGCCACCGGTTGCGGGAAGACGGAGTTTGTCCTCGATCTGCTGGAAAACGAATACAAAGACGTCTTCGACCACATAGTGATCCTGTGTCCCTCGATAGACTTCAACAAAGCGTACAAATCGAGAAAGTGGATAGGCGACGACGTCAAACAACCGAAAGACAAACGAGTCGTCATCGTCAACCCCGTATCTAAAAATGGGGACGAGCTATTGCAGGACACTCTGCGACACTTTTACGATAGATACAAGGGAACGTCCACGCTGTACATCATCGACGACTGTTCGGCCACGAAGCAGATCAAGAAGAAGGCGGACGCCCTATCCATGTTGGCCTTTTCGGGGAGGCACGCCGACCAATCCGTATGGATCTTGACGCAACGCTACAACAGCGCGTCTAAAGACTTTCGCACGCAGATCAAGTGCGTCGCGCTCTTCTTTACCAACGACAAGTTCAGTTACAACGAATGTCTGGACGAGAACGACGTCATTCCCGAGGAGGATAGAAAACGTCTCAAACACGAACTGTCGCAGCGTAAACACTCTAAGCTGATCTTGCGGACGGAACAGCCGACGGATTATAAGTTTATAGAATAATTTATATTTTACACAAAATATAAATTTTATAGTCATCATAAGCCTAAGTCGTCTCTCGTAGAGTGGAACTCCCATGCGATCTTGGGATCCCACGGTCTTTTACCATAACTCATGGGATGCCTCAACCAATCAAATTTATTCTCATAATTCGTCTTAGGAATCCACGGCTCTTTCCAAAGACTGCAGCTAGCCCAATACCATTTATTAAGCCAATTCACCTCAAGATCCCATGGCTCGTCTCCATTGGCTTCGTTATACTGAAGCCAATCACATTTATTATGCCATTTCACCTCCGGATCCCACGGTTCCTCCTTTTTACACGGTACTATCTGACTATTATAAGCGCGCCAACAATCCTTGTTATATTTTTCATCTCTATGACAAACAGGTTTCCACGGTTCGTCTCTCCCGGAAACTCGATTGTAGTCAAACCAGCATACTTTCACAGACCAATCCACATCAGGATCCCACGGCTCGTCTTTCCCGGTTTCACGATTATACTCAACCCAGCATGCTTCCTTATACCAGTCCATCCTGGAATCCAACGACACGGCCTCGTCATTATACTTAAACCACCAGCGTCTTTTCGTATGCCAGTCCACCGTAGGATCCCACGGCACGCCTCTTTTGGTTTCTCTGTTGTAACTAACCCAAAAGAATTTGTTCCACCGGATCGCCTGAGGATCCCACGGCTCGTACGGCTCTCTATAATGTGTCGTAATAGTACTCTCGGAGGGAATCGGTGAATCCAAAAATAACCCGCTGTTAGACATGTTTTTTAAATAACTGTTAAATTACTTAAATAGCATAATTTATATTTTTTGTAAAATATAAATTTTTTAGTACTGGCGGGGTCTTCCACACGTCTGGGGAGGTCCTCTGTACTTTAGATAATAATAATGACTTCGCTGTCTTCTATTATCGCAGGAGACGCACACGGTGTGAGGTGTGGAATCGAACATCCACAGTCCGCACGACTCGCAGAATTTCAAAGGACGAAACTCGCGTTTCTTCATATATCTATGATGAATGACGCAAAAGATGGAATCCGGAGCAAGCTCGTGTGGACATGGTCCGTCGCGAATCCTCCTGGTGTGGACAGGCATCTGACACGATGATACCTCCTGAGGCTCCATCCCGATGCTGTAGAACATTTGTTGAAGAGTCATTTTTTTAAATGCGAATTTATTATTCATAACATGATCAATGACTTATTCATCGTCGTCATCGTCTGAATTAGGCTCGTATTCGATTTCATCTACCATCTGGTCAGGTAGCTGGCTTAATGTAACTAATTTCCTAACGGCAACAACATCCACAGACGGTTTAAAGGATTCGTTTAAAGATCCAATGAAAACAGAACTAAATGTCAAAACGGTAATAACCTTGCAAGCTTTACCTATGTAATCAGATGGATTTAAATCAACCTTTCCTCCCTTCGTTTGTTTCACGAAAGTCGTTTCTTTCTTGTCTTGTTTCATTTTGAGTTTTGCATAGATAAGGTTATGCTTTTTCCCCTCTTTTAAGAGCGTAAGATCGTCGACGACGATGGGCTTCTTTCTACCATTCTCTTTAAAATAAACCCTGTGCTTCTGAACTTCTTTTCTAATCAACTCTTCAATGTCTACGATGACCTGCTCAAACTTTTCTTGTTCCTCTTTAAACTTATCATCGTAATCGAAAGCTAATGATATCGTATAGGGCATATACGTATCACTCACTCCATACGATAGTAAGGTGGGTGTTTGTATTCTAAGCGGTTCATGGATACCCGCCGAATAATTATATACTATATCGATAAAAAAATTACCATTTTTACCTTTTGTAGGTTTCCGAATCGTCAGCTTATTTATATCAAACTGATCGACGTTGATTTTACATGCTTTGCCACTCGTACCCATTTTTATATAGTCATGCTATTTTCTTATCGGATTTTCAAAATTTTTATTACATCGATACGGTGACCACGACGGGCGATCCACGGTGACGATCCGCGGGAACGAGCGAAACCGGTGAAGATCCGCGGGAAAGGTCAAACTCGCGAACCCGTGAAGATCATTCGTTCCGCGGACCGACCTGGGGGAATTCCCATTTTAGCTATTTATAGTATTTTGGGGTCATTGAGTGCAAAGTGGCACAGAATCCTCAAAAGACTACACACACACAAACGATACACAACTCTTCATGGAGTACAGACTTCTTCACCGTTAAGACTCAGCAAGTGCCGTTGGACGATCACAAGTCATCAACAGCACCCGTGTTATCTGGAGTCCCGGAGGGTACGATACCTCACTCACGATCTACCAGAAAGAACATTCTATCTAGTAGTAAATTATTACCTACTATGTAGTCCAGTCACCTGCTGCATTGACACATATAAGCTAAAAGAGGATTTGGACTCTCTGGTAAGATAGGAGGAGAACATCCAGAGAAGTGTGTAGTGATACAAGTCAAGAACCAACGAAACACCACCACCGCCATATACACGATACACTGGCACCGTCTTGATGTTGTCGACTCCAGGAAATATCTCGGATTATCCATTGACAAAGACCTGAGTTGGAATAACCAGATGAACAACGTATAATCCGAAGCAAACAAGACTCTGAGCTTGAGGAACATGAGGGTTGTTTCTGCTACACACCAAAGACTTGTGCTACCGACCCTGAAATATGCGTGCGGAACAAGAACAAACTTACATGATCACGTAAGCTACATTTTCATTGGTTGAACATGACACATCTCCAATAGTCACTTTCATGTGACCCCATAGCGAGTTTCGTCAGATCCTCTACGAGACATATCAGAAAAACGGTAGCGATGAGAGATCGGTTTTAGAGTGAATTTGTCTTTACATTCAACATTCTGTGAAAGGAACATTTTTAAAGACACTTTTTATTTGTTTCATTTTAATCTTCATCTTGATTTATTTCAGTAATTATGTTTATAAAAATCGTGAAAATTTCTGAGACTGTTATTATATGCAGAAACTTGTGTTTATTACATAAAAATCAATGATAATCGCAGTGCCGCCATTGTACATGGGGTGTGTTAGTGTTGCCACCATTTTTGTTTTATCAAGTTCCAAGTACGTGTAATTAAAATTCTGTCATATCTAAATTTTCCGTCATTTACAGATATTTTCTCCCTAATCTGCTTTTGTCATTTTGATATTTGGATTATTTCCTCTGTTGTGTGGTAATTGTTCGAAAATTCCACATGCTGTGTTTAATTTCCCTGGAAGATAATTTTTCTTTTTCTCGGAATTCATTTCTAAAGGAAGTTAAAGGTTTCTCTGGTGATGAACAGGTCTAGTGATGCTGTGTGATTTGAGATATATATATAGGCAACTTTATAACCACGATGCATGTTCATTTCAGTCCTCTATCGGTGAAATAATTGGAACTAACAAAATCTTTACATGGGTGTGTGGAGTCGTCAAGGAAATCTCCATCCATGTGGTAAGGATCTGGCTGTCCAATCCGCTGGACTCCCTAGGATCGGACTTTCAGATTCTTAGCACGAAGATTGAGATTTCCATTTCCACTCAATACATTCATGTTTGATTTTTGTTCTCCCATGATTCAAACACATGTTTGTGTATTAAAATAAAACCTGATGCAACTTGAATGCACTTTATCATCATCACATGGTAGTCCCTCGTTATAAAATCATATTGTGACGTGATAGCGCGTGTCTACAGCTTATTTACTACCTAGGGTGTGGACAGAGAAATTCTGACTATTCAAAGCGGTAAATATGCCTGTCCAAGATATGAGAATATATTATGTTACTTTTGCTTGGTGATGTTTGTTGAACACGTCACACCTACCTTGAAATTGGATACATGTAGGACCTTCTCAATCTGATTTTAGATACCTGTAATGTAGACCTCTTGTGCTGAGGGTTTGGGGCAAGAACAACCATTATTATTTATATCGTTAAGGAGAAATTTTAGCAATACTGATCAGTTACTTATTCCAGAAGCGGCGTAAATCAATTGTGGATACTTAAAAATTCTGAACAGCTTTTAGAAAATTTGAAGGCAATCATTTTTCTCCAATTCATAGTATCAAAACATACGACTTTCTACTCTTTACACAACTATTCCACATGAAAAATTAAAAGAGAGACTTTTTGCATTATCGACAACCGTTTTTTTTTTTCACTGATAGTGGTACACGAAAATTTAAATATCTAGTCATTGGTGCACTGAAGTTGATATAAAAAGGATGCTGGAATTTCTAATAGAATATATATGTGTCATGTTTGGGGACCAGATCTTTCAGCAAACTGTCGGATATTCCCATGGGAGCCAATTGTGCCCCTTTATTGACCGACATATTCCTTTATTCATACGAAGCAGGTTTCTGAATTAAAAGAAGAAAAGGCTAACAGTGACCCTTAATTTGACATTTAGATTTTATCGATGACGTTATGTCAATCAATAATGACAATTTCCATACATACGTCAATGCGATTTATCCCAAAGAACTAGAAATCAATGACATTCAAGCACACACGCTTCCTACTTGGACATTTTACTAACTATAGGCACAGACAGGAAATTAACAACCAGACTATATGACAAACGCGACGATTTCGGTTTTTTCCCCATCGGTTTTCCTGATTTAAGTAGTAATATCCCATAATCCCCTGAATTTTGTGTTTATATATCTCATACATGTTTCGATATGTCAACATATGTGTTCAACATATGAACATTTCATATACATTGTAAACTACTTACTGACAATGTATTGGCACAGGGTTTATCGAAAATCCCGTTTTATGTCGTCGTTCCGCATTTTTTCCGGTCGGTATAATAGCCTTGTTTGCAATTACTCTGCAATTACTCTGTTTCACTATTTAAATGAAATGTTGAGTTACCAGTTCGATAGTTGTTGTTGAGTTGTCTGTTCCAATTGTGACGAGGATTTGTCATTCACTTATTTCATTTGAATTTGACTGTGGACCTGATCCCACCTCTGGTTTTCCAGAGGTCCGCATCCTTCAACTAAATTAAACCTGTGTATAAGGGTCACCAGAACATGACAGCCAATATTTTCTGGTTCCTTGGGTGGCCCCATATACAAATTTTACTATATATATATATATATATATATATATATATATATATATATATATATATATATATATATATATATATATATATATATATATATATATATTAAAAAAGCAAATGCTCAAGACGATCGTTTCTGGCAATAAGACTTCATCTATATATCATAGGTACACTAATAAAGGTTCCTTCTTAACTATTAGAAGTTAATGTTATAAAATCTAAATGTTCATATAAAACAGTTCCGTACGTTCTGATTTCTCATTCTTATGCAACTAACAGAAATTTGTTCTAGATATGGTCAACATAATACCAAAGTAATAGCGTAATATAAAAAAGAGCCAAAACAGATGCTCAGAACTATCGTTTTTTTGTTTTGTTTTGTTTGGTTTTTTTTGTCAATAAGACCTCGTATTTTGCAATAACAAAATACCTTGCACTTAACACGTATAGGAGATAGTTTTGTGGTTTTGTTAGGTGAGTTATGCAAAAAAACAAAAATGTGATATTATTAGGTATACAACTGTATATACAGTCAAACCTGCATTAAAAGGGCATTAGCTGTGTTTACCAAAAATAATTATTTCAATTTTTGCTACTTTTACTACTTGTACAATGACAAATAACAGCTATACACAGGAATATAAGTCTTATATTCCTATATATTTTGTGAAAATAAGGTCAGGTCCAGTGTGATATTCATGTTGAATTAATCAATTGCAACTGAAAAGTGCAAAACCTGGGTTTCTCAATGAATTTTCACAAAGTATACAGGTATTTAAGAATTTTATGTTCTATATGTATATCTCTTTTCTGCTAAGTTGTAAACACCGAATGTTTACCTCCTCATTACAGAGGGCAAGCTATGTAAATGATTTGTATATCAATACAGTAGACAGAATGTCATGTTCCTGTGTCCAGACGACGCATGCAGGTCCGTCCATTATTTCACTTCATAAATATGCTTATAAATGTGAATGATACGATGCTCGGAATATATCTAGCATTTACATTTTAAGAAGTGGCCTAGGTTTATTGGCTAAGTCATAGGCCGAATTTTCTGGGATTTTTTTTTTTTTTTTTTTTTTTTTTTGTGGTAAAAAACAGGATTTTACCCCCCAAAAATCGCTTAAAATCGTGGCAGAAAGTTCGGCCTAGCTAAAACACTACCATCTCTTCTGTCAAGTTCTGTCATCTGTAAAGCGATTTTTTTTTGGGGGGGGGGGTAAATATAGGAGGCCAAAACTATGTTGAATCTATGAGCTCAACTCTACTTCTGTCTCAAGGATGAATTGTAACAATTTGTTTTATCTATCAAAGTTGGATCTTTGAATTACATTAATGCTAAAATATATCTTATCATGGAGTTCAGAAGTATTAATGGCTAGGTTCTGCACTATTTTCTATTGCGTAACAATGGGTAATTTTACCGTTTGACCTAAATATGTCGCTTTCCTGCTGCTATCAAGCACATATGCATAACTCCTTTAAAAAATTAAGGGTTGATATTCAAAATCTGTTGCAACGACGTTGCCATTTACAGGATCGAGGATTTCAAAAATGTTAAAATTCGTATTGAAATAAAAAGGAAGTATTTTTCTCAAAATGGCGACGTTTTAACACTAACAATTATGATTATGAAAAGGTATGAGAGAAAAATACACTTCTATATGCTGTCATTAGATATAAGTTTATAATCCTCGGGTTTTACAGGGTTTTGTGACCCCTCCGGTTGAATAAACGTATATCTAATGACAGCATATGAAAGACCGGTCTTAATAAATATATATGATACAAACTATATTTATTTTACAATAATAAACGAACAGAAGAATTAAACATGTAAACAAAAGATACATGTAAACAACATATTTATCAGTTCTGTGTGTTAAATCATGAGTTTTCATGTTTCCCTGTGAAGCTCAGATGCAATAAACAGGAAACAGGTCAACAGGGACAAATTGTCTGTAATCATATTATTCACAGAGTAGATATAGGATAACCATTATCTATAGCGTGCGATTTTAAACTGAATTTAGCGTTGTTTATAATCACGAATTCACCTTTGAGCGCTCTATTTCACAGAGGGGCTTGCGTGTGTAAGGTCAAATATTTTTTCTTACTAATAGTTATGTTTTGATCTAAGCAGATTAGATCATAATTACCTTGTATTACGTTACATAGTAAACTCGACTCCGTCTCGTTTACTATATAACGTAATACACGGTGGATATGATCTAACCTTTACATATATAACGTTACTCGACTCCGTATCGTTTACTATATAACGTAATACACGTTGGATATGATCTAACCTTTACATATATAACGTTACTCGACTCCGTTTCGTTTACTATATAACGTAATACACGGTGGATATGATCTAACCTTTACATATAAAATAACTCGACTCCGTCTCGTTCACTATTTAATGTAATACAAGGTAGATATGATCTAACTTTTACATATATAACGTTACTCGAATCCGTTTCGTTTACTATATAACGTAATACACGGTGGATATGATCTAACCTTTACATATAAACTAACTCGACTCCGTCTCCTTCACTATATAACGTAATACACGGTGGATATGATCTAACCTTTACACAACTCGACTCCGTCTCCTTTACTATATAACGTAATACACGGTGGATATGATCTAACCTTTACACATATAACGTTACTCGACTCTGTTTTATTTACTCTATAACGTAATACACGGTGAATATGATCTAACCTTTACATATATAACGTAACGCGACTCCGTCTCGTTTACTATATAACGTAATACATGTTGGATATGATCTAACCTTTACATATGTAATGTAACTCAACTCCGTCTCGTTTACTATATAACGTAATACACGGTGGCTAAGATCTAACCTTTACATATATAACGTTACTCGACTCCGTCTCGTTTACAATATAACGTAATGAGTATGATCTAACCTTTGCATATAAAGTAATGCGACTCCGTCTCGTTTACTATATAACGTAATACACGGTGGGTTTGATTTAACCTTTACTTATATAAACTAACTCAATCCGTCTCGTTTACTATATAACGTAATACACGGTGGCTATGATCTAACCTTTACTTATATAAACTAACTCGACTCTGTCTCGTTTACTGTATAACGTAAATAAATGCACTGTGGATATGATCTAACCTTTACTTATATAAACTAACTCGACTCTGTCTCGTTTACTATATAACAGAAATAAATGCACGGTGGCTATGATCTAACCTTTACTTATATAAACTAACTCGACTCTCTCTCGTTTACTATATAACGGAAATAAATGCACGGTGGCTATGATCTAACCTTTACTTATGTAAACTAACTCGACTCTGTCTCGTTTACTATATAACGGAAATATATGCACGGTGGCTATGATCTAACCTTTACTTATATAAACTAACTCGACTCTGTCTCGTTTACTATATAACGGAATTAAATGCACTGTGGCTATGATCTAACCTTTACTTATATAAACAAACTCGACTCTGTCTCGTTTACTATATAACGGAAATAAATGCACGGTTCATATTATCTAACCTTTACTTGTTTAACAACTTCGAGTTTAAAAGATAATATAGATAATATACATAATATAGATAATAAAGATAATATAGATAATAAAGATAATTAAATCATGATGTTTGACATTTTCTTCATAGATTTGTTTTATCATAAATTTATCATTTTTATTTACCAGGTTTTTAAAAAAACAACAACAACAAAACAAACGTCAGAAATTATCGTGTTCTGACTTTTTGGTAAAATTCCTGTGAAATAAGTACATGATAAGTTTATAAGAACCTCACAAATCAATTGGCGTTAGTATCAGAACGACTTCAAATGTGCTTCATCGCCTTAATTGATAAATATGTTTAACAAGTAGATTACAAGAGTTTTCAGATCTTTCAATATTTTTTTTTTTCGAATTTCAGAAAACTATTTTTATTTTACAATGATAAACAAACAGAAGAGATAAACATGTAAAAAGAAGCTACATGTAAACAACATATGTATAAGTTCTTGGAAAACAAATAACATTGATCTATGTGTGTGTTTAATCATCAGTTTCCATGTTTCTCATGTAATTTGAGGTCCAACACAGATGAACTGTCTTCAAATTTCCCGTGAAGCTCAGATGCGATAAACAAGAAACAAGTCAACAAGGACAAATCGTCTGTAATCATATTATCCACAGAGTAGGCATAGGATCACCATAATCTATAGCGTGTGATTTTAAACTGAATTTAGCGTTGGTTATAATCATGATTTCACCTTTGAGGGATCTATTTCACAGAGAGGCGTGCGTGTTCAATGCCAAATGTTTATCTAACTAATTAACGTTATGTGAGTGTTTTTAACATAATTATTTCGACTTAAGATAATATTGATAACTAAATCATGATATTTGAAATTTGCTTCATATATTTTTTATAGTTTTATCATAAATATTATAAACATAATACCAAAGTTATAATGCTCAAGACGATATCGTTTCTATCAATTAGACTTCATCAGTTGAGCTCCAATTTGAAAAGTATGTGTTTTTTTCTAAAGATAAGGTGGTATTATTTTTTATGTTCCAGTTTTTTTTTCAAAAAACATAAGAAATTATCATCTTCTCACTTTTTCGTTAAAAATCGGATAAATAAAAAATAGAACATGATAAGTCTATTAGAATCTCACTAAGCAATTGACGTTAGTATCAGAACGACTTCAAATTTGATCCATCGTCTTAATTGATAGGCATGTTTAACAAGTAGTTAACAAGAGTTTTCCTATCTTTCAAATTTTTTTCTTGAATTTTAGGGAAAAAAAAACCTCTGAAAATGTGGGATATATGTATATATATTGCGTAAAACTTGCCACATTTTTTTAACGAGTATTAGAACTACTTCAATTTGCTACATATATTTACTGATTTGAAAAGTGTAACACGTATTACAAGTTTTCCTGCATTTCAAACTTTCCGTTAGATCTTTATGGGGCGCCGTTTTACTTTTTAATACCAGTTAGTGATATCACTCTTTCGAAAAGGTGATATCACTTATTCGAATAGGTGATATCACTTATCCGAATAGGTGATATCACTTTTATACATTCTTAAGTGATATCACCTATTCGAATGAGTGATATCACCTATTCAAATAAATGAGTGATATCACCTACTCGAATAAGTGATATCACCTATTCGACTAAGTGATATCACCTATTCGTTTTGTAAAGTGATATCACCTATTTGAATAGGTGATATCACTTATGAATCAATGCCAATGAATGCTCCCTACACAAAAATAAAATATATTCCTGGGTCTAACAAAAATATGACTTGTGTCATCTTGGGCATTATAAATTATTTATTTTTTTGTTTCCTTACATCTTTCCAAAGAAGTATATAGGGTATTTTAAGTTCAACCACTTTCAAAACAATTTTGTGTTGAAATCCGACCCTAGTTCAAAATGGCAGGAGTCGGCGGTATGGTTTGAGTGCTGAACTCCGTCCAAATCCTACAACAGACACGGGTGATGATTCCGATTCTGCAGCGCTGCGCCTTTATCACGTCCTTTGCGCTTTGTTCTTCCATAGATATATGCCTAGTGATATTCACTGTAGATCTACATTTATGGAAGAAATGGGGAGCATAAGATTTTTACTGTTCCCAAATTTGAATATTCAAATGTTGTTTTGTAAAGTGATATCACCTATTCCTCGAATAGGTGATATTATCAATAAAAGCATATAAAGTGAAATCTCCTATTTTAAAGAGTGATATCATCTATTCGAAAGAGTGATATCACTTATACAAATAGGTGATATCACTTTTTCGTTTTTATAAGTGATATCACTCTTTCGAATAGGTGATATCACTCTTTCAAATAGGAGATATCACTTATTTGAATAGGTGATATCACTTATTCGGTATTCAAATGGGTGATATCACCCATTCGAATAGGTGATATCACTTATTGAATAAGTAATATCACATATTCGAAAAAGTGATATCACTAACTGGTATTAAAAAGTACGGCGCCCCATAGATCTCGGGGTGTAAAAACTGAGATTTCAAACTTTCCGTTAGATCTTGGAATGTAAAAACTGAGATTCTGAATTATTTTCAAAATTTCCATGACTTATTTTATTTATGTCAATATTAACACAATCATGTACTTACATTGTACAATTAATCTTGTAACATATCTGTATATGGTACACAATTTTAGTTTGAATTTTTGTCTGAAAAAGAAAATGATGTATTTATCATGAATATATACAGTGACTTCCTTTCGCCAATCAGAACTGGAGCTGACTAATTACCGTTTCACCGAGCGTGACGTTTTCACCGAGATTGACCTTTTCACCGAACTCCCGAGTTGTAATTGGAACAATTGCGACCGGTGTGGGATGTTAACTGAGGACGCTGAATCCTTTTTTTCCCGGACACCCGGTGCCATCCCGTTTGGGATTCGCATTTGTTCTTCGCGTTGATACCGTTTTGATATCGAATTTGGCATGTTCTAATGGCCCTGGAGTTTAGGATATTTACAGTGGTATTTCTTTATTATACTTTCAACTCCCATTATCAATGTTTGTTTTCACCAGACCCAGTCGCCAAATTTGCTGAACTAAGGTTTCAGTATTTTAAGATAAAAACACACAAAAATTATGTTGCAGTTGAACATTTTTGTATAATTATGGGATACAATTGTAAATAATAATCACTAGAAAATATTGTTCACTTGAAGAAAACTTCAGAAATATCAAAAACATTTCGAGCACATACTCATATTTGGAAAACCATACTTACGGATATTTTTAGTTTTTATCAGAAAATCATAAATTTTGAACTACAAATGTTTTTATGTAAATGAAAAAAAAATGATGATGTGTTTACTTGTCAGTCAAATCCAAAGCGTGTGCAATAACTACTGTATACTTGGTAAATTTTCGTTCCCGTTCAACTTTCGTCTGTTTCGTCCCTAAGATGAGAGGGCGAATTTAGAATGAAAGCGAAATTTTCAAGCTAAATAACTAAAGTACTGACATATATGCCATTCAATGAAACTATGGTGATTTAGGGCGAATTTACGACGGACTGAATATGCTTTGCGTGATAAAAGGGCGAAATTAACCACGGGCGAAAATATCTTGAGATACAGTACATAGTCAAATGATCAAATAATCAAGACTACATTTTGGGGTCCAGACCTAAAGTTTTATATATATATATCATATGATAAAAATATTTTTTATAAAAAAGATAAAAATGAATTGAATTTTATGAAACAGTGAACAAGAATAATTATTTAGTTGATGAAATCTTTGTCAATACTTATTTCAGTTTAAAGTAATCAGTTTCAAACAGCTGTCAATAAAACAAACAGAAGAGTTCTATTTACAGAAGAGAGAAATTGGAGAAAAAATTAATTTATGGATAAGAAACCAGAACCTTGCAGTATACTTCAATAGATCTGAACGAAACAGTTTGTGTCTGTTTTATTGTAATGGCTGTGTTCATTAATTCTTATGTTCTGAATTTGACCTTCATCGACATACTTGTCAGGCCATCTTCAATAAATTATTCGTTTGGGGTGTCCCCTGGGAGAGAGGTTCTTGACACGAGAACATTGCTCTTAAAAGTGAGAAAGCTCACCCAAACGCGAAAAACATAGACCTGGAACACTTCTCTGTACGAATTATCACACCACCTTTTTGGCAGGAGTGAGAACAAACATGGCGAACAAATGATACTGCAATCATTGATCATCCACATGTTCGACTTCGTTGTTTTGTGTTTCTCCATCGTGTTCTCGGCGATTGGGCGAGATCTGACGAGAACATGTTCTTGCACTACCCTAGTGCATCCGCCCAATTACACCCTTGAGTGACCCTATTTTCACAAAATATGCTTTGGATCACCTTAAAATCCAATTCTGGTAAGATAATTTTATTGCTATTTCAGAAATTCAAAAAGAACCTGAAACTATACAAGAATGTTTAGAGAAAAGTCTAATAAACTTTTTGGCAGTTCAAAAATTTAAGTATTACAGACATTGGAAACAAAATGGTCTTTGCATTGTAGGAAATTTGTTCAATAAAGCATTATAATGAATTGAATGATATTCCTTTCTTTGATTTGACATGTAATTTTTCAATTAAAAACATAGATAGAAATTGGAAACAGATTTACCATGCACAAGTTGAAAATAATATATTAATAACACCTTTAAGAAAAAAAAGATATGTCTGAAACTATCTAAAAAAAAAAAGATTTAAAATTTATTTATAAAAATGTTTTGGACATGTATTTAAAAATACATAGCAAATGTCAGAAAAAATGGAAATCTGTTATTCGTTTAGATGAAGAATTCAGTTGGAAAGATGCATTTTACAATATATACTGAATAACTGTTCTAAAGAAACAAGGCTACAAACTTTTCATTACAAAATTTGTCACAGAATTCTTCACACAAACAATGAAATTATCAACAGATGACTTGTGTACATTTTGTAAAAGAGAACAAGAAACATTGGACCATATCTTTACACAATGTTATTATGCAACAAAGATATTTGAAGACTTCACAATCTGGAAAATATGGAAACCATGAACAATAAGTTTACAGAATTAGACATTTTATTTGGAAATCCAAAATATGGGACAATGTTAAATCAATTCATAATTTTAATAATAAAAGGTCATATATATAATTGCCAAGCCAAGAATTCCAGCCCTACCTTTGAAATTTGTTGACATATCGTATCTAAATTGTATATGAACATAGAGCAATATATTGCAAGGAGAACTTTATCTGTGTCTGTTTTATTCATACTTTAACGCATGTGTGTATTAACCAGTATTTGTGTATGTGCATGTGTGTATACATGTATGTGTAGGTATATGTAGATGGGTCTTAATGTATGCGTACGAGTATGTTTATGTGTTTGTAAGAACTTATCTTTACTTGTGAATATTGTATATTTATATGCATCATTTAATATATTAAGTAGTACTCTCCCCTTATTTCTACAATTTGTCAAATAGTCAAACAGATATTTTAAAACCAATAAATTTTCATGTACCCAGATCCTATTAGGACTTTTGTGCAACTACCTTTTAGTTTAAATCCAGAATCCTTCGTCAAATGTACAATGTACAATGTATTAATAAACAAAATGTAATGTAATGCATAGGCGTAGGAACCGGGGGGCTAGGGGGGGCTTACCCCCCTCTTTTTTTGCAAAGATAGACATAGGTGTTGAAAATTGGGGCTTAGCCCCAGACGTTTCTGGCGTATGTGTGTTTTAAGTTGGTTTAGCCCCCCCCCCTTTCAGTTTGCTTCCGACGCCTATGTAATGTATGTGCGTAGGCAGACTTCTGTGACTATGCTTAACATTTTATGAAATGTTTAGTGTTAGGTATTAAGAATGACACAGGTGTGTTCTTATTTATCATTTATCTTTATTTTTTTCATATTTTGTCTGTGAGTATGTGTGAATGCATTTTGTGTATAAGTGTGTACACATGTATGAATAAGGTCAAATTAGGGGGTGTGAGCCAGCCAACCCCCATACTCCCTAGCCAGGTGGAAATGTACGGGGAGAATAAAAATCCTGGCTCAGTAAATGTGGAGTGTGAGCTAGCCAACCCCCATACTCCCTAGACAGGCGGAGATGTACGGGGAGTATAAAAATCCTGGCTAAGTAAATGTGAACTGTGAGCTAGCCAACCCCCATACTCCCTAGTTGGGTAGTGTAAAAATCCTGGCTTAGTACTCTAATAAATGATTTTTATTCCCGTGTATAGCTCTTATGTGTTATTGTACATCAAGTGCAGGTAGTACAAGGTGGGG
This sequence comes from Atrina japonica, assembly GCA_030159075.1. Classification (NCBI taxonomy): domain Eukaryota; kingdom Metazoa; phylum Mollusca; class Bivalvia; order Pterioida; family Pinnidae; genus Atrina; species Atrina japonica. The sequence goes on from BROG01000960.1 coordinate 69,280, forward strand.
AAAATGGAAATATTTTTAGTAAACACAGCTAATGCTCCTGAAATGTGGTTCTGTCTGGTCCAAGTCAAACATTTGTTTTTATCTTTAATGTTCGGCCTAAGTAATAAAATCGCTGTTCGATCTAACAACGTAAACAATGTCATTAATTCAAACATTACAAAGAAAGATGAGTCAATATCTGTTTAATATGATCATTTAACAATATTTATTATGATTAGATAAAAAGATAGGATTTAGTTTGAAATTCAGATAACAATCAATATCACAGCAACATCATTGTACTTTAAACTAAAGCAATACGAACTGTCAACGACGACCATTTTTATTTCATTACCTAATTAATATTCAATTTAAAATATCACTGAACAGGAAATTACTTTCATCTATCGTGGTTTAAACCTGCATCATATAATAAAAGGTCGCCACAGTATATCAAATGGTGCTCGTTACATAATAAAGGGTCGCCACAGTATATCAAATGGTGCTCGTCACATAATAAAGGGTCGCCACAGTATATCAAATGGTGCTCGTCACATAATAAAGGGTCGCCACAGTATATCAAATGGTGCTCGTCACATAATAAAGGGTCGCCACAGTTTATTAAACGATGCTCGTAACATTATAAAGGGTCGTCACAGTATATCAAATGGTGCTCGACACATAATAAAGGGTGGTCACAGTATATTAAATGGTGCTCGACACATAGTAAAGGGTCGTCACAGTATATCAAATGGTGCTCGTCACATAATAAAGGGTCGCCACAGTATATCAAATGGTGCTCGTCACATAATAAAAGGTCGCCACAGTATATCAAATGGTGCTCGTCACATAATAAAGGATCTAAACAGTATATCAAATGGTGCTCGTCACATAATAAAAGGTCGCCACAGTATATCAAATGGTGCTCGTCACATAATAAAGGGTCGAAACAGTATATCAAATGGTGCTCGTCACATAATAAAGGGTCGCCACAGTTTATTAAACGATGCTCGTCACATAATAGAGGGTCGCCACAGTTTATTAAACGATGCTCGTAACATAATAAAGGGTCGCCACAGTATATCAAATGGTGCTCGTCACATTATAAAGGGTTGCCACAGTTTATTAAACGATGCTCGTAACATAATAAAGGGTCGCCACAGTATATCAAATGGTGCTCGTCACATAATAAAGGGTCGCCATAGTATATCAAATGGTGCTCGTCACATAATAAAGGGTCGCCACAGTATATCAAATGGTGCTCGTAACATTATAAAGGGTCGCAATAGTATATCAAATGGTGTTTGTTACACAATAAATGTAACAGGGTCAAATTTTGTGTATATATATATTTGAAATTTTATTTTGCTGTACGTATTTTGTATATCATTTGTATCATTGTTTATATACACGAACTATTGAAAAGGGACATAACTCTACAAATTTTATCATACAGTATGTATGTAATACGTTTCTGATACGTATTATAAAGGGAAGTAATTTTTGTGTCCGAATGGTTATTCGCTCTGGTGATTTATTGATTTAATAGATTTTCTATTGGTCAAATTCCCATAATCCTTTGTAAATTTTAGTATAAAAGCACTGGACGCCTGATTCTAATTTAAAACTTTGGACGTTTTCATCAGGTGATTTCCAGTTGCACGTACAGTAAGTTTAAATCCTATTTTATTGGCTATTTGTTTCACATTTTGATTATTATCGAGATTTCGGACTTAACCAATTTTTATTACTTTTATATCTAGTAGCTTAAGAGAATTATCATTTCTTTCCTAGGTTTTTTTGGTTCCATGTAGAAATTGGTGCGATACATTTCAGTGTATTTTGAAACACCCTGTACCACACACAGGTATATATATATACGATACATTTATAAGTTTATTCGGGAATTTTGAAGTAAATTTAGTATCGTGAAATCGTGACAAAAGCTTCGCTACATTATATCGTTTTATTATTTTTCTGTATTGTTATTAAATTTATTTTACATGAAATTGATACATGTTGTACAAATTTGTTTCAGGGTGTATAATATGTACTATATTTAAAGAGTACCATATTTCTAATAAAATGTACATCTAAACAAGAACTCACGGTTACTCTTATTTGTGAGAGAATATAAACAAGACCGTTACAATGGAGCCCCCAGTGAGGTTGTACATTTAAAAGGATCCGGAAAACGCGCACGGACAAGACAGTGAATACAACTCACATTGGAACACCTGTCGGCAAGTGAATTCAATTCATTCAGTGTTGCGTGTGTTTTTGTCTTACTTGTTTCGCATATATAACAGAAAAGTGAGTGAACAGAAGTCAGTTATAACTTCAGTTTCGAATAATTGAAAAGCTTACTTTGAAAAAGTTAAGCTAACCTAGTACAGTTAATAGCTGTGTTCAGCAAGTGATAATACACAAACAATTTACTGTGTTCAGAAGTTACATGTATTTAAATATTTTGCTATTTTCTACAGGTTGCATAAATGTTTACATCGCCGTCACTGTTGCTATATCACATAGTTTTCTTTTAGATATTGTTTGTATTTCTGAAAATCAACTAAAAATGAGTGACGAACTTTCATCTGAAGAAATAGAAAAACTAACAGAGCATTTTAAAGCCTTGAGTTGATACATTGGATGAGTTTAAAACATGGTTAAAAGAGGTTTCAGAAACAAAATCACAACATAGTATTTTTCCACATAGTATACACCACTTTCCCAAGTTGGCCCAGTTCTCAGGGGATGGGGGGAAAGATGTGTCATATGAAATTTGGAGAAATGAGGTTTTGTCTATTATTAAAGAAGGGCATAGTGAGCAAACTGTAGCACAGGCAGTTAGAAGTTCATTAAAGGTACAGCGCTTAAAGTGCGCGCGCTTTTAGGTCCTGATGTGTCAATACAAAATGTAATCGCGAAAATGGACAGCGTTTTCGGCATTGTAGATGAACAAGAAGAGAAAATGTCAAAATTTTATGCGGCGTGCCAAGAAGACGCGGAAGACGTGGTGACGTGGAGCTGTCGTTTAGAAGATCTTCTTGTTCAAGCGCTCGGTTTGAATTTTAAACACGACAAAAACGCGAACAAAATGTTGTTATCACGATTTTGGAATGGTTTAAGACCTAGTTTGAAAGATTCCACGGGTCATTTATATCGCACAATAGAAAATTTTGACGAGTTGCGAATGGAAGTACGTCGCGTAGATGAAGATAGAAAACGTCGAAAAACAGATAGTCAGCGTGATAAGAAACTTGTTAAGTCTGCTATTGCTGCAGAAACCGACAATTCTACCGAAATAGCCGAACTTAAGGGTTTAGTGAAACAGTTATCGACCGATGTCCAACAATTTAAAGACTCTCTTGGTGCTTGCGCGAAATCGAACGCGAATGACGGTTTTCGGAGGAACCGTTCTAGCCGAGGGGTGAGGGTAGAGATATCAGAAAACAGGCGGTACACATTCTTACGGTCGTCAAAATAGACGCAGCGGTCAAAACGCTAGCCAGAATGACTCAGATCACGATAACCGACCGACATGTTATCATTGCGGCGAAAAGGGTCATATCGCGATAGGTTGTTTTAATGTCCCGAAGGGTTCGTTAAACTAGAACCGGTCTCTACTACGGAGCGAGTGGTAGACCGCGAAACAGTTATATCATGCTCCAAAGATTTTAAATCAATTCCGTCGAAGTTGATTGGCTCTGCGAATGAAATAAAAGTTTCAATAGATAATATCGAGACAGAAGCGCTAATCGACACCGGATCGACAGTGTCGACCATAAGCAGAGGTTTTTATGACAAATTCTTGAGTAGTTACCCGATTCAGACACTTTCGACTATTCTTCGCATAGAATGCGCAGATGGTGAATTATTACCGTATGACGGGTTTGTGAAGGTCAATGCCCAATTTAGCGGTACTGGAATGACTAGTCTAGAGAATCTTATTGTAGATGGTTTGTTTTTTATAGTCCCGGAAAGCAAGTACAACGCAACAGTCCCTGTCTTAATTGGTACAAACATAATCTCGGTTTTACTTGATCGCGCTAAAATGAGTTGTGGTGCCAATTTTCTACAGTCAGCTACGCTGGTAACACCGTTATATCTTGCATTCCGGACTATGCATTTACGCGAACGAGAGCTTGAGCGACGTGGAAATCGGCTAGCAGTCACAAAGAACGCAAGTTCAAAACCAATCACTATTAAGCCAAACAGTTCTAATTTCATACCGGCTTACTTAGACAAAGAGATGTTATATCCGGACATATGCGGGTTATTTCAATCAACTGAGAATTCTAAACTCCCGGGTGATTTAGATATAACTCCCACAGTCATTCCATTTTCTTATCGTCGGACTGGAATTGTTCAAGTTCATGTTACTAATGTGTCTACAAAAACCGTTACAATTCAACCAAAAGCACTACTTTGTGAGATACAGCCCGTGACCGTTCTTGAGATTGAGAAGGTAAATTTAAGCAGCACGAATGATGACGCGATGAGTCAAATAGATATTAATACCGATGAGCTTACGGATACTGAAATCCAGCAGAGCCGGAGTCTGATCTGGAAATACAAGTCAGTGTGTTTTCAGCACATGACGATGACGTAGGTCATACCGATTTAGTGCGTCACAGAATTGACGTAACAGATGATAGACCGTTTAAGCAGCGTCACCGACGTATACCGCCAGCTATGTTTCAAGAAGTACGCGATCACCTACATCATTTGTTAGCAAGCGGTATTATTCGTCGTTCTCATTCTCCGTGGGCGTCAAACATCGTACTTTGTCGAAAGAAAAATGGCGATTTGCGCATGTGCGTTGATTCGATTAAAGCCATATGCAGTAGCTCAGTTATATTTACACCTTACGTAGAGTGTTTATCGATGTTTAATGGCGTTACCGATATATTCAACCTCGACGAATATACTTCCGTAGTCGATCTTCGCTCTGAACAACAGAAAGATCCCGAAATATCGTGGATTGTACCGTACGTGAAGAATGGAAAACGTCCTATTCCGAAAAACATACCGCCGAAATTCAATCTATCACGAGGTTTTAAACATTTGAAATTCGAGAATGGTCTTCTGGTCAGAGAAACGATCATTGACAGTAAAACAAGGAAGCAAGTAGTTTTACCTCGTTCGCAGGTAAATTATGTTTTAGAAGCGATGCACGATAATATGGGTCACCTTGGACGTGAGAAGACGCTTAGTCTTATTCAAGATAGATTTTACTGGTCCGGTATGAATAACGAGGTAGACGAATGGGTAAAACAGTGCGATAAATGCGTGATGCGAAAATCAATACCGGACAAAGCGCCACTAGTTAATATCACTACGACTTATTTGATATTAGAAATTCGATTTTTTTATATCATGAAATCATTTTTAAATTTTTGATATCAGAAATTCGATTTTTGATATCATGAAATCATTTTAAAATTTTTGATATCAGAAATTCATTTTTTATATCAGAAATTCATTCTTTGATATAAAAATTCGAATTTGTATTATCAATAATACTACATATATTTTTATTTCAAAATGATTTTCTGATATCAAAAAATCGAATCTCTAATATAAAAAATCGTTTTGATTTTTTGATATCAGAAATTCGATTTTTTAATATCAGAAATTCAATCTTTTTTATATCAGAAAATGATTTGTTGATATCAAAATTGTTTTCTGATATCAAAAAATAAATTTTTTATATCAAAAAATATTTTCTGACATCAGAAATTTGATTATTTGATATCAGAAAATGAATTTTTGATATCAGAAAATAGTGAATAAATACTGAAACTGCGCCCCATAGATGTGTATACCAGAAGGTAGCTGGGCGTTCCATAAAAACAGTTTCAGTTTTTCAGTGGTTAATTTGTCCCCAATAATATAAGAAGGGAACACACTTATTTTTTCAGGTAATAGAAATAAATTAATAATATTTTCGATATACATTATGTATATGCTTGTTTTCGCTACTCATCTTAATCAGAAATGCAATTTTGGAAAATATGCAAATTATGATATTTTTTCAGGTACAAAAGTTATAGAAAAAAAATATGATGAAAACGAGAAATTTCAAATTTTATTAAAAAGTAATACATACCTTATGAATATAGGAAGTTTTGGTGATACTTATAATCTCCATTGGAAAATTAATGCAGTTTTGGAAAATATGCAAATTATTACTTTTTCTGAGGTAAAAGCAATAAATTGTGACAAAAATGAAAAATATGCAATTTTATATAAAAACAATTATGAACAAGGACATTTCAAGAAAGGAAATTAATCTGGATCTTCCCCCACATTATCAGGGATTGATAATTATAGATAAACATTAATTTAATCCTAGATTTATTTCATTGAAAGTTTTCTCACAAAATTGAATCATTTGGTAGGAAATTACATTTGTTATCCCCTAAATTTTACTTCATTTGTACAAGTTTTTCAACTTAATTTGTCTGTATAACAAGTAAATTCAATAAAACATCCAATTTAACACCAATTTGACATTCAAAAGTTCTTGCAAAATGAGAATTCTGTTGTTTGTTTTCAAGTGGTGATTCTGCACTTTAATCATGCTCTGATACAAACTCTTCCTAAACCATTGCTGGTTGTTAAGGACGCAATAAATAAAAGATAAGTTCAAAAAGTTCACATACTGAGATACATAGCCAAGTGTAGCATAGAACATTTGTGGTTTTTACATATTTAGACAGTTGTTAAAATATTCCACATCTTTACATATCTAAACAATATGATGTATCACAAGTTCAAACGTATGACAACTTTACCTATCCAGACAATGAACATCTCACTAGTTCAAACGTATGACAACTTTACCTGTCTAGACAATGCAACATCTCACTAGTTCAAACGTATGACAACTTTACTTATCTAGACAATGGACATCTCACTAGATCAAACGTATGACAACTTTACTTATCTAGACAATGCACATCTCACTAGTTCAAACGTATGGCAACTTTACCTATCCAGACAATGAACATCTCACTAGTTCAAACGTATGGCAACTTTACCTATCCAGACAATGAACATCTCACTAGTTCAAACGTATGACAACTTTACTTATCCAGACAATGAACATCTCACTAGTTCAAACGTATGGCAACTTTACCTATCCAGATAATGAACATCTCACTAGTTCAAACGTATGGCAACTTTACCTATCCAGACAATGAACATCTCACTAGTTCAAACGTATGACAACTTTACTTATCTAGGCAATGAACATCTCACTAGTTCAAACGTATGACAACTTTACCTATCCAGACAATGAACATCTCACTAGTTCAAACGTATGACAACTTTACTTATCTAGGCAATGAACATCTCACTAGTTTAAACGTATGGCAACTTTACCTATCCAGACAATGAACATCTCACTAGTTCAAACGTATGACAACTTTACTTATCTAGGCAATGAACATCTCACTAGTTTAAACGTATGGCAACTTTACTTATCTAGACAATGAACATCTCAGTAGTTCAAACGTATGGCAACTTTACTTATCTAGACAATGAACATCTCACTAGTTCAAACGTATGGTAACTTTATCTATCTAGACAATGAACATCTCAGTAGTTCAAACGTATGGTAATTTTACCCATCTAGACAACATCATGTATCAATGAGGCGGCCTGGCTCAGTCGGTAGCGCGCTCGACTCTTGATCGTGAGGTCGTGAGTTCGAGTACAGCCGGCGGTAGGTTGGTTTCCTGTCCTTCGGATGAGACGAATAAATACGTTGAGTACGGTACTCAAGATTTGAGTACGTACTCAAACATTTTTTAAGTATTTCTGAAGTTTTCTTCAAATGAGCAATAATTTTTATCATTATTTGCATAATTAGATGTTTATTACAAAGATAACGATTTGTGACGTCATTCATAAACACACAAAAAATTAAATTAAAAAATAATAATAAAATTATAGATACCTAAGTAATCCATGGATGTAAACTAACAAAAATATTATCCAAATTAGGCACAGATTTCCAGAGCTAAATGGGCCATTTTTCTTCAATTTTGGATGTCTACACCAAATTCAGAGGACAAAATCCAACAGAAGCAGGATTTCCAAGGTTAAGGTTTTATTGTTTAAATTCATTTTAAAGGAATCTTTTTTGTCCTAGTCTATTGTCTAGGAGTAACAATTGTAAAAGATGATTGTCTTAGTTTCTATAGGAGTTTATAAGTAAAAAAAAAGTATTATCTATACGAAATGTCACTTCAGTATAAAATAATCAGCTAGTACCAAAATACCAGGTATTGGGTTTAAGTGTAGGCCTATGGCCTCCGAGAGTACGAATACATAATGGAAGTAGGGACAAAATATTTTGAAACATAATTTTGACAGGAAGTTAGAATTCATGTCTAAAATAAATAGAATTATGTTATGACATAACCTGATGTTTATGAAATTTTTAAAATAAAAGATCCGATCCGGTAAGAAAATCGCCAAATTTTAAACTTCGGGACAGAATTTCAGCCTAGATTCATCTGGGAAACATACTCCCCACAAAATTATTCTACTGGCAATCAAAGTTATTTTTGTTCGTACATTTTTGCTTCTGTGCAGTCTATTATAGAAAACTCCATCAAACGTAATTCACCTGATTTATTTTATAGCTAATAGACTGAATCATTGAACGTTTTGTTTCTAACTCGGGTTGATTCGTAAATGACCAAAAAAAATAAAAATAAACAAGTAATTAAACACCCACGGCCTATATTCAATGTAAATTTAAAAAAAAAAAGAAAAATACATATCACCAATTTGATTGGCTCGACACTAAAAACTTGCCTAAAATGGTAAAGGGGAGGCAGCATGAATTTGGGAAACGTATTAACATTGATGACTACCCAAAATTTCTGTACATACACCCCACTTATATTTTAGTATAGTCCATAATTCGCGCCGGATGGGAATATTGCATGACACATTTATTCGGAAATGGCGATGATAGTCTACGACAATCGAAATAGAAAAAGAAAGTGGATCTATAAACCTACATGATTTTAACACAAAATCGGTACCAATATTTTAAAATAACGGTTTGGCGTTTTATGTGTAGATCATACAATCCCAGGTAAGAATTATTTTACATGATTTTCAGTTTTTATCACCGTTGCATGGGCATCGGAACTGTGACACTGATAATAGTGATATCTGAATCGGTGAGTGTCAGTTTCGATTTTCGCATGAAAAATGGCATGATTGCTCTCAGAAACTTTAAATTATGCGAAGCAATAGTCAAATAAGTTTTACGTAAAATTCTTTTGAAAAATTATTGGGCTTATATTTAGGTGATATCATACTGATATGAAATTATTCCTTGCCATTTGACATGAAATTGAATTGTTTAGTAATGCAGAAAAAAATGTGAAGCCATTTTTTATTGCACTTCAATAGAATTTTCACCGTTAAAAAGAATTTAAAAATTACAGTTTTATTATTTTTATTTTGTTTTTATTTTTTCAATATTCTGAATAAGAAATTAAAAGATATAAATTCATTTAAACAGAAAATTTAAGTTTTGTGATGAAAACTCATAATATGAGGAAGTAAAATTATGAGTATGATTTTTACTTTCTGTTTAAAAAAATTCAAATTTTTGATATTATAAATAAAAAAATTACATCCAAAACACCAATGAAAATTGGAAACATTCTTTGTTTAACAGTGAAAATTCTATTGAAATGTAATAAGAAATGACTTCACAATGTTTTTTTTTTGAAAAAATTATTTTATATGAAATACAGTGGAATCTTGTTATTTCGAAACTTATGGGACTGCCCCTATTACTTCGAGATATCCGAAATTCAAGATAACCAAAATTTCAATTGATATATTATTGTATCTATAAAAATCAGGACCGGGCTTTCAACTTTGATATATCCGGAATTTCAGCTCAACTGATTTCGACATAACGAGATTCCATTGTATATAAGTGTCTGAATACTTTTTACACGTCTCTGAATTTATTATGTTCCATACATGACCACATGCACTTTTTCTTTTTTTACGTAGGCGTAAAAAATGGTAACTGACAATATGTAACATTAATTAGCACAGCGAGAAAAATGTACTCGTCTACCCGTCCTGGACGAGTGAAAATGGCATGAGGACGAGTTGTAAGGGGTGGCGTGTAATTTTTCTTCTAGACCTATATTACCTGACTTTGTAGACTTTAAACTTTACATTGACATGATGCTTTCAGAATCCTTTATTGCCATTTTAATTAATCATAAGCCCCATATCAGAGAAATCAAAGAATTGTTAGTCTTACAGGTTCCTTTAAAGTTTACAAAGAATAGGGAACTTTCGAGTTAGCCCCGATTACCGTTATAATCCAGCTTTTATTATTGCTAGTTGCGTGATTCTAGAAAAATGTTCCTCAATGTTATTTCCGGTTTCAATAATATATAGAAAGCCCCGACAGCACAATGTGTAAAAGCGCCCTAGAAGTGTTCTGAAGGTCCTGGGTTTGATTCCCGGTCTATCTGCACATTTTTCCTCATCTGCTACATTTCAGTAATTTGGCGTTCAACTAAATAACCCACTGTGGTATGTTTTAAGAGTCTCTTGGGTTTCTTTATACAAAATAAAATCAATGAGCTAAAAAGTAAAAATATTTCCATTTACTTTACATACCTTGCAAAGGTAAATATAAAAACCAGAAGAACATATGAGGCACAAAACCGAGAAGGCGCGAATGAATGCAGGATCATAACAGTAAGCCCCGCTAACTCGAAAGTTTCCTATTGGTAGAAGCTGAAAGTGTCTGTTCAAGGATGAGTGGTTCTTAAAATCGTTGGTCCCATAGTACGATTGATTTTTTAAAAAAAAAAATTCCCACCCTGATTAGGCTGATTTAGGTGAGGGAAATCCTATTAATTTTTTTTTTACTGTAATTTGATTTATTTTAATTTAATCTTATATACAGGTAAATATTAATTTTTTTATTTCATTGAAAATGAAAGTAGCTTGAATCACAATGTCAGTTTCATCAAAATGATAATCCATTTCAATTCTTTCAGTACTTTGATTTTATATTTATCAGTTGTATGTAGATAGCACTCTTTATTTTGACATATCTTTTATACCCTTCCAACCCTATGTATCTAGATGGTATGCTCTTTTCTATTTTAGGACAAGTCCATTATGGCCTGTAGGGTTAAAAGGTTTAAAAGTTTATCTCTCATTTTTTCTCTGCTTACTTGTTCCTAAGTATGTATTTCTCTTGCTTATCTTCCTCTCTCTCTCTCTCTCTCTCTCTCTCTCTCTCTCTCCTGTATCTATCTCTCTCTCTCCTGTATCTTCCTCTTTTTCTGTCTCCCCTCTCTCTCTCCTCTTTCCCTCTCCATCTCTGCCCCCTCTCTTTCCCTCTCTCCAAAGTAAGGAGAACTATTATCAACCAATATAATGCATGTGTAATCTTGTTCTCTGTTATTATAAGACTTCCTGATCCAATGTTTCAAATTGACAAGATTTAGCTATTGTTAACCGATGATTCCTTACTGTAAACCTAGTCCTAAGTTTGAGTGAATTGCCTAACTACATGTATGAATGTCTGACTAGATAGATGATACAGTAACATGTCAATTTTTACTTTCTGGGGATTTTACCACAGAAAAACAGAAAGTGACAGATAATGGATCCATTCTTTGTTTTATTCTATCACAAGATAGATGTGATTGTCATATCCGTAAAACGGAGGTCACATGTACGATTGCTATCCTGTGAGAATCACCGATACAATAAGAACACTTTCCTGCTGACCTCCTCTGGGTAATTTGTTTCATTTCTTATTTTATTCAATAATTACCATGCTGTCTGCCTTTTTCAATTCACCTCAGCAGAGGTGAGAGTTTTTCTTCATTTTGTCTGGAATTTTTCATTTTTCACAAATTTGCTGCCAGATTAAAAAGTTATTTTCGAAAAATCCCCATTAAACGCCTACAAATGAGCCATTTTCCTCCTTTTTCACCATCATGGAATTACATCCTTGCCTTACGTTTTCAAGCCAATGAAAAGGTCAAATGCTGTGATAAAAATATAATCTCTTGCAATTGCATTGAAATCACAGTCCATAGCACTGATCAAAATTTGTGGCACCTCACTTAAAGCTGACAATATCTCCATATAAGTGAAAAATTCTTGGCAACATGTGAAAATGTGATAATTAATAAAGTATCAAAAATAATTCTATGTGGCCGCTGTTAAAAATTTTTTTGTTTGATGTTGCCTGCCCATACCTTCCAGGTGTGAGTGGGTAGATGGACACTAATTTTTTAAGAAACGAAAATAAAACAGAGCAAGAAAGGCGTGTTTTAAAAAAACTGCCTTATTCTTATTTTATATCGTGTTGTCAAATCGGTTGAAAATCATAATCGATTAATTGGTAGCATTGGTTGATCCAAACCAATCAATGATCGACTAATAATCAAATCGGAAATTGTACTTGTGTTATTTTTCAAAATCTTGAAATGTAGCTTACTGTTTAATGATATTATAATGATAAATTTTAAATTTTTTTTTTCGTTGTCGTTTCCAATAAAACAGATTTTTTTTTTTACATGATTCAGTTTTCATAAATCTGTAGGTAAGTAGCATTTAACACGGCAAGAGTGGTTGTATCAATGATATTGATGGTAATAAAAACTTGTTTGAAATTAAGGTTGTGTAACAAAAAACAAAACAAAACCGATTATAATTGATTTTGAAATGTCAAAATTGATCATCTAGAATCTACTACCTTTCAGACCGATGATCGATTAAAAATCGATTCTTATGACAACACTAGTTTTACATAATTTTAAAACAATGTTAATTCTGGCATACATGTATATGTACATGTATACGGTTTGACTAAAGGGGTACGTGAGCTATTACTATGACCTTACAGGGGCTGAAGATTCCTTAAGTCCGAGGTCTGGGACCTACATATTTTACTTTCGGACCCTGTCATTTTCCTGCTTTGTGGGTCCAAGGACCTAAGTCTGAATCAGTGAATAACTATTCTGTCAGTTTCTTTTTAAACTTTATTTCCTTTGTAAAGTTCAATCGTGATTTTCTAATGTGATTTTGTGGCAGTTTTTTTGGTATATAATTTTGTGTTCCCACCTTTGCAAATACTTATATGTATTGATTAATTATATCAAAAATCTGACTTGGATTATTTGTAATTGGACCCATATGTTTGAGACCGGACCCAGGCAAAATTTAACAAAAAAGTCCTGGACCCAAACAGCTGAAAGAAAATTTTCAGCCCCTACCTTAAATGTCTTCTCAAAAAATACTGGACACATTTCAACCATATTTGGCAGGGAGTTTGGTCCTAGGAACTGGACTTCAAGTTTGTGATTCAAGTTAGTACCGTATAAAACAATCTTTTAAAGAAACAAATAAAATAAATAAAAGTTGATGGAACTGGACCTGAAAATATCTGAATAAAAAGAATCATTGAAATATTCATGCGAAAAAAATAATTTGGGCAGCAGCATTTTGGGTGGGTAGGCAGGCAACATCAAACAATTAAAATTTTGTTTTAGACCTCGCTCAGTGACTTCTGTACAAATGGAAAATTCTTCGTAGGATTTTAATTTGGTTTTATATTGGCGTTTTATGCCACTCTCAACAACTTATTTAGCTTACACCCTGCAAAATATACCGTTTCCCTGTTGCTAAAACTTTGAGGAAATCTTAGTTTCTGTGTGATTTCCATCAAGCTTCCATGCAGAAACTACAGCTTACCATACAGTTTTTGCATGCGTACACCTAGGCCGTCCAGGAATCCAGTCTGTTTCCACATGCAGAAATCTGTGGAAACCTGATGGAAACCAAATCCATCAAGTTTCAGGAGGTTTCTGTAGGTTTCCCCATGTGTACACTTATGCAATCCACGAATCCAGTCTGTTTCCGCATGTGGAAACCTATGGAAACCTGCTGAAACTTGCTGGAAACCAACTAGAAACTTCAGGTTGCAATATGGTTTCCAGATGCAGAAACCTGCTGAAACTTGAGGGAAACCTCAGGTTGCAATGTGGTTTCTACCAAGTTTCAGTTTTGCAGTTCTGCTTTCGTCCAGTGTTATAATGGCGGCCTGAGTTTAATGGATCAGGAAAGAAACCGGTTACAATGTACCCGGGAATAGAATACTGGCCTTTGGTTCCACAGTTAAACTGGCAAACTTTCACACAAAAACCAGCCTAAGATCTAGCTGGGCTCGAACCTGCGCTGACCAGAAGCAGTCCATCTGACTAGTGAGACAGAAATGCTGAATTCGACCCCTGCCATAGCACTAGTCAAAATTTTATGTCATTCTACACAGTTAGCTATGTTTGCCATACAATTCTGAGTAAAATGTCAACAAAACATAAATCTACATTATGGTTACATTTATATATGTATGCATCTAGCTTTATTTCTCATTCAGCATTGTTTAAGTAATGTTTTGACCGAGATAAAATCTGGGTATTGACTATGTTTACAGACTGATCTAATATCTGTAGTCTAATGCAATCATGTGTGTGAGTTTGATTATATGGATGACCTTACAAAACACACAATTTCAGTGAGTTGTGTATAATTTATTGTGTTCAACGTTTTGTTTTGTTGTCCTCTTTAAGTGGTTGGCCTTCATTTCGGACAGAGTGACAGATTGCAATTTGCTTGATTGAGCGAAAAAAACAAAACTGTTACATCGCTTGGAAATTATGCTGTAAAATGAGGTCAGCATAAATGGAGTTTTTTTTTACTCTTTCAATGAGATTTGTGAGACGGATGTGGTTTTTCCATGCATAAGATGAAAATCGGTTAAATTCAGTTCAATCTTTTTTTCACTTTGGATGATTACAATTTCATAACGTGTTCTTTATATAGTTGTAAATAAACAAAGTTTCCTTATGTTTTTTGTGCCCAACAAATACAAAGGACCAAATAAATGCAAAATGAAAACATGCATATATCTACCTGAGAATAAATCAGTCCAAATTATTTTGTTTCGAAAAAATATAAAGTAGATCTATGTAAATAGATAATTTACAGACACTCGTAATAGATCTAATGAAATTGAATAAGAGAAATAAAAATTCGCAATCTTATTTCTTATAATAAGAATTTATGAACAGCAGAATCTATATCTGAACTGTAATATTAGAAAAACATGGAAAGTATTTATGTTCCCTATAAAATAAGAAATATAAATTTACATGTGGCTGATGAGCAACACCTTTATTCTTGTAGGTCGATATTTACAAAGATTCAGGATCTGTACAATAAAATAAAATCAATTTCGATCCAGAATAAGATATACAAGTACATTATATAATGTTTAGGCCGTTAAAAATCTGATCTATTATCTGAAATATTAATCTGTTTTAACATTCTTTAGGTTTAATTTATTTGTATATCGCAGAAAATTACGTCACCATGAACAACACGATAAACATGCTGAAATTCGTAGATTAATACAGAAAAAGAATTAAAAAGAAGGAAAGAAAGTGAATCACACTTACATATGGAGTTATACGACTCTCTCATTCAGGTGTGAATCTGTGGCATAAGGTCTTTGTCATAAACCACGCTAATAGTTTATGAAGGTTTCTAGGTAAAATATAAGTTTGACCAATGGAAGTAGGCTGACCACAGGTCAGTAGAGGTTAAAATCATGACATAATGTAATTGGATATAATATATACATGTTGGAATTAACACATAAATAAATGTAAATAAATATTATTTCAAGTTAATATTATTATCAATCTGGCTACAAATTGCATATTAAAATCACCCCGTTACATTTGCGTCAATTGATTTTTTTTTTTGTTAAATTTTATCATAATCATTTTTAAAGAAAATTATTTATGAGGTTTAGATCAATATGAAATTGAACAAAATGATTAAGCTATAGAAAGCAAAAAGCCTGAATTATTTAGCTTGCTGGGATGAAAGTCCGTGGAGCTAATGCCATACCCCTGGCATCATGGTCAGTGTCCGTAGACATAACTTTAACCAGGCCTATAACTTTTTAACCACAAGGGACAGGGCTCACATATAGATTCCTTATGACGAGAGCTTTCATTTGATACCTTGACTTTTGACCTTGACCTTGGACTTTGACCTTATTTTCAAAAACTTTAACCTTGGCTAAAATTTTTAAACCATGAGGGATAGGGCTTTGATATTTTGTATATAGATTTCTTATGACCAGAGCTTTCATTTGGTACCATGACTTTTGACCTAGTGACCTTGACCTTGAACTTTGACCTAATTTTCCAAAACATGGTTTAAAATCTTTAACCCATGAGGGATAGGGCTTTGATATTTTGCATATAGATTTCTTATGACCAGAGCTTTCATTTGGTACCATGACTTTTGACCTAGTGACCTTGACCTTGAACTTTGACCTACTTTTCTAAAGCTTTTAAACCATGAAGGATAGGGCTTTGATATTTTGCATATAGATTTCTTATGACCAGAGTTTTCATTTGGTACCTTGACTTTTGATCTATTGACCTACTTTTCAAAATTTTTAACCTGACTCGAAGGAATAAAATTTTTACCAATCTTTGGTCAGATATCTATTTTGAAAATTTACACACATTTCGACCAGCTTTGTTGTATTTTATTTTGAGATTAAGGTTTATAGGAGTTACAGGAATAATGATAATTATGATATTAACATTGATAAGATAAGTTGCTAAATTAATTACATGTATGTATCATAATATCAAACAAATATTTAAATTCATTTATATTGAGAGAAAAAGAAACATAACGCAGCCATGGACTTCAATTTCATAAATTTATTAATAAATTTTTTTTTTATGAGATCATATTAGAAAAACAATTTTCAGATTAATTAAAAAGGTTTAGTCCAATTGTGTTTAAATTACACACCCTGGACCCCTAGAGATGCATTTGAACTTGCCTAAGTCCTTGATTTATGGAAGAGTTTATTGCTTCTCACGGGTAAATCAGCTATGGTTTGAATGACCAAATGCATTGAATACTCAATCTCAACTTCTATCTTTAATTGTTTTGACTATGTACAGCAGGGCTCAACATTAAGATTCGTCCGGTTGTCCTGGACAAGACATGTGCGGACGGACAAGTAGAAGTCACTTCTCACTTGTCCAAAAATGACCTGTGAAATTATTGAAGCCAGAAAGTAATCCAATAAATATTATGCTTGTTAAAACACAAAATAATATCTTTAAATGTTACACTTGATTTTTGGACAAGTCCTTTTTGCAGTCGGACAAGTAGATCTCAATACCGTAATCGACTGGGTATAATCTGCACTCTTTTCATTCTAAAATTTGTCTCAGGCAGAGGGGTGCGGATAATACAGTACTACAGAATCTTGGGACATTTTTTCCGCAGGAACTATTGCACGAGATTCAATGTGGGTGGTAAGCCTGACGAAGTTTTTTCGGTACTATACTTGTCCTCCAGGACAAGTGGAAATTTTCATGGTTGTCCACCCTTTATATGGTTGTTTGTGAAAATTCGGAATATGATTAATGAGTAAACAAATAAGTGTATAAATGCATGCCTGGTAATTAGTATCCAGTCGCAGTCTAATTGTTTATATATCAGAGCGAGAAAAATGTACTAGACGAATGAATATGGACAGGGAAAAAGTATAGTTACATTGGCTTCTGTGATGTGTAATTTTTCATCTAAATCTGTAACATCTTACTTTGTAGTCTGTAAAACTTTGCATTTACTCGGTACTTTCAAAATCCTTTATCTCCATTTTAATTACCGGTAATCATAAGTCCCATATCAGATAGATTTCAAAGAATTGTTAGTTTTAATGGTTCCATAAAAGTTTAAAAAATCAAAAATCAAAAATGGTCAAGCTTAACCTTTTCTCACTCTGTATGTTTTCATTTAAAGTTATTTTTGGAATGAATTATTTGAAGTTGTGTACTAAATTTTGCTGAATTTATTGGCACTGAGCCAAGTACTGAGACTTTTGAGGCAAAGGTAATCACAGTTCTTTTTTTTTATCAAGAACACGATGTAAGCAGTTTGTTTATTTATTTTATCTTTTTCAGATGAGATGTAAAACTTAACGTCTAATGTCATAGTTATTTATTGGCATATTAAGTCATCAACCTCTGTGGTCACATTTAGACTCACCCAAATCAGTAACTGTAAAGTCTATTGTCAAAATTTAGGGGTGAACAGGTTGATATTGAATATAAATCATTTTTAATATGGATTCTAAATTATACATTCCTGAATTCTGACAATGAACATACCTATTCTTTGAAATGGATGAGTCCAAATTTGGTGACAGGGGTCAATGAGTTAATGTTCTTCCTCTGCATAATCAGCATACGACACTTCATCTTTAAAGCCGATGAAATATCCACATTAAAGTCAGCCGGAAAAATATCCACGTAGATGAAAATTTCTAGTCAAGACATAACAGGAGAGTAAAACAAAACTAATCCTACCCTAACGACCTTACGCATAAACAGATTCGGAGCTAAACTCTGTGTGATGTCAAACAACTGATATGTTTTACCAATTCGTTGATGGATTAGAAAACTAATGTAGCTGACAATGGCAGCTTGGTTGAAAATCCTATTCAATAAACAGCCATTTTCAAATATTATATTGAAAATTTGTCTGGCCTCGGTGACATGTTCACACAAAACGCAGAAATAATTAACGCAATATTATCGCGAGTATCCAGAATTTCATCAACAGTCCAAATGTTTGTAGAATTCAAGTTACAGAGAAGGTATCCATAGCAACCAAAAAAAAATAGGTCAGAATATATATATATATATAAAAGTCATTTTAAATGAAATATTTTTGTGGAAACATAAAGTTTCGCTAATTGGAACTATAAAACATACAGGTACAAATAGGTCACAATTTAGTCTCAACAATGGCCAATTATTCTTTACGGTTAAACTTGTACGGTATATTATAGCGATCTCCTAAGGGACACAACAAAACTCCGTACGGAGATGGTCTTTATATGGAAGTTGATTTGTACAGCAGAAAACAGCTTTTATTACCAGGTGGTTGTTATACACAGGTGGTCGTTAAAGCAGGTTTTACTGTATTTTGATTTGAAAATATTGTTGATGTGTACAGGTACAAATAGGTCACATTTTATTACTTATAGTCTCAACAATGGCAAATTATTCTTTATTTTCATTTAATATTGTCTATGCGTACCTTTGCAGGAAGTTTTAATGACTTATCAATAATTATTGATGGACATTGAAATAATAACTAATCCATTTCACTTCTCAGTCATTGTTTTCATGGGTTTTGAAATCTTCATATTACAGTGTGGTTTTGTTGCAGAGCCGGTAGTCGACAAAATTGCATTACAATAGGTGGTTGATTTTGAGATTTCTGAGTTGGAAAAAAACAGTATACTATAAATTGAAGTCTGTATTAAATGTATGCCTTTGGCGATCCCAAGGGACCCGTTTTAAGAAAGGTCCTAAGTCCTAACTTTTTGTTCTATTTACCATGGCAATGAATCGCTGATTGCTCAGTCCCATGACATTTAGGACTGAGACTTGGGATTTAAGACTTAAGACTTTTTGTAAAATAAGCCCAAGACCTGTGGCTGTCATTTCTGTTTCCCCATATTTAATTTTTTCCCCGTCAAAAATCTGATTGAGAACACTGTTGATGTAAAGTCAAATTTTTGTGAAAGAAATGTAGTGGAACCTGTCTTGAGAGACCACTGTCATAAACAACCACCTGTCTTGAGAGACCACTCTCATGAAGGACCACCTGTCTTGAGTGACCATTGTCATAACAGACCACCTGTCTTGAGTGACCATTGTCATAAAACACCTGTCTTGAGAGACCACTGTCAATAAAAGACTACCTGTCTTGAGAGACCACTGTCATGGAAGACAACCTGTCTTGAGGGACCACTGTCATAAATGACCACCTGTCTTGAGAGACCACTGTCAATAAAAGACTACCTGTCTTGAGAGACCACTGTCATGGAAGACCACTGTCTGTCTTCTTGAGACCACTGTCATAAATGACCACCTGTCTTGAGAGACCACTGTCAATAAAAGACTACCTGTCTTGAGAGACCACTGTCATGGAAGACCACCTGTCTTGAGAGACCACTGTCATAAATGACCACCTGTCTTGAGAGACCACTGTCAATAAAAGACCACCTGTCTTGAGAGACCACTGTCATAAATGACCACCTGTCTTGAGAGACCACTGTCATTAAGAACCACCTGTCTTGAGAGACAACTGTCATAAACGACCAACTGTTTTGATAGACCACTGTCTTAAAAGACCATCTTTTCTTGAGACCGCTGTCATAAACGACCACCTGTCTTGAGAGACCACTGTCATAAAAAGACCACCGGTCTTGAGAGACTACTGTCATAAACGATCACCTGTCTTGAGAGACCACTGTCATGGAAGACCACCTGTCTTGAGAGACCACTGTCATAAATGACCACCTGTCTTGAGAGATCACTGTCATTAAGAACCACCTGTCTTGAGAGACCACTGTCATAAACGACCAACTGTTTTGAGAGACTACTGTCTTAAAAGACCGTCTTTTCTTGAGACCACTGTCATAAACGACCACCTGTCTTGAGACCATTGTCATAAAAGACCACTTGTCTTGAGAGACCACTGTCTTAAAAAGCCACCTTTTCTTGAGACCACTGTCAATAAAAGACCACCTGTCCTGAGAGACCATTGTCATAAAAGACCACTTGTCTTGAGAGACCACTGTCTTAAAAGACCACCTGTCCTGAGAGACCACTGTCATAAAGGACCACCTGTCTTGAGACTACTGCCATATACGACCACCTGTCTTGAGAGACTACTGCCATAAACGACCACCTGTCTTGAGAGACCACTTTCATAAACAATCACCTGTCTTGAGAGACCACATGTAGAAAACCATTCAGTGACAGGAGCTGCGATTTTAACAAAATTTTGAAAAAAAGGTTAAAAGTTGCAAAGATGAATGATGTATTATTAGAATTCACATTCATACCAATAAAATGTTGACATAAACTGTTAATAATCCTTAAAAATATCAGGTTTTGTGACGGGTGTCCTCATTTGTTTTGCCTTGCATCACATCAATCACAACTCTACCAAGTTTGTTCAGTTTGGCCAGAATGGCCCAGGGGTGTATACAGGGTGGGTCAAAAGAGGCCTCAGGGGGTATCCCTCTTTAAAAATCTTCTCCTCCAGAACCTCTATATGAATTGAAAAACAAATTGCATCTGAGTGATCTACATAGATGTATCATTCATGTTTGTTAATTTCGTAGAAATTGGAATATTGTAAAATTGTAATTTTCATTAATTTTTTTATGATTTCTTTGGTTTTCTCTCCATTTATTCATTATGATGCATTCATTTTATGCGTTTTACCTGTAATTAGGTAGATGAATGCTTTCCTGAAAGAATTTTGCTGAATTTTTTATTTTTTTATTTTTTTTATTGTGAATTTTATAAGACTGCGAAAATGAAGGAGGAGGGGTGGGGGATGGGTGTAACTTTTCACACTGCCAGCGTCTTCAAAACTGTTGAAGGTAACTTTATAGGAAGCAAGCACTCAAGGTTCTCTATCAATTTTGTTCATTTCGGGTGGATCCAGGATGGGGCAAAAGAGGCCTCAGGGGTACCCCTCTTTGAAAATCTTCTCTAAAACTGTTACATGGATTAAAAAAGTAATTGCATCTGAGTGATCTACATTGCTGTATGATTAAATTTTGTTAAATTTGTAGAAGTCAGAAAATAAATTTTTGACACGTTTTTGACATCTTTTTACGCATTGTCATTTTTATTCATTTTTCAATTTGTATGACGTCTTTGATTTTCACCCCATTTATTCATCATGATGCATTCATTTTATGTTTAACAGGTTATTAGATACAGAAATGCTTTCCTGAAAGAATTTTGCTGAAATTAATTTTTCTGAATTTTTTATGAATTTTTAAATCTGCGAAAAAGAGGGTGGTGGTGGTAATTTTTTCACACTTTCAAATTGTTCTTCAAAACCTCAGAAGGGATTTTGACAAAACTTTAAAGGAAATAAGTACCCGAGTTCCCCTACCAAGTTTGTTTTTTTTTACCAGTTCGACACAGAAGTCGATCCAGGATGGGGCAAAATAGGTCTTTAGGAGTAACCCTCTTTGGAAATCTTCTCCAGAACTGCTGCATGGATTGAAAAACTAAAATTGCAACTGAGTGATTTTTATGTATGCATGATTCAATTTCCTGTTTTTGGAATAAATTGGAAAATTAATTTTTGACATCTTTCCCATTTTGTCATTTTCATTCATTTTTAAGTCACCACTCCCAAGGAATCAAAGAAAGGGGGTGGAGGTAACAACGTCCCTGACGATAGACAGTATAAATAATCCGGTAGGAGTCTTCACCGTGGATACCGAAGGTATACAGAGTCCACAAAATAATAGATACAAAGAATTCCTTTTTGGAATTCTTTACTCCCAAGGAATGTTATAATAATTTGTAAATTGAGATTCCCATATTTGTAACATACCATTACACAGTTCAGGTGAGCGATGTGGTCCATTGGCCTCCTGTTTTTTTTTTTTTTATCTAGGCTTCCAACATGTTCACATTGTTAATAATGTGTATGTGTATATATATTTTTTTCCATAAAGAAAAAATAGTCCTATTTACCTACTCAGTAAACATCATATTACAGCAAACCAACAATCTTTTAAGGATGGCCTTTTGTCCTCTATTATACCCTTCCCAGCTACTTTTCTCAAAATTTCAATTTTTTTCCCATAATATTTTCAGTGAAAATTTGAACTTCGCTCTAAAGCCACACTCCTTTCTAGATCTTTATTGGTTTCTTATTTCAAGTCTGTACCAATAATTGCCCCAATAAAATCATTTATTTACAGGAAATTTTTATTGCAAAGAATTCTTCCTCGAGTATGATCCTTAATCCATAGGTCTTTTCGATTTTGCTTTTCTATGGGATTTAGTTAGTGTATATAGGCATCTTATATTTCGAAATTTTTATCCTTTTCCACTTTTCACGTATAACAAATTTATTTCCTGTCTCAATATTTGACAGTTGCGTAAATTCATTTGCTGAGTGATAAGAAATTTTAGCTACCATATAATCGTTTGGCCCAAGTAATTTCATAGATGAATAGTCGAACTAAGTAATCATGGTTGTAATTCGTTCAAGAGAAAATTGTCATCTATCGATGTTTATTTCCAGTGCGTCCAAAATGCACCATAATAGAGGTCGTATCTTCGAGCCGACCCATTATGATAAGAAATACGATATTTAATAATCTAACTTTAAACATCAGATGATCGGTGTTTCTCTGACCAGTATAAATGAATCGACACTGTCCGACCATTTTTCAGAATAACATCAGACTTTCTATGCTAACACTAGAATGTATTGATATTATTTCTATAAGATCTGAAATGTCCCAGTTGTTTTCTTCTTCTTGCAAAACATTAGATGAAATAGATTACTTGTATGTACATGTCATTCTTCATTGAAGTACTTAAAGACTGTTTTCACTCAATACCATACCCCTTGTTTTTCCTGTTTGTTCATCTATTTTATTTTTCATTTATTTATTAATTTTCTGTACTGTATTCTCTGGTTTCATCCATGATGTTGACATAAAAGCTACCGATAATCCAAAATTTTCCGTGATTAATTCGTTTACTGTGATATCATTTATTTTCTTTTGTCGAAACAAACGATAAGTTGCTTTTTGTGTACGGTATCATCATCTATCTTCTACATCAGAACGGGGCTCAACATCTATAACAGAAAATGAAATTCACTTAATTATTTTTTGCCAAAGGAATGCATTCAATGACCGATTTTATTGAACTGTTTTTCAGAGTTCTGTTTTTTTTTTTTTGCTGGAATGGAATGCTCCTGAGGTCAATATTATCTACTTTTTGTTCTTGTTGTTATACATGTCTTCTTGGTGAAGTGCCAAAATTTTGACTTTTGCAATGGACTGATGCCAACACAGTGACGTGCCACATCTGTCATGATACAGAATTTGATCAGAAAAACTTAGGACTTTCACTTCTAAAATATGTCGAGCGCATGGAGAAGCAACAGTTAATACTCTCCTTTTCTGTGACATTGTTTGCTTTCAATTGTACCTCTGAAATTACGCTGTTTTCCTGAATGAAAGGTTCTCCATTTTGTCCAAAAAAAATGGCTTCAGTTTTTCTTAAATAAGACTAAATTTTCGTATTTGGTAATCTCAGTAATAAAAGTATGTAAAAATTTTAAGTGTTTTTACATGAATCTGATATTTTCTGGTCCCTTGGGTGGCCCCTATATACAGGTTTCATTTGTACATGTATATTCAGGGTTTCCCTTAGTAATAATGCATGATTTCTGTGTCTCCAATTCATAAAATCTTTTCAGGACGCAAAACATGAATACTAGTGAGTCCCTAAGGACGCACAAAAACTCTGTGATTTTTTTTTTTCAACCTGAGACTGAACATGTGTGCCTTTGTTTTCATGTATTTTCTTGAATTTCATTGACTTGGGAACTCACAAATTTAACGAAAGTCTCAAGAATTTTGTTCTTGTGGGTCCCTTGGACTCACTAAAATAACATTGTAGGGAAAACCCTGATATTACATATTTTATTTCTTTCACCACCCCTGATTTCTTCTTGGGTAGGCCTACTGGTATAAGGGCTGTATCCAGTTTTTAAGGAGCGGTGAGGTATTGCATATTTTGAATTTGTTGAATGACAGGCCTGTTTGCTTTGATATCGATTTATTGACAAGGAAAGGTGCGTTTCCAATTTTTTTTTTTTTAAACAAATACATGTATGGCGAAGGCAAAGGGAATGAACATAAATAACCTGTACATGGAACTAGAAGTGCTATGGGGATATATTTCTGAAAACCCATTAAGGTAGGATTTATTTATCCTTTCAAACGTTTCACATTGATTGGTTAAGTTTGTCCCAAGATAAAATGAATTTCAGCAGACATCAGTGGTAGGGTCGGGTATTTGATAAGAGCCTGATGAATTTGGAATTTTACAAGCCATTAGTGATTTCGTATTTAGTATGTACCACGACTATATTTTTTTTTCCTTCTCTTTGAGAAAAATGTTGAAGAGCTTATGATCTTTTTTAAAAATCTCACAAAATCGTCTTCTATCATGGCCAAAATCATGTATTAGCCGGCTACTGGTCTCTGCGCAGTACAGTGATTTGAAAATGAATATTTGTTCATAAACAAATGTTTTAAAATTGATTTTTTTTTTTTTAAAAAGATGAGCCCAGAAGAGCTGGTACATTCTAGAATGGTGGAGGAAACGGCAAATATGAAAAAAAGAACATTGGATAGCCTATATCTCACCGGAATTCAGAAAAAGATCATGCTTTTCGAAATTCACGTAAAGCAATTCTGCCTTCCATTTTAAAAAATTGTTTTAAAGTCAAAGATTTGTTGCAATGAACCTTTTTTATAAAATGTTAACGAATATGAAAAACACAAGTATTTGTTAGAATTCACCGAGCAGTTCAAATGTCTACCGCTGTTATTATCTCTAATGTAAACATAGAGTAGGGTTTTCCCTTTTGACCTTTGACCTGTGATGCCATATTGCTGATATTACGAAAGTGTGGATGGGTCTTAATAAGATCACAATATGTGGCTAGATTCCCACATCTCACTGATATTTGCGAGATTTACACAATGGCATTGGTATGAAACTAGTTAAATGTCATGTAATAAAACCACTAACGACCTCATTTTCGATTAATGAATGGCGTTATCAACCCTTCGGCCTCGGGGGGGGGGGGGTGGTGGTTGGGGAATATCACTTTCTTGGTTTGATAACACCATGAATTAACCTCAAATGAGGTCGATAATTGTATATCATTTCTTATATGGTGAGATTTTTGAGATTTGGACATATGAGACTTAACCATGTATTCAGTTTTCATTTGGATTATATCAGTTATATTAACTTCATATTCAAGTTTAAGTATAATCAATTCATTATTCAAAATTTCCCAATTTTCAAAAAAAAAGATGCATTCCCCCCCCCCTCTTCTGTGGGTGGAGGTACTTTTGAAAAAAGCCACTAAAATCACTGCGTATTGTATGGAACAGTTACCATCCTTTTTAAAGCCTTGGGTATGGCCCGTTACCGGGAAACAATCCCAGGACCTTCCACTTGTGATCAGAATGCTCTATACAACTTAACTTTTTGATTTGTTATTTGTAATGTAAACTATTACACCGCGTTGACTTTTCGTGAACCAATCAGCAAATTTTAACCAGTTTTGTTTGAAACTCGATACTATCCTGATCATGGAATGTGAAATCACAGAACTCATTAATAAAAAAAATGTCAGATTTTTAGCTCATCTGGCCCAAAGGGCCAAGTGAGCTATTGCTATAAGCCAAAGGTCTGGCGTCCATTGTCATCATTGTCATCGGTCTTTTAACTTTTGCATTCAAACATCTTCTTCTCAAGAACCAGGTGGCCAATTTTAACCAAACTTGGCATATAGCATTCCCATGTGAAACTGCATAAAGTTTGCGAATGAAAAGGGGATAGGACCAATATGGGCCCTGAAAGTTGCCAAAAGGACTCAAACTTGGTATATCTGTAAAAATCTTCTTCTTATGAACCAATATCAGATGAGTTTCAGATTTTGTATGCATGATTGTAAAGTCAATAAAATCTGTCCATAAACCACTGGGGGGGGGCTTCAGTAACACTGGGTATATTTGTATTACAAATTGTTCAATAACTCATAACTGATTGACTTTTTGTATACAAAGATATATGAGAAAGTTGGTAGGAATTACGTGAGGATCATCATGACAAATTTTAAGTGCATTTTTCATGTTTTTGGATGTTTTTTGACATTATTTTGAAAAGTATAATAGGTAGAGTAAAAATCAAAGAAGCAAAAATGTTCAACATGCAAAGATCTTGAAAAATGTCAACAGGGCCAAAATTGTCGGGTAGTCCCTTAATGGAGTTTTTCCCTTTTAAGTGGATTTTTCATGTTTTTGGATGTTTTTGAACATTATCTAGAAAAGTATAATAGGTAGAGTAAAAGTGAAAGAAGATAAAGTGTTCAGCATGCAAAGATCTACAAAAAAGTCAATAGGGCCAAAATTGTCAGGTTGCCCCTTATGGGAGTTATTTTCCTTTTTAAGTGGATTTTTCATGTTTTTGGCAGTTTTGTCTTAATATCTTGAAAAGTATAACAGATAGAAAGAAAGTGAAATAAGCAAAAATGCTCAGCATGCAAAGATCTACAAAAAAGTCATGAGGGCCGAAATTGTCAAGTTGCCCCTTTTGGGAGTTATTTCCCCTTTTAGTGGATTTCTCATGTTTTTGACAGTTTTGTCCTATTATCTTGAAAAAAATGATAGATAGAAAAAGAAAGAAGCAAAAATGTTCAGTACGCAAAGATATACGAAAAAGTCAACAGGAATTAAATTGTCAGGTTGATCCTTATGGGAGTTATTTCCCCTTTTAAGTTGAAATTTTCATATTTTGTGCTGTTTTTCCCTATTGTTCAGTGATCACCACCATGCTTTTGGTTGCTTTTCAGTATATTTTTAGTAAAATACATTTCACTCAGGTGATTTTTAAGGTCCAATGAGCCCACTGATTTTCATGTTTATCAGCAATTTTATCTTTTACACATTTTTTATGTTTTCTGCAATGTTGACCAATTTTGCCAGGTGAGCGACTTAAGGCCCCTTGGACCTCTTGTTTAATTAATTATACAGTTTAAAGTTTACTTAGTTATATTTAATTGCCCAAATAATTACCGGCAGTACATGTTCAGTTTATGCAAAAAAAAAAAAAAAAAAAATATTTCCAAAGTACATATTAAGTTGATGCAAAAATTAATTTTTGACCTTTCTTTCTGATTATATAAAAGAACATGATAAAGATTCTATTTTTAGATTAATATTAGAGGAATAATTGAAGCTAAGTGGTTAAAACATCACATTTTTAATCATGTACCTCTTGTCTTGGATGTCAGCTTCACCGATTTTTGCTAAGTTGCACTCAAGAGCGTAAGAAATTAATTTTCTTCTAAAATAAAAAGAAGTAGGGGGAAAAGAAATTTATGAATAAAAAAAAAAAACACAAAAAAGCATGATGTAAAAATTTAACCAAAAAACGAAACACAAATCTGAGAAGTGTGCTGTTCTTCATTTTTTCCAGACCCTGAAGATTGGGCTACTAGAGTTGTGGAATTTTATTGTTACATTAGTTACCCTCCTCATCTTCCTCCTCCTTCTACTCATCTTTCTCCTCCTCATCATCATTGCCATCATCATCATTGCCATCATCATCATCATTCATTGTTTGTTTTACCAGTTTTACAATTGTGATTAATAACACATGTGGTCAATATATATCTGATATTAAGACTTGATATCATGATAATGCATGATATCTAATTAACACCTACCTGATCATCACAAAATATATCAATTCCGCTACCCTAGGAAACCAGGATAAGGGACAAACTACCAACTTTTCATGTTTTAAAACAATACTAAACATCTATGTCTGTCCAATACGGATTTAATGGAGGGGGATACTTATTATATGGGGGGGGGGGGGGGGATACTTATTATTTGGCCATTTATGGTATCTGGATATTTATTATATGGCTAATTTTGGTATCCAGATACCCTTTTTTGTAGGGGGTCAAAATTATAAGGGATACCGGTAGCATGTGACATGATAAACATCTGATGTCTGACTCGTAGGGTATATGAGGCATGTATGATATTTGTTGAACATATGAATGATTAACATCTTTAACATCTGATATCTGACTTATAATATATATGAGACATGTATGATATCTGATGAACACATGATATGGTTGACATCTGATATCTGACTTGTAATATATGAGACATATATGATATCTGATTAACACATGGTATGATTGACATCTGATATCTGACTCATAATATATATGAGACATGTATGATATCTGATTAACACATGATATGATTGACATCTGATATCTGACTTGTAATATATGAGACATATATGATATCTGATTAACATATGATATGATTGACATCTGATATCTGACTCATAAAATGATCTCTGAATACAGGGATTGTCCACCCTATCATATGGGGCCAAAATATGACCCCATTCGCAATGCAAAAGCAATGCAATTTTTTCCCAGTTTGCAGTCAGAATTTCCCAGTTGAAATCAAATTACTGAATTTGAAAAGATTCTTATATTTTCACATACATGTAGTTTAGTGTATTTCTAGATTATTCAATTGCAATGAAATATTGCTAAATTTTCAGATTCAAAACATCAAGGCCCCATTCCCAAAAGAGTGCGGAAATTCCCCAGATTAATAAATGTACATGATATGATTAGTGTGTGATATCTGACTTGTAAGATATACATGATACAGATATGATATCTGATTTACATATGATATAATTAGCATGTGATATCTGATAGTTTCTGATTTTAGAAACGGAAATTAAAAATTACACCTCACAAATTTACTTACCCATTTACTTTCTGTTTGAATAAATAAATGTTTTAATTTCTAATTTAGAAATTTAACAGTATGTTTAAATTCTTTGTTTAACAACGAAAATTTCATTGAAATGTGATAAAGACATACATGTATCTTTACAATACTTTTTTTTTTTTATTTTAAATATTTATTTATGAAATATATCGTAAAAAATACTTTTGGCACATCTCTGTATATCCTATTTTTATCTGTTTTTGTGCTTCTCGAACTTGGTCTCTAAGGGTTCCGAAGACTGTTATTTGTCATGGTTTATAATCATTTTTTTTTTTCTCATCTTATTTGAAATCTCACATTTCGCAGAAAGCCATGTACAAACTTAATGAAATTTTAAGAGCTTTCTAGTCTGTTTCTACTATGGCTATCGATCAGTTCTTTATAAAATTTTGTTAAAAACAAACATTAAACAAACCCTAAATGGGAAATCTGAAAAAGTGGCAGTTATTGCCATAGAAACCAGCAATAATCAAACACTTTCTTGTACAGTTTCTTTGTATTAGGGTTTATGAAATTTTTATATGCACATCAGCAACTCTGTATAAAATGCATTTTATTCCAAAACAAGATGTGTTTGTGAAACACAAATGCCCCTGGTCCCAACAAATTTTTGCAATGGCCAACATTTTGACCCAACCCCACCCCCAGGGGCATGTGATGTCAGTGAAGTGTGAGCAAACCTTAGACAGTCTACGTTTGGTTACTGTATCACAATCCAAACTTGAAATATTGCAATTTATATGTAAGCGGACAGAATTACTGACAGACAGACACGCAGACAGACAGACAGACAGAGGGATGATCCAAACACTAAATGCCCCCAGTGGACCATTCAGGCCTCTTATTCCTTTTTGACTACTCGGAGTGATTATACATTTTACAATAACAAAAGGATAAAAACACAGGCATAAAATTTCTTGTGATAACCAGTTTGGCATTTAATATTAATTTCCAATTTATCAAAGGGACATTAGCTGTTTTTACCCCCAAAAACTTATTTTGATATTTTTTTTTACTTTTACTACTTGTACTTGATGTACAATATGATAAAAACCATATAACCTGGCAGGGCGCAGTCTTGTGAAGCCACAAAATGGTTGCTGAAACCAATTTGGCCAAGCATTTTGTTGTGTATATCATTGGCCATTGGCTGCATTATACAGGCCTGGTAGCTGCTGGTTTAGGTTTATTTATATAATGAAATTGATTGGGGGGAACACAAACTGGCTGTTGTAGATGAGTGGCTACTGAAAAAAATGGCTGTTAAGGTAGTTTGGATTGTATATGTGTTGGGCCTATGTCAAAAGTCAAGAATCATTGTATTCTCTATTATACTGTCCATCGTGTTTGATGTAAAATTTAGAAAAAAAAAGTAGTATAGGTTTTGTAGACAGAGAGACATATATAGATAAACAGGTAGATAGACTGACAGACAAACGGGCAGACAGACAGAGACAGTCAGATAGAGACAGAAACAGGCAGGGATACAGACACAGAAATACAGACACAGACGGACACTGACAGATAAAGGCACACAGACAGATACAGGCACACAAACACTGACAGATACAGGCACACAGTCAGAGATACTGAGGTTCACAAACAGAGATACAGGCACACAGACAGATACAGACACACAGACAGATACAGACACAGACACTGACAGGTACAGGCACACAGTCAGAGATACTGAGGTACACAAACAGAGATACAGGCACACAGACAGAGATACAGGCACACAGACAGATACAGACAGAGATACAGGCACACAGACAGATACAGACACACAGACAATTAAACAGGCACACAGACAATCTGACAGACAAAACTTAATACCATAAACAAAAATAAATACATTTTTGATTGTTACATTTTGTATGATGTCCAGAGATATATTCAGCAGTAGATCAAAATGATAAATTCTGTAACCAGCAATTTATATGGTGGAGTAGCGTTATTTATATTTCAGCTCGCTAGAATTTATCAGATATGTCATAGCTGATACCGACCAGCTGTTCTACTGCAGTTCTTTTGTTATAACTCTACAGAAAAGTCAATATCATTATTTTTAAAAAAAAAAAAATTACATATATATTTGTATTGCGGCCATACTTGATAAGCAGTGGTGATCCATCATATATTCAATCATATCCAAGGATAAGAGATAAACAGTTCTAGGCATTTTTTTTTATTATTTATTTGTTCTTTTTGTTTTGGTTTTTTTTTTGTAGCATGTCATGTATTGTGTACTTTTTTATTTTGCTGTTTATTCTTTTACATTAGGCCAAGAATTTTTCTCTCATTCAGAGATGCTCAACAGTGATAGATAAAGTACATGGGGCAGTATTTTTTTTTAATCTAATCTGAGAGACCCATTGGTTTTTTATTATTTTGAACACCTCACCTGGACTTTTTCTCAGTATTTTGGGAAATGCCATTTACCTTAAATTGGGGGTGGTGGGTGGATAACAAAATATCCGGTGTCGTCACCTTCACTTTTTTAACATCTTTGCGAGCAAGGCATATTTTTTATTTTTGGAAATTTTTCTGACTGTCTACTGATATTTTTAATTATTTTTAATATTGACTTCTCAAATGATAATGTTGATCTTTAAACTTTGACTCCATTGTACCAGTGAAATGGACAATATATTTTATTTATGATAATAATATATATATATATATATATATATATATATATATATATATATATATATATATATATATATATATATATATATATATATACAGGGGCCACCATGGCTGAGTGATTAGAGCAATTTTTTATGCATTGAACCATGAAGTCTCTCATTTCTGGCTAGCACAGGTTCAGGCCCCACTGGAACCTGCACCGATTTTTGCGAGAAAGTTCACCAGTTTACTTGCTGAAGGATGTCTCTTCCTGGATATGTTGTAATTGAGTTTTCTTTCCTCCACCAATAAAAACTGGCCGCATCATATTATAACTGAAAAATTGTTGAGTGTGGCATCATATACTATTCAAAATTCAAATTTAAAGATATATATATATACAGTAAAACATGCTATAGGGGCCACCTCTGTATAAGGATTACCTGTTTATAAAGGCCAGTTTTTTCAAGTCTCTTGACTGCATACTTCAACTAAATTAAAACCTTTGTATAAGGGTCACCTGCACATGAAGGTCAATATTTTTTTTGTCCCTTGGGTGGCCCCTATATACAGGTTTCACTGTATATATATATTATATATATGTGTGTGTGTGATGAATTATATAGAAAAATTTACGATCAACGTGCAATTTTTATACATGTACATGATAAATCGGTGCAATGAGTGACTAAAAGCTGGGAGTAAAGGAAGAATAATTAAATCGGGATCATGCTTGGCTGTCGGTTCCATGTAAGATAGATTGCCGTTTGGATTAGCTTTAATTGCTGATATTGATTATGATGGTTATGATGTGTTATAACTCGGGAGAAATGTGTTCTCTGGAGATAAATGCATCTTCAGTTTTCATTTTGATAAAACACAGAACCAGAAATTAAGTTTTTGTCCTTGATCATTGATCTTTATTGACTTAGACATTTTTTGTGGTTTTTGGTGTTTCACAAATTTAAGTTATTGGAATATGTAATTTCTCAATAAATGCTAGCCTTTAGTGTAGTAAGAATTTTCTTTTGGAAATTGAAAAGGACAATTTTATAGGTAACTTGAAGTAGTAGAATGTTTTCTTCTTTATGAATCACTGTAAACATGGATCATTCCACATGTTCTTAATTACGTGATCTTCTTATTCAAATTATATGCGTGGGGGGTATTTAAGCAGTGTCACAACTTACTAATTGAACAGTCCTGTATTTAACTATAATTCTTAACTTGGCTATACGACTTGTACCTGGGGGTAATTAACACGGAAAATTCTTTAACGGGTATTTAGTGTATATTACCCCCACCTGTAAATTTCCACGTTTATAGTAGTTTTAATCAGTTTATATCATGTACATGAAATTAAGGATTTTAACCCCTGGGGTTCCCACTATCACACACTCTGTTAAAGGTGATCTTAAGCTCATCTACCCCCTGGAAATAATAGACTCTACTTAAAATCACTGACACAGGGCCTCTAGGGGTGTATGGTTGAAAGAACTAAAATGAATATGTACACTACTCATCCTCCAGTTGCGGGATTAACATGGTCACAAAATACAGTGGAATTCTCATTGTCTGACATTTCATGGGATCACACACAGTACTTCGAGATATACATAATTCCAGATAACCGAAAATTTGATTACCATATATTTATCCATCAATCAAAATCAGGACCTTTTGTTCAACTTTGACATAAACGGAATTTCGACTCATCTGTTTTTCGATGTAACAAGATTCCACTACTAGGTATTTTCATTACCCAGAGTTACCTCCCCTTGTAGCAGGTATTAATTGTGATGTAACTTGTTTGTGCGTGAAATGAGAAAAGTTATCATTTGTAATGTCTTATGTTTCTGTAAAAACGTCGTTGTTTTCTCACATAAAGACATGATGTCACAATCGATATCTGCTGACATTGGAGAAAACTTTGACTAACGAAAAGACAGAATATATGGTACTTCACATGGAAATGAGAATAATTAAGTGAATCTGTCCAGTATTCACAGGTGACCTGTAAGTGCAGGTTTTATAAACAGCAGAATCCATTTCCATATTAGAAAAATAAAGATGTGGGTATCCTCTCCGTGTTGATATTAATTAGGCCCCTAGGGAACCACTAGAGATGTTGCGTACAATCATTAATTTTCAAATCATAAGATTTTTTTCGTGTAATATGTACGCATTTGTCATTCAGCCGCATTCAAAAATTGAAATAGATAGGTTGTGATTTATCATAATAATTATGATAATAAATACTTAATTTTAAGAACATAAAACTTGATTAGTACAATGGCTACTGTCCCATGAGGCCTTCTGTGCGTAATATACAATACAACAAAATGCAAGGATACGTGTTTGTCAGCCTTCTGAATAGAATCTCTTCATTTTCATTGGTCAGCTGACAAAACATATATCATTGTATGTCCCTGATCAGGCTGTATATATTTTCCGTATCTTCCGCCTTATGAGCACGGTACTAAATTTTTTACGTCATGCGATTGTCATGTGCGACATTACGATTGCACACATGTAACGGTTCAAAGAACTAGTGCTGAACTTGTTTTGTCTGTGACAGTGAAACAATTAACCCTTTCATTACAGTAGTGTCGAAAAACGCCTGCTAAATTCATTGTTCACTACTCATGATAAAGTCCACAATCGACCGGTATAAGTACAAACACTGATTAAAAGATTGTCGTAACTGCCTCGCGTTTCTCCTTAAATTTCAATGGGATTTTCCCAGTTTCAGTTTAAGACTAGAAATCACGATTATAATGAGAGTTTAGATGAGACTTTAGTCTGTATCATCACGTAATGGATTCTGGCAAAAATAAACAAGTAACAACAAATAAAAAAGTGCTATTATTATGAAATTGGTGAATGAAATTTTAAGTTGTTGAAAAATAACTACTGCTTATGCATCCGAAAAATCCCCCAAGATGTTTAAGACATTTTCAACTCTGATTCCGACTCTAAAAATGACTTTTTAGTGTCTGATATGAATGATGATTCTGCACGTGAACAACCTGTAAATCCTGTTTCTACAGAAACAGAATCTTTGATAGATATCGATTCCGAATAAGATGTTAGCAGTGACGATGATATTTACAGACAATTTCAATGCAGAAACCTCCTTCATGGAACCTATGTTGACAAATAATTTTAATCAAAGTGTTAGATTTAACACATTTACAGCTGAAAATGTCGGTCCTACCTACAATTTAGATATCTTATCAAGTCAGATTTTCATCTCCTTTTTCATGATGAGTATACATGCAATTTTTTATATGGAACGTAAAGGAAATATTGTGTATACAAAAAAATATATATATATATATATACATGTATTTTGAATGTATTGATTCATTCAAGTTTTTCATTCAAAAGTTTTATTTGTACATTATTAAAATAAGATCATATTCTTAAAATTTCTCTCAAAGATTTATTCACTATTCACTCCACACCCATAAATTGAAAATCAGACTGCACAGCAAAACAACATCATGATGAAAATATGCTACAGTGAGCAGACTGCAAAAAATGTAAACTGCTGCAGTGTATAATGTCACTATGCAGCTGTGATGTTGCAATATTGAATTAGTTAATGGAATTACTGCAACTAGACATGAGCATTGCTTTCAAATTCTCTGTTGAATAT
Organism: Atrina japonica; assembly: GCA_030159075.1. NCBI lineage: Eukaryota > Metazoa > Mollusca > Bivalvia > Pterioida > Pinnidae > Atrina > Atrina japonica. The sequence goes on from BROG01000960.1 coordinate 105,180, forward strand.
TCAGTAGGGTGACAAACTTGTTATCGATGTTGTCATATGGATTATATTGTTTCATATCACATGCCGGAGTCCCGTTTTTCTGGCATCCGGCTCTGGAATTACAGGAACTTCGGCATTTGATATGAAGCTGTATCACCCAGCCCGGGAAATATGGAAACTCCAGCATGTGATATGAAACCGTATCACCTGTATCACAAGGTAGATAACTAATAATGTCACATGTATGATATTCTTGCTGGGTCACAGTCACAATTGTTAAAATTTCAAAGGTATACAATATGTGCATTGTAATACGAATCTTTAATTAAAGTTATAATTAATGAGGAGATCCATTTATCAGGCTCTTTAGTTGGTGATTATTGGCTGGATGGTGATGTACTGGCATGTACTGGGTGATGACTGGCTGGGTGGTGATTTACTGGAGGATGACTAGCTAGGTGGTGATTGACTAGGTAATAACTGGCTGGGTGGTGATTTACTAGGTAATAACTGGTTGGGTGATGATTTACTGGGTGATGATTGGCTGGATGGTGATTTATTAGGTAATAATGGCTGGGTGGTGATTTACTAGGTAATAACTGGCTGGGTGGTGATTTACTAGGTAATAACTGGCTGGTTGGTGATTTACTGGGTGATGATTGGCTGGATGGTGATTTATTAGGTAATAATGGCTGGGTGGTGATTTACTAGGTAATAACTGGCTGGTTGGTGATTTACTGGGTGATGATTTACTAGCTGATAACTATCTAGGTGATGATTTACTAGCTGATAACTATCTAGGTGATGATTTACTAGCTGATAATTTGCTGGGAGATGATTTTCTAGGTGATAACTGGCTGGGTGGTGATTTACTAGGTGATAACTGGCTGGGTGGTGATTTACTAGGTGATAACTGGCTGGGTGGTGATTTACTAGGTGATAACTGGCTGGGTGATGATTTACTAGGTGATAACTGGCTGGGTGGTGATTTACTAGGTGATAACTGGCTGGGTGATGATTTACTAGCTGATAACTATCTAGGTGGTGATTTACTAGCTGATAATTTGCTGGGAGATGATTTTCTAGGTGATAACTGGCTGGTTGGTGATTTACTGGGTGATGATTTACTAGCTGATAATTTGCTGGGAGATGATTTTCTAGGTGATAACTGGCTGGTTGGTGATTTACTGGGTGATGATTGGCTGGGTGATGATTTACTAGCTGATAACTATCTAGGTGATGATTTACTAGCTGATAATTTGCTGGGAGATGATTTTCTAGGTGATAACTGGCTGGGTGGTGATTTACTAGGTCATAACTGGCTGGGTGGTATCTGGCAAATTAGTAAATGTCTTAGTGGTGACTAAGTACTAACTAACTAGGTCATAACTGGCAAAGTTGCATCTAGCTAGGTGGTGCTTGATTAAGTAGTAACTCCCTAGGTGGTGACTGTCTAAGTAATTACTGCTGTTCTAATAATGGCTTACTAATGGTTAATGTTCAGCTCCAAGTCACCAGGACACGTTCTAATAAAATCCAAGAATTCCACCCAGTCATGGACTTCAGACCAATTAACTCATCAACTCCTGAAGTCACATTTAGACCTGCCCATTTCAAAGAATGGTTCAGTCCACTGTCAGAATTCAGGGGTGCATGATTTAGAATCAACATTTATGATAATTTTGCATGCAATATGAACTTGTTCTCTCATGATCAGGACTTTCAAAAGTTTTTGAAGTAGCAGGCACTTAAATGAAAGTAGGGGGTAAGCTGAATAAAGCGAGGAAAAAAATTAGTGTGGGGGCCTAGGTGGCCCCCAGGAGCTGATGAACAAATGATGTAATATCCTGCCTTTTGGGCATTATGGGATACCTTTTTTTAGCATCTCAAAATGTTGTTTTTTATGTCTAATATTTTCTATTTTTCTCTATTTGGTGCAAGTTTTTTTTTTATTTGGTACATGTAAATCTACAAAAGTAGACCAGACACACTGTACATGTATCTATGCCATGTACACAGTATTTTCTTTCATTTTAAACCTATAACACACAATACTGTAGTGGTCTAAATGTACATGTATAAGTCAGCTTGCTTGTTGGAAACATGTATGAGGCTTGATAATTGTGATTATATTAAACTTGACATCAGCATGAAATTAGAATAGAAAAACTTTCTGCAAACCAAAAAATAAAAAAAATGTTATTTTTAACAAAGTTCAAACATTAACACATCATTATATCCTCTAAATGAAAATCTTGATTTTTAGGTAGAAGTTGGGATTCAGGATGACATATTGTTTATCAAAGCTTTTGAATTAATATTTGAATACCTGTTGTCAGATTTTAATTTATTTATTTAAGGAAAAATGACTGGAAGAAAAGTGATTTACCAAAATAACATCTATAGTTTTATTAACCAGTTATTACTGGTTAAATAACAAAACAACATTTATAGTTTTATTAACAGTTATTACTGGTTAAATAACAAAATAACATCTATAGTTTTATTAACCAGTTATTACTGGTTAAATAAAATAACATCTATAGTTTTATTAATAGTTATTACTGATTAAATAACAAAATAACATCTATAGTTTTATTAACAGTTATTACTGATTAAATAACAAAATAACATCTATAGTTTTATTAACAGTTATTACTGATTAAATAACAAAATAACATCTATAGTTTTATTAACAGTTATTACTGATTAAATAACAAAATAACATCTATAGTTTTATTAACCAGTTTTATATTAAAACAAATCTTGGTGATTTTCAAAATTGTCAGCATCCTCACAATCATCAAAAGAGAGGTTGTGCTGGTTGAAGAATTTGTGGCACAAAAAAAAATTGCCAGTTTTCAAAATGGGTTTCAAAATCTGTCACCAGTTTCAAAGTTTTGGAGCCAGATTCAAAGTCAATATAAATAATAATAATAATAACTAGAGCTGAGCTTTTTGCTGAAGCAAAAAGGGGTCATCCGACCATAGGTGAGGCTACAGCTTTGATACAGCTTCAGCTGAGCAACAGAGCAAAGCTCAGTAGCTATGACCCTGAGACGGAAATCCGATCCACAAAGACAATTTTTGATATTTTGATTTGAAATGTTGAAATTGAGTTGACCTTGACTTTTGATCGGATGACCTTGAAACTTCACACATATGTTCTTGAGCTCATTTCCTAAAAATCATCAACAATAACCTATATATAAAAGTTCTATAGTTTTTGAGCTATTTTGAGTTGAAATTTTCAATTTGAGCTGTGACCTTGACCTTTCATCGGATGACCTTGAAATTTCACACATGTGTTCTTCAGGTCATTCTCTACAAATCAGCAACACTAACATATATATAAAAGTTCTATAGTTTTTGAGCTATTTTGAGTTGAAATTTTCAATTTGACCTGTGACCTTGACCTTTCATCGTATGACCTTGAAATTTCACACAAGTGTTCTTCAGGTCATTCTCTGCAAATCTGCAACACTAACATATATATAAAAGTTCTATAGTTTTTGAGCTATTTTGAGTTGAAATTTTCAATTTGAGCTGTGACCTTGACCTTTGATTCAACGACCTTGAAACTTTACATCAAAATTCCTCATCGAATAATCTATATAACTTGTACAGTAACAGGTATATAAAAGTTTCACCGTTTTCGAGCTATTTTCAATTTAAATTTTTAGAGAATTTTCAAACTCACCTGTGACCTTGACCTTTCATCCGATGACCATGAAATTTCGTATGAACATTTATCAGCCTATTATCTACAAATCACTCATGTATATGTCTATACTAAAATCTGAAAGTTCTAGAGATATTGAGATTTTAAATTTTCAAATATCTCTGTGACCTTGACCTTAAATTCTGTGACCTTGACTCTTTTTGAGCTTCTGCAGCTTATAAAACTGAACAACTTTCTCATGCATATGTCTATAGTAAAGATGCTTAGTTTCTGAGATATTTTGACTTTTGTCTCATTTTTAGCTGACAAAATATGAACCCTTTTTTCAGCCCCTAGCGAGCTTTTTTCAGGGGACACTCAGATCAAATTTGAAACCCACATGCACCACTTCAGTCTTTGGTCTACCAGAAAATCCAAACAGATTTATTCTAGCTTCAGTAGTTCCTGAGAACAGTGTGCCACAAAATGGGACATGTGAAAAATGAAAAAGGGAGATAACTCTGAAAATAGAGGGAATTTTGGAAAAATGAGAAAAATGACCCTGGATCATCTGATGCTTTAATGTTGCTGAAAATTTGAGCAAAATCGGCTGAGCCGTTTATGAGCTACAGCCAGTACAAAATCTGTTGGAGAAAAAAAAAAGAATAATAATAATAATAATAATAATAATAATAATAATAATAATAATCACGAAAACAATAGGGTCATCCGACCTGAAGTCGGATGACCCTAATAATAATAATATTGAGGTTACATAAATGTGTTAACTGTCATTGTTGTCAATTTATTTAATTTAATTCAATGAGTTACAAGAAGACATTATTGTCTGTGTTTAAAATAATGTAGTCGAAATAAAACATCGTTTTAAAATGCATCCATAACACTATATGTTAATGGCATGAAGTGCAGACGTAGTAGAAGACACCACGATCTCGCTTTGATATTTTCCATCTAAAATTTTTAAGTAAAATCATTGAGGATTGAAATATTAGCTGCATGAAATTAATAAAACATGAATGCTGTTAATATTTTGTGTCTGTAGATAGGACAGAACATATAGATAGTGATTATAAGCGTGCAGGTTTAGATATACGCAGGTAATCAATCTGTACCTGTACCTGACTACAGTACAAGTCGACATGTAATTACCCCAGAAATCCTCCGATATTTACACCTCTGTATGGTCTAATGACATTAATTAATAAACAGGGTTATTAGTCCATGTTCCTGATGACTATTTGGAAGATATAATTGACTTATGTAACCTAGATGGCTCAATATTTCAATGAAATGAAGGTGCCAGAAGCTATTTTTTGTCGCCAGTTGAAATAAAAAAAATCGTAATTTCACGCGACATTGGCAAATCCCAGCACAGCCTCTGCCCAAGTCATCCGTATGCAATCCCATACTTTTTTCTGCTCTCTTGATCAAATTCAGGACATGCAGTAGCTCAGTATTAAACATGTATTATACAGAATTACTTGTCGACTATATTTTGGTTTTCTGCAATTCTTTATTTTTTTAATCGCCGGAAGTATATAGCTGGTGCATCAAGTGTCACAGGTGGCGGAATTCTGCCGGCTACTTTTGAAAGCCCTGCTTGATGTAAGAAAGTCGACCATACTATTAATTGACGTGGGTGAGTCTAAATGTGACAACAGGTGTTGATGAGTTGGAAAATTGATTCAACTAGCCTTCTCATCCAATCAGATTTAAATTGGAGCTCAACTGATGTAGTATAATTGAAAAAAATGATCATCTTAAGCATTATAACTTTGGTTTTATGTTTATAGTAATTAAAGGTTAACTATAGCTGAGAATATTCTCCAGCCCAGTTCTTTGGCACTTGAGTTCCCATCTTATAGTACAGTAGTCAAAACAAATAGCTCTTGCTGCATTGACTGTAGTCCATAGCATAGATAAAAATTTTGGCATTTTAGCACCTTTGTTGCTCATGTATTAAAGAATTATCATGGCGATCCTGTCTAGTAGGCTCATACATGTAATTGGAAAGTTCTGGGTACCACGGGCACGTTTTACAAAAGGATGTAAGTCCTAAATCGTAACTTTTAGTCCTAACTACCATGGCAATGCATCGCTGACTGGTCATTCCCATGACAATTAGGACTAAGACATAGGATTTAGGACTTATCACCTTTCGTAAAACGGGCCCCAGGTCATACCCAAGACTTTATCTCATCACCCCCACTCCCCCTCCCCCCAAAAAAATGATAATGGACTCATCTGTAAATCAAATACTTAAACCAGTCCAAATGGCTTTCTAGTTTTGAATGAGTTATAAACAAAATCATGTTGATTATTCCTTCACCAAGTACGTGGCAAATAAGGGTAAAAGTCACTTTTTATTTATTTATTTTATTTATTTATTTATTTATTTATTTTTTTTTTTTTTTGATACTTAAAACTGAAATCTCGTTTTGCAGCAGGTATGGCATATTGAAAAGGACTTAAGCTTTTTTTTTTTCAAAAACTATTTTTCCCTTTTTTACTACTTAGATTGATATACAATAATAAAAAAGAGATTTATAGGCAGGTATAAAAATTCTTAAATCCCCATTTATTTGGTGAAAATTGCTTGAGAAACCCAGGTTTGACACTTTTTTAATTGCAATTAAATCAACCTTACCATTTGTATATGAATACCACACTGGACCTGATCTTATTTTCACAAAATATATAGGAATGTAAGATTTTTTATGCCCGTGTAGAGCTCTTATTTGTTATTGTACATCAAGTACAATTAGTAAAAGTAGAAAAAAATCAAAATCATTTTTTTTTTTTTTTTGGTAAACACAAAAAATTCCCCTTTAAGGGTCCATACTGCATTGGCATCAGTCCGTAGCGTAGGTCCAGATTTGTATGATATCCCCACATACTTGACATAATTAAGAAAAAGATTTTTACTTTAAAAAAATTCTAGGACAGTCAGATTTAAAACCACAAAAAAAACCCAGACTTTTGAAGCATTCCATTACTTCATTTAATCAATCGAGTGCTCTGTATTAATCATTCGGTTGTAATTCATTGGAAGTCCCGGAATTTCAAGAGCAACTATCTATTTTATGCCTTGCTAATTCTAAGTGCCTATTCAAAATGACATCATAATTAGTTTTGTTATTTTCGTAACTTCTGGTTGTTGCTTTCTGTATACGTTTAACATCATTTTAAAGTAAACAGTCATGTAACCAAGAATTCGCCAAGTCTTACGAAAATATTTGAACACGTAAGCAAGTTGATAATTATTATAACCACGTAAGGGTGGATTTTATGAATATTTTGCCTTGGTGATGGTATTTTAAACTGAACATCAAAATTTTGATGCACTTTCACTGTAATTAATTGTTCATTCGAATGTTTGCACGGCAGCATTTCATACGCGAAGATCGTGTACAAACATAAAAATGATGAATAAATAATTACGACAAGCGCTATAAAAACACTGCAATTACGAAAATCAAACTGGCGGATACCAGGTAACCATTTCTTTAAAAAGAAAAAATAAAGAACTGGCAATGCAGGAAACAAAATAAATCATTTAGGATTATTAAGTATTGTTTATTTTTATGGATACCATGTGTCTTGTCCTTGTTTTTTTTTTTTTTTTTTTTTTTTTTTTTTTTTTTGAAAAGTGTTTTACGCCACACTCAATAGTCTATCAGTCATATGGTGGCGACCAGTTTTTATTGGTGGAGGAGAGAACCAGATTACAATGTACCCCGGAAGAGACCGCTGATGGTCCGCAATTAAACTGGCAAATTTTCTCACATAAATCTGCTTATGTTCCATCAGGGCTTGAACTTGTGCTGACAGGAAGTGAGAGATCGACTTCATGGTTCAAAGTGTGATGCTGTAACCACTCAGCCACGGTGGCCCCGTCTGTCCTTGTTATATTTTCAGTTACAATGTTTGCGTTCTTCTGGTTTTCTAACAAGTTGTTAGGTCAGCTGAGCCAAAGGCACGTGGCGACCTATTGTGATCGTCTTTTGTTTGTCGTGGGTCGTCCTCACGTGAAGCCGCATAAAGTTTGTGAATGAAAATGGACTAGAACCCACAGGAGCCTTAAAAGGGACTTAAAAGGACCAAAACTTGGTACATCTTTAAAAATCTTCTCATGAACCAATGATCAGATTATGTTCAAATTTTGTTTGCATGATTGTACAGTCAATATCTACAAAGTTTGCAAACAAAAATGAAATCTACTGATAAACACGGTCCACTGGGGGTGCTTGAATAATTCAAATTGTTTAATAACTCCAAACTGATGGACTTTTTTATATAAGAAGGTTGTCAGGAATTATATAAGGATTTTTTTGTCAAACTTTCAAGGTCATTGGATCAAAGGTCAAGGTCACAGATACCTAAATAATAAGAAAATATCATTTTTTTGTTAAATTTTAGACATTTTCGACTTCTTCTCAAGAACCAGTGGACTAAATTTAACAAAACCTGACAGGAAATTTTTTTTGGCCCATGTCTTGAAAAGTATAAGTGATAGAGAGAAAGTGATCGAAGCAAAAATGTTTGGCATACAAAGATCTCCAAATAAGTCAATAGGGCAGTTATTGTCAGGTCAATACTTATGGTTTGCTCAGGTGACCATCAAGGTCCATCGGGTCTCTTGTTGTATATAAAGATATATGAGAAAGTTGTTAGAAATTATCTAAGGATCATTTTGACAAAATTTGTAGGTCATGTGGTCAAAGGTCAAGGTCACAGCACCCAAGTAAATGGAAAATATGTTGTTGTTTTTTTTTTATTTTGTAAAATTTTAGACATTTTTTACTACTTCTCCAGAATCTATTGGGCCTATTTGAACCAAACTTGACAGGAAATTTTTCTCAAGGTCACAGCATCTAAGTAAATGGAAAATATGTTGGTTTATTATTATTATTTTTTTTGGTAAAATTTTAGACAATTTTTACTACTTCTCCAGAATCTATTGGGCCTATTTGAACCAAACTTGACAGGAAATTTTTCTCAGGTGACCGTTAAGGCACATTGGGCCCCTTTATTTTTTTTTAACCTGTGCCCACAGTCACTAAATTCACCTACCGTATTCTCCAGAATAAGTGCTTTAAATATCATTTCTAGCCATTTGATAGAGATGTAAATAGAAAAAACGTAACCAACAGTTTATCTCAAGCCCCCAAGCAGAACAGGACCCTTTCCCAATGCAAAAATGTCGTATATTTTCCCCAAAATATGCAAAAACTCCCAATTTGGAATTTCCAAATAAAGAGTAAAGTATTTTCAAACAAATGTCTCAAATGAAGTTTTTCTGTGTTAACTAAAACATTGTATATTTTGCCAATTTCCTGGCCCAAGACCCAGAATTTATTTTCCCAATTCCCACCCACCCACCACCTTCTAGTCGCCAACCCAATCTATAGATTCTTTTGACACGCCAGCTATAGGCCTAGCATGGAAAATCCATCAAGAGTGTTTAAAATTGATTTTAAAATTGTGTAATCGATAATTGGAATCAGAAGTGATAAACCCACCAATTTTCAAATAATTTTGACTATCGTCCCATCACTAGTAGATGCAAAAATTGTCACACCTGTGATATTTGTTAAAATTCTATATACAAACCGCAGAAATATACATTTAATGTTTACTTTGCTAATTGCCCATTCAAAGGAAATCGCAATAAACATTCAAGTACTCTTACATTCATTACTCTCAAGTAATATAATTAATATGCATTTAATTCTACACAGGCAACAAATCCAGGTGTTCCGTTCTTTACTATTATATACAAGGTACTTAACGAGGTAAAGATCTGAAGTTTACTCTGATGATAAAAGTTGATCGATGCTTTTTGTACAGGAGAGAATAATTGCTTAACTTTCAGTGTAGCATATACAAAGAAAAGAATATTCTAAAAATGTGTAAATATATATTTATTTATTTTCTTGAAAGGAGAAATAGATCTGTTTTAAGCATCGATAAGCCTTAAGAGATATAAATAGGTTAATGGAGTTCTATGTATATACAATGTTGTTTTTTTTGTGTTTCATTAGTATACATGCATAGGCACCACTGTGACTTAGTGGTGAGAGCACCACATTTAAAACTATGAAGTCTTTCACCTCTTTTCTTCATGGGTTCCACTGGAGTCTTGTGTTAATTTTGTTTGGAACTTTGCCAGTTGCATTCTATGGATTTAGGCCTGTGGTCTGTAGGGAGCTTTCGAGTTAGCCGGGATTACCGTTATGATCCTGCATTTATTCGATCGTGCCTTTTCAATCTTGATCCTCATATATGTTCTACCGGCTTTCGTATTTACCTTCACATTGTATGTAAAAAAGTACATGGAATATCCGCGCATTAATGCTATTTTGTGTAAAGAAATCCATTAGAGACTCTTAAAACATATCATAGTTGGTTTTTCAGTTACTGAAATGTAGCAGGCAGGGGGAAATGTGAGGGCAGACTGGGAATGGAACCCAGGAACTTCTGAACACAAGCAGGGCACTCTTGCCAATTAATATCAAGGCTATCTGTATATTACCAAAACCGGAAATAACACTAAGGAACATTTTTCAAAAATCGTGTGACTGGCGATAATAAAAGTGGGATTATAACGGTAATCCGGGCTAACTCATAAGTTCCCTACACTCATTTAAAATTGACCACCACCATAACATTTTTTCACTGCTGTTTTACACTTTACACTTAACATCCTGTCAAGAATTTTTTAATTGCATGGAGATGTCGCCAGCTTTAGGTGAAGTACCACAAATTTTGACCTGTGCTACGGACTGACACCAGTACTGTGAAGGTTCTTTTACATGCCACGCCTGCCACAACATGAGAGCTCGATCTGTTTTAAGTTTTATCCTACAGAGCTGTGACTTTCACTTTTCATGCTGAGCACTTGCCGAGGGAACAGTAACTACATTTTTAAAAATCTTTCATAGGAGAGAGCCGGCCTGGCTCAGTCTATAGTGCGCTCCACTCTTGGTCGTGAGTTTTGAGTCCAGCCGGCGGCAGGCCCTTCACCGGCATTTGGTGACATCTCCATGTGAGTGAAAGATTTTTGAGTGGAATGTTAAATAACAATAACAACAACATGGTTCGTGGGATCAATCCAGTGACCTTGGCACATGCAAAAGCTAAAATGAATGATTAATTTTTGGTTTTTTAATAGAAAACGGTCAGTAATTGATTACAAAATTACTGTTCTGATATTTGGTCACGTCATTTTGCCCTCATTTCTATGACATAGATAAAATAATCATGGTATGGGAGAGTTTTTCTTTGAAATTACTTTTCCAGGTATTGGTAGTAAATCTAAGGTCAAAATTTTATTTTCTCATAAACTTATGTTTTAACCCATCTATCCCTAAAAACACATTTGGACTGGTCTAAGTCATTGATTTACAGAAGAGTCTATTGCTTTTTAGGGGTTGATGAGTTGATGCACAGTTGTCTTTGAATCTTAACTCATTCAACTCTGAGACACATTTGGACATTCTTAATAATTTATCTACAGAAGAGTCCATTGTTTTTTGTTTGTTTTTTTTTAAGGGGTTGACAAGTTAAACATCCATTCAATAAGAATAATTTAAAAAAAAAAAAAAAAAAGTAAATACAGTAAACCTTGCTTTAGTGACCACCTGTGTATAAAGACCACCAAGCAAATTTGGTGACTTCGGGCTCTGAACTATTGAAATTCATATTTGGATACAGTGAAACTTGTATATGAAGACCCTTCTTACGGACACAAGAAAAACCGGGCTTTATAGGGACAGGGCTCAACAATCAGATTTGTGATTAGACAAAAAGAAATTGTTGAGGACAAAAATTAATTTGATGAAGATTATACTTGTTTAAACACAAAATAATATCTTTAAATGTTACACTTGATTTTTGTTTTTTGTTTTTTCTTTTTCAATACTACCTGTCCTGCAGGACCCCTGTTGATGTTATGAATATTCCATTAACTCATCAATCCCTGGAAAACAATGGACTCTTCCATAAATCAATGACTTAGATCAGTCCAAATATGTCTTTAGGAGTGATCAATGAGTTAAATAATGTTTTATGCCACACTTTTACACTGGTGATCGCCAGTTTTTAATGGTGGAGGAGAGAACCCAGTTACATTGTTCCTGGAAAGAGACCACTGGTCAGCCTTCAGCAAGTAAACTGGCAAGCTTATAATTCTCACAAAATCTTAGATTCCAGTGGGACTTGAACCTGCATTGACTAGAAGTGACAGACATCGTGGTTTAAAGTGCGATGCTCTGACCACGCAGCCATGAAGGCTCCACCAGTCATTGATAAATGTCAGTGATGATCAAGGTGGGAATCTCTTATTTGTAAGTCTGAAAGACAACCATGAATATTTATGAAGACAACCATGAATGTTTATGAAGACAAATATGAATATTCATAAAAGCAACCATGAATGTTCATCAACTTCATGAGAAATGTTGACATGTAAATGACACATGACACTCTTGTACTGAACATTTTCTATGATATTAAAAATTATGTCATGTGACAAGTTGTCATAGCAATATGACCCATCAAAATGACCATCACATGGTTAATTTTTATAAGGCACAGTGGTAAAGTTGTTGTATATAGTTATTACCGAGGAAACCTATCAACATAATTCTGTTGCTAGGGGACAATAACGATGATTTAAACTGTTACTTATGGACAATATGGTTTTTTCAGGTCCACATCTCATTGACAACCAGATAGAAAAAGATCATATGTAAAAAAAAAAAATTAAAAACAAATCAAAACGGGAATGGGTTGAATATGGTATGTTAGAGCCAGTGTCAAAAATAGCCCACCATAATTTTACAAATAGGCCTACAACATTCCTCTAGCATCTTTTCTGTTTACATATGTCCTTGTGTTATGATAAAGCATGAGACAGCTGTGTGTTGTATGAAATTGATGACATATGTCTCTATCTATTGTAGATTTCAGACCTGCGATGCAAGATAGACTGCATGTGTATCTAAATATCTATGTATGAATTTATATATCATGGTTCTTATGCAGTTCAAGTGATTTCTATACATTGTATATATATATATATATATTATATATATAGACTCTCACTCACATGAAATTGATTTTTAGAAACTCTACCAAGCTTGTAAGTATCGGTATATATTTACATAAGAAAATGGTCAATACTTTAATACATTTGTTTATTTTTTCTGGCGCTAAATGAATGATTTCTCCCAGCCAAAGAGAAAACAGAAATTTTTGCAATGTGGGTGTCAGTTCTAAGCTGTTTATAGAGAGCAGGCTATATATATATACAGGTATCATTTTTATTTCTTACAGAAAAAAAATCTCTGGTAAATGATTGCAGATTGTGAAATCTACACTTGTAACTGTCATCAAATTCGTTTTACGTTTTGGATTTTTGTGCCTTTCCATTGGATACTGATCTCAAAATTTTGGAGGTGTGAGGTAGTAATCAGTTGTGGTGTTCAGGTGAGTAAACTTATAATTAACACAAAATAAGAAATTGATTTATTTCTTTGTCAGTATTATGTCTCCCCTTCTCCGAAGGGAGACGCATTGTTTTTGTACAAGTTTCTTCTTCTTCTTCCAATAATTTTGTGTCTGGAGCATAACTCTCTTCCTACTCAAGGTAGGATGATGATATTTGGTATACATGGTATTGACATCAAGACGATGTGTCATGAACAAAAGTTACAGGGATCTGCCCTTTATTTACGGAGTTATTGCCCTTTGCTAAAAATACTGTCCAGGGCATAACTGTCTATGTATTTGAGATAGGATGATGATACTTGGTATACATTAATGACATCATAGTGTTGTGTCATGAACAAACACTATAGGGATTGGACCTTTGTATACAGAGTCCTTGTTGTTTGTTTATTGTTTATTTCATGTTTTTTTTTTTTTTTTTTTTTTTTTTAAATTAAAAAATAGGCCTGAGCCTTTCACAAGTAAAATGACAACAATTGGGTGTGAATAAAATCAAAAGATGCTAATTGAAAACCTACAGTAAGAGGCTTTAGTGATTTTAAAAGTAAAACTTTAAACGCTTGGCCACACAGGCTCTCCAAGAATATATTATCTGTTTGTAGAGTGTACAGTGGGTGTTAGGGTTAAACTATTTTTCTTTTAGGTCTGTTATCATGAATACATGTATTTCAATTTGATAATGGTAAAACATTTTGGGACTTTTTGTAGGAGAGAGTTAATATGTTGTGGCTCCATGATGAAATGGTTGTTTTGAGACATGTGGTTGTTTTGAGACATGGGGTTGGAGGGTTTGAGGCCAAGTTATATTCTAATCGTGAAACAAGCAAACGAAGAAGGTTTGCAAGTGAAATGTTAAGTAAAAATAGACAAGTATGAGACAGAGAAACTCTTAGAAGAATTAGTTATAGAATTAAGTAACTTCTTCATAAATGTGTTGGTAAATTGTCTTCAATTAATAGTGAACTACATGTATATGATAACACCAGTAACTATTGTAATCAAGTCAATGCTGATTTGTTTATGTCGACCTCCCTCAAAGAAGGAGTGGCATATTGCTTTGCTGCTGTTGATCGGTCTGCGTATAGACCAGTATTTTCTATTAATTATCTCCACGACGGGTGCACATATTGAATTAAATTGAAATGACGCATTATTGAGAATTATATGGTTCCCATAAGATATTTCTATCAGAGTTGCACCCCTTGAACAGATACATCATGGTAAAATAGGGGGAGGGGGGGCATAAATGTTTTACAAACATCTCTTGTTTTTTGTTTTATTTACACAATGTACATAGTAAATCAACTTGCATCTTAACATATTTCTCCTCTATTGATAAGTATATACATGTGTATTGCCATTGTGCACCTTCTGTTAAAAACCTCTTTCAATATTTCCCTTGAAGTGATTATTTTACATACATGTCCCACCTTCATTTAAGATATGGTTCCTCAAAGCCCCAATTATCAACAGACTACACCAAATTGACATAGTTCAAACATTTCCAAAATCCTATATCATATCACCACAGTACAATAGCATAGTATTATATAATTTACACAAACATATCAAAATGAAAGTAGTTATGTTAGAAAATGTTAACACCAACCTCTCTTCCTCTCTCTAGAGTTAAACATTGTCAAAGACAACAGTACTCTTTCATTTCTTAGAAGGGGAGACATTTGATTTAGCTGTGCTAAATCAAGACAATTTCTCGTTTGATTTGTTTGTATTTATTTCTGAAGAAAACAATTCATTTCAGACTGATCTGAAATACTTGTATGGAATTATTTATAATTCTGTAGGATTACTTCGCTCTGAAATCAGAAAACAGTCTCAAGAAAATTTTGAAAAGTTAAAAAAAGAAAGAAAAGAAATAGGTCCCTTAAGGTGTCAGGTGATGGTGTCTGATACATAACATATAAACAAGGCTAAGAGTAATGTTTCTATTGTAATCATATATCCAAATTGTTGATTTTCACGTCTTTTGAAAATTGGTTGATTTTATAAACAAACAAATAAACAAATAATGATAAATAAATAGAAATAAGACAACAAACAAATGATAAAGAGAACCAAAACAAAGTCAATAACTAAAGACCATTGAAGTAGTAAGTCGACTTTACAAAGATAATAAAAGATATCAGAAAGATGCAAAATGTTCTAGAAATACCAGAGAGGACAATTTTAAACCCTGTAGTGTAATTGATGGAACCATTGTCCTCTGAGACCACGCCATCTGCCACTGACAATGACATGTCTTATATGACAAGTGGTTTCTCAAAAGAGCTACGTTTATTTAAAAGATTATTTAATCCAGTGGTTTCTAGAATGTGGTCTCAGAAGACAAATTGTATTTTACAAGTTTGGTCTCTCAAGACAGGCCCCACTGTATTACCACAAACAAAATGAAAAAAAAAAACCAAAACACAACAGTTTTCATTACGACCTTAAGCCAAGGTCAAATCTCTGAAGTCAAGGTCAAAATCTCTGAAGTCAAGGTCAACAGTGTCATTTGGTGATGGAATTCAAATACAGCTTCATAATTTTTTATTAGTTCATATAGGATGTGCCATGACCAGGGTCAAAGTTCACAAAGTCATTTTGTGTATGTCATTTTTGCATGCAGTTTATGCCACATAGTAGCTCTTTTACTTAAGTGGTATGCTATATTTGTCACAGAAAGGAGGTATATCTCAATTCAAGTGATTTCTAAGTTCTATAAAAGGAACCACAAAATCAAATAATTATCCAAATATTTTATTAGATAGTGACTATAATAGTGGCCAATGGGTACTGTGCTTAAACACAATGAATGAAAAACACAATTTACAGACTGACTCTCTCTCTCTCTCTCTCTCTCTCTCTCTCTCTCTCTCTCTCTCTCTCTCTCTCTCTCTCTCTCTCTCTCTCTCTCTCTCTCTCTCTCTCTCTCTCTCTCTCTCTCTGACACACTCTCTCTCACACTCACACACACATTCATATATCAACCAGAAACATCACAATCAGTATATCTCTATTATGTAAGTATAGGTAGTAGTGTGAAAATGTGTATGTATGTGTCTGTGTATATATGTGTATATATGTATGTGCATACATGTGTATAGATACGTGTATGTATGTTACCAGCCACTAATACATCTATTTAAGGCCTTCCCTGACATAAATTCTTCCGATTTTCTTCTTCATTCAGATATACATTTACAAATCTGTAAGGCCTTTAAAAATGTTGTTACAGTTTCTTTATGTATAAAATTAATCTCCGGAGACAATGTTGTAAGGAGTTGTGCATGTCAAAGTCTAAACAGGCTAATACCGTCTCATGAGCTACCAATACTCTACGTAACACTAATCCGTGACTTAAGCTAGATACAACACATTGATCACAGCAGACATTGTTTAATTTTATCATCAGCGCAGCTTTGCTGGTGGGTCAGTTGATACACTGCTAGAGTAGCACATGCCATAAAAAATCTGACATGAAAATGTGGTGCATTAAGACGAGTGGTCTCTCAAAAATGGGTATAATTTTTATGATTTAGGTATTCGGGCAATTTTCAGAATACAGTAAAACCTGCTTTAGCAACCATTCACCTGTGTATAAAAGCCACCTGCATGGTGGATATAAATATCCATTTATTTTGGGCTAATATGTAAATAATGAAGAAGTATAGTCCTATGTTAGAATTTAACTCGTCATCCCCTGAAAAACAATGGACTCTTCTATAAATCAATGAATTAGGCCAGTCCAAATGTGTCTTTAGGGGTGAATGACTTAATTAAGTATCATTTATTATCATTTTTTGCATTTTTTTATTTCATCTCCAATACTCTCCCAACTTTATCTGATTACATTGTATTTTAGAATCTCCAGTGCTCGCCTTTTGGTTTTTTTTTCTCCGTCTGTTACTTTATAGTAGTTAAGAAATGACAGACAGATGTAAACTTAGACCGATTTTCATCAGATAAAGGAATAGTAAATTAAAGACATTATGTCTATCAGACACTTGATGTTCAAATCTAATCGGAAATGTTGGAAATGTATCATTCTGCGGAGTTATTCAATATTGGACTTTGTAATTGCTCCGGTGATTTCTATAGATTTGGTCATTATAATCAATACCTATCTGACGCCTTCTACCGATCAATGCATAAGGCTACTTCGGAGATTCAAAAACTGTTGTAGGCCTCTTTAGCTCACACACAATAAGTCAGGTAAACTATTGCCATCACTTTACATCTGTCGTCCGTTTATCCCTTCAGATTTCATATTTTGGAACTTCTGGTTTAATTTCCAATTTTTTTTTTTTTTGCTCACGTAGTCGGAAAGGAGGTCGATCTGTCTGTCCACAAAAACTTTAACCTTGGCTTTAAACTTTTGAATTGTAAGTGATAGCTGGGCTTTCATATTTCACCTGTGTATTCTCTTTTGGGAATGGGGCCTGGGCCTTTTTGAATTAGGAACTTTAGCAATATTTTTTTGTAATTGGGAAATCTAGAAATAAATAAAACCATATACAAATATAAGAATCTCTTTAAATTAATTGTCGTAACTCATTGTCATAATTCCGTCTTGCTCATACATATAAAGTGTAATATTTCAAGTTTGGATTGTGATACAATAACCAGACTTAGACTGTAAGTTCATCAAAGGGTTGCTCATACTTCACTGACATCACATGCCCCTGGGGGTGTGTGGGGTCAAAATGTAGGACATTACAATATTTAAAGTATACATATTATTTGCCAGCATAGAAATTTGCTGGTACCGGGGGCATTTGTGTTTCACAAACACATCATGTTTTTGTATCGCAAATGGGGCCTTATTTTGGCCCCATATGATAGGGTGGTAAATCCCTGCAATAACTGCATCATCTCCATATAGGTCAAAATATTCTTGGCGAGATTGATTTCAATCAACAAAAATTTTTTTTTTTTAAATGTGTTTGCCGATACTTTTCTGAAGATTTCTAGTTAATACCAATCTACGAAAAAATACATTAAGTCAGGGCTGTTGTCATAATGAATCGGATAGATGGCCTAATCTAATTTTAGAAAAGTGCAAACGTTCATCTGACGCATTCATTGTGAACCAATTAGGACAAGAATCTCGATGTTTATGTGAGAAATTTAAATGATAAATGATGTTCTCCGGAGTCAAATACTCAAATTCACATATGGAGACAGAAAAAAAGGTGAATTCAATTATTTTAAAAGCAGTAACGATCTCAGGCTAATTTCATGGAAGTTTATTTTATCCATTTCGAACAAAACATCGTCAAGAAGTCTGAGGTCGGTGTATTGAAATGAAACTGATTTATATAATCTCAGCTGATGATGAAATACGTTTCAAATTAACATGGTTATTTGGGTGTTTTGTTTACCTTAGGAAATATAAGAATTAAACATTGATTAAAAAATACAAAAAGCTGAGGATTTAATCACCGGTACGGATCAGAATCTACAGTAAAACTTACGATTGAACTTCTTCGCACAGTTCAGAACAGGAAATCATTTTCAGTCATAATTGTCGCTGAATGCTTTTACTTGTTTAATGTATTGCTATAGAAACCAAAATTTATATGCTTGTAAGACACAGTTGCCCTCTTTTCCCTCCCCCACCCCTAGGTTACAAAATAAATTCTTCCCAGGACTTCAAGAAGACATTTACATAAGCAAATTCTGTTTTAAAAAAAAATCGTATATATGAAGTAATTGTCACTGACACTGTACCCTGTATATGAACAAGAGGCCCAAGTGGGTCTAATTCACTCACCTGAGAACCATTTACAAATGTGGAAAGAAGACCATGAAAATATGTAGGCTGATCTAGCCAAAAAAAAAATTCTAAAATTAGAAAAAGAGATCGTAAGCCAGGTTTATATACATTGTGTAAGAGGTCGTAAGCCAGGTTTATATACATTGTGTAAGAGGTCGTAAGCCAGGTTTATATACATTGTGTAAGAGATGGTAAGCCAGGTGTATATACATTGTGTAAGAGATCGTAAGCATTGTGTAAGAGATCATAAGCCAGGTTTATATACATTGTGTAAGAGGTCATAAGCCAGGTTTATATACATTGTGTTAAGCCAGGTTATATATACATTGTGTAAGAGATGGTAAGCCAGGTGTATATACATTGTGTAAGAGATCGTAAGCATTGTGTAAGAGATCATAAGCCAGGTTTATATACATTGTGTAAGAGATCATAAGCCAGGTTTATATACATTGTGTAAGAAATCGTAAGCCAGGTTTATATACATTGTGTAAGAGATCTTAAGCCAGGTTTATATACATTGTGTAAGAAATCGTAAGCCAGGTGTATATACATTGTGTAAGAGATCGTAAGCATTGTGTAAGAGATCGTAAGCCAGGTTTATATACATTATGTAAGAGATCTTAAGCATTATGTAAGAGATCTTAAGCCAGGTTTATATACATTGTGTAAGAGATCGTAAGCCAGGTTTATATACATTGTATTAGAGATCGTAAACCAGTTTCATATACATTGTGTAAGAGATCGTAAGCCAGGTTTATATACATTGTGTAAGAGATCGTAAGCCAGGTTTATATACATTGTATTAGAGATCGTAAACCAGTTTCATATACATTATGTAAGAGATCGTAAGCCAGGTTTATATACATTGTGTAAGAGATCGTAAGCCAGGTTTATATACATTGTATTAGAGATCGTAAACCAGTTTCATATACATTGTGTAAGAGATCGTAAGCCAGGTTTATATACATTGTGTAAGAGATCGTAAGCCAGGTTTATATAAATTGTGTAAGAGATCGTAAGCCAGGTTTATATACATTGTATTAGAGATCGTAAGCCAGGTTTATATACATTGTGTAAGAGATCGTAAGCCAGGTTTATATACATTGTATTAGAGATCGTAAACCAGTTTCATATACATTGTGTAAGAGATCGTAAGCCAGGTTTATATACATTGTGTAAGAGATCGTAAGCCAGGTTTATATAAATTGTGTAAGAGATCGTAAGCCAGGTTTATATACATTGTATTAGAGATTGTAAACCAGTTTCATATACATTGTGTAAGAGATCGTAAGCCAGGTTTATATACATTGTGTAAGAGATCGTGAGCCAGGTTTATATACATTGTGGTGGAATTGCTAAAAAAAATAAATCATTTATGAAGATCCATGTTAAAAAATTATTCATAGGAAATGACATATAAAAGGAGATATATATTTTTAGTATAAGAAACATTTTATGGTGCTTTAATTGAGTCTTGTAGAATTATATCTTTCTGTGCCCTGATAAAAATACCTCGCATGCTACCTGACTGTACTATGAAAGTATTCCACCTGACTGTTGTATCAGACCATTCCACCTGACTGTTGTATCAGACCATTCCACCTGACCATTCTACCAGATCATTCCACCTGACTGTTGTATCAGACCATTCCACCTGACTGTTGTATCAGACCATTCCACCTGATCATTCTACCAGATCATTCCACCTGACTGTTGTATCAGACCATTCCACCTGACCATTCTACCAGATCATTCCACCTGACAGTTCTTGCTGACCACCTCTACCTGACCTATCAACCAGACCTTTCCACCTGACCTGCATTCTATCATCAGACCATTCTACCAGACCATTCCACCTGACAGTTCTTGCTGACCATTCTACCAGATCATTCCACCAGATGTTTCTTGCTGACAGTTCTACCTGATCGTTTGCTGACTTAGAATGAGCAATGTATTTGTGTGTTCTCTAACATGAACCTGTTAGTAACAGAAATAAGTAATGCCTTAATCCTATCATCTGCGTCATCAACCATGTGTTCACCATATCATGTGAAATATCTATACACTATATCTGCTCTGAAGATGTGTGTTTTACTAAAACCATTGTCAGTGTTGGCTGAGTAGGCTGATAGACTGACAAACATAAACTGGCTGAGAGATAAAGAGATTTGCAGACACTGGTAGGCAGACAGACAGATAGGCAGACAAAAAGGCAGCCAGGTAGACAGACAAATAGGTAGATAGGCAGGCAGGCAGACAGGCAGATAGATAGGCAGACCAAATAGGCAGGCTGACAGATAGGCAGACCAAATAGGCAGGCTGACAGATAGACAGGCAAAAAGATAAGTAAACAGACAGACTGAAATACAGATAGATTGACAGACAGTTAGATAGATAGATAGATAAACTGATAGATACATAGACAGATAGATAGATAGATAATTGATTAGTACATCTTTATTGAATGAACAAACCACTGTGCCATTAAAGCTGTCAAACAAATGTTGCTATGGCAATAAACATTACTTTATATTGATGAAATTTTTATTACTTTTCTTCAACCAAAGGATATAAAATACCAAGTACAGACTTGTGATGCATGCATTTTTATTTGATATCTGTGTAATGTAATGCTCAAGTGTTTTGTTTGTTTTTTTTTTTTTCTTTTACACTTGCTCCAAACTGTGAAACACAATGTGATATTGTACTTTTTATAATTTATCTCGAGAAACCTGAAATTTATGATAGGTGATAAAATGGTGAGTCTGCAAATGATAAATTGTCTGCGTGAACGTGTATGGAAAATATATCAGTTGCATAGCTACTATTTATATTTGTATGCCTAAGGATCCACATTTTTACCTGAAGGCTCGAGTGAACTTTTCTTATCAAAAGCTGTCAGCGGTCAGCGTCATTAGTGTTGTCGTTTTAAACTTTAAACATTTTTCGTGGTCTTCTTGTTTTTCTTCTTCTTCAGAACCACTGAACCAATTTCAAATCAAATTAGACACATCCATCCTTGGGTGAAGGGATTCATGCTTGTTCAAAGGGAAGGGTTACAACCTTTTTCCAAGGGGAGAAAATTAAAAATAAGTGATAATTTGATAGAAAAATCATCTTCTTAAGAACCACTCAGGCAGTTTACACAAGAGCTTTGTTATATAGTACAGATTTTAGTTTTTTTTTTCAAATCATAGGGGCACAATAAGGGTCTATGAACATGTGGACATGTCTTGTCCATAGCACAAAATGTTTGCACTTCAATCACAGCTTGTAGCATTTCCATATACTTTCAAACTCTCATTGAGATATGAAACAAGACTAATACATTGCATGTCTTAATTACTTTTAAGATGGAGAAAATGACATTTCATTAATTGGTCGTAACTGCTTGCATGAAGTATTCGAAACACAATTGGAAGGCCGTAGGTTCAATTCCCAGTACTGCAGGGTCATAACTGCTGGCATAGAGCATTCATTCAACATGCAATTGGAAGGGCCTAGGTTCGATTCCATGTCCCGGGTCATTCCAAAGAATTTAAACATGGGATTGACCGTTGAACCTTTACCAAGTGCTCGGTGCTAAGTGAAAGTCACATGTCTTTTGGATGAGACTTAAAACCTAGGTCCCGTGCCACGGAAGGCAGGGCATGTAAAAGAACCCTCCCTGTATTGCATAGAACCCTCCCTGTATTGCAGAGAACTCTCCCTGTATTGCATAGAACCCTCCCTGTATTGCATAGAACCCTCCCTGTATTGCAGAGAACCCTCCCTGTATTGCTGAGAACCCTCAGTGTATTGCAGAGAACCCTCCCTGTATTGCAGAGAACCCTCCCTGTATTGCAGAGAACCCTCATTGTATTGCAGAGAACCCTCCCTGTATTACAGAGAACCCTCCCTGTATTATAGAGAACCCTCCCTGTATTGCTGAGAACCCTCATTGTATTACAGAGAACCCTCCCTGTATTATAGAGAACCCTCCCTGTATTATAGAGAACCCTCCCTGTATTGCAGAGAACCCTCCCTGTATTACAGAGAACCCTCCCTGTATTATAGAGAACCCTCCCTGTATTGCAGAGAACCCTCCCTGTATTGCTGGAACCCTCATTGTATTGCATAAAACCCTCCCTGTATTGCTGAGAACCCTCATTGTATTGCAGAGAACCCTCCCTGTATTGCAGAGAACCCTCCCTGTATTGCTGAGAACCCTCCCTGTATTGCAGAGAACCCTCCCTGTATTGCTGAGAACCCTCCCTGTATTGCAGAGAACCCTCCCTGTATTGCTGAGAACCCTCCCTGTATTGCTGAGAACCCTCATTGTATTGCAGAGAACCCTCCCTGTATTGCAGAGAACCCTCCCTGTATTGCTGAGAACCCTCATTGTATTGCAGAGAACCCTCATTGTATTGCATAAAACCCTCCCTGTATTGCATAAAACCCTCCCTGTATTGCATAGAACCCTCCCTGTATTATAGAGAACCCTCCCTGTATTGCTGAGAACCCTCAGTGTATTGCAGAGAACCCTCCCTGTATTGCAGAGAACCCTCCCTGTATTGCTGAGAACCCTCCCTGTATTGCTGAGAACCCTCATTGTATTGCTGAGAACCCTCCCTGTATTGCTGAGAACCCTCCCTGTATTGCATAGAACCCTCCCTGTATTGCAGAGAACCCTCCCTGTATTGCAGAGAACCCTCCCTGTATTGCATAGAACCCTCCCTGTATTGCTGAGAACCCTCCCTGTATTGCTGAGAACCCTCATTATATTGCAGAGAACCCTCATTGTATTGCATAAAACCCTCCCTGTATTGCATAAAACCCTCCCTGTATTGCAGAGAACCCTCCCTGTATTGCTGAGAACCCTCCCTGTATTGCAGAGAACCCTCCCTGTATTGCTGAGAACCCTCCCTGTATTGCATAAAACCCTCCCTGTATTGCATAAAACCCTCCCTGTATTGCAGAGAACCCTCCCTGTATTGCAGAGAACCCTCCCTGTATTGCAGAGAACCCTCCCTGTATTGCAGAGAACCCTCCCTGTATTGCTGAGAACCCTCATTGTATTGCAGAGAACCCTCATTGTATTGCATAAAACCCTCCCTGTATTGCATAGAACCCTCCCTGTATTGCATAGAACCCTACCTGTATTGCAGAGAACCCTCCCTGTATTGCTGAGAACCCTCATTGTATTTCAGAGAACCCTCCCTGTATTGCTGAGAACCCTCATTGTATTGCAGAGAACCCTCCCTGTATTGCAGAGAACCCTCCCTGTATTGCATAGAACACTCACTGCACTGGCGACAGTCCACAGCACAGGTCAAAATTTGTGGCACTTCACTTAAAGCTGGTGATATCTGGGATATACAAGAGAAAAATTCTTGTCAGTTTGTTAAACAATAGTGTAATGAAGGAAAACATTGATTGGTCGAACTGCGAAGCAACCTGCCAAAGCTTATTAGGAATGTTAGATGTGCGACATGTACGTATTCAGTTGAATCTTGTTGTCTCAATCCTAAAAATAACAAAGTTTTGACATTGCATCAACTTTTGTATAGTGCCATGAAAGGGATCACCTGTGCGTGACAGGTGTTGAGAGAAATAATTGCATGCAAGTTGAGTCTTGCTGTAAGCTTTGATATTTGTACCCATTTCCAATTAACACTTTCTTTTTTAATTTCTGTAATTGCTGCAAGGCCTTTTGGGAATGGTAGAAAAAAAAGAATACAAACAAATTTGTTAATAGGTGTAATACATTAAAACATTATTTCAGACAAAATTGAAAATTCTGTAAAAATTTGTTTTGTTATGTTTGTCAACTTAATTAGTAATTTTCTAATTAACAATCTAATTGCAGTTGCATCACTTTGTGTTTTAGGTAGTTTGTTAAACTCATTCACCCTTAAATACACATTTGGACTGATCTAAGTCATTAATTACAGAAGAGTCCATCGTTTTTCAGGGGTGGATGAGTTAAGAATGTTATATTTGCCCAGATGAAGCAAGGGATTTGAGTTTTAAGCCATAACAACTTGTTACTGGCAATTTTACTTCACTTGTGAGTGGTTCCATGTTGGATTTCAGGTGGTGCTATACCCAAGACTTTTTAAACTCAGAAAGCAGCATGTTCTGTTACAAAATGGCTAAAAAGCAAGGAAAGTCACAGGATTTTGATGTGATACTATAAACCAAGATCCCTTAGCATAATGTAAAATAGAATTCTGCGACAATCAAATTCGGCTTTTTTTTCTTCATAAAATTAAAGGATTTGTTATTAGTGAAATTTATATATCACATTCTTTCTAGGGTGTAGAGAAAAATAAAAAAAAAAGTATTTTTAGTTTAATTATACATTAGTTTTTTAGTTTAATTATGCATGAAAATGCCTAAAAAAAACCTGAATGAAGTTTAATTTGGCGTAAAACATAACCTGATGTCACATGTACACGCACAATTCATTAAACATTACAATGTGCTCAATATGCTTTACTTAATTGTGTATAAAATGAAAATAAGTTTGTAAAAAAAAATAACCAGTGACACAATAATTTTTAATATCCTGATTTCAATGACTCGACGGATCTGAGCGTTCACCTTGTGAGGAGAATGTTTCTAATTTTCGTCCCTATGACAAGTGCTACGTGTCAATAATATGGCAACTTCATGGCCGTGTGGTTACAGCACCATGAAGTCTCTCACTTCTGATCAGCACAGGTTCAAGCCCCACTGGGACCTAAGCCGTTTTTTGTGAGAAAGTTTGCCGGTTTACTTTCAGCATAAGTCCATAGCTCAGGTCAAAATCTGTGGCACTTTACCAGCAGTATGTGACATCTCTATATAAGAGAAAAATTCTTAAGTTGTAAGTGTGATGTCTTTTTTTTTATGTCAAACTTTAGATAGAGGTCCCAAATCTCAGAAAGTTTATCACCATACAGGATCGCCACTTTAGTAGTCCAAGTCTCAGTCTATAGGTCCAAATTTGCATAACTTCACTTCCTACTATTATCATTATCATCATCATTATCATCATCATTATCATCATCATCATCATCATCATCATCATTATCATCATTATCATTATCATCATCATCAGTATCATCATCATTATCATCATCATTATCATCGTCATCATTATCATCATCATTATCATTGAAGTGTTTTATGCCACGTACATTCAACAAAGTTTCACTTATATGGTGGCAGTTGGGTTTTCAATTGTGGGGTAGAGAAAACCCAAGTACAGTGTACGTTTAGGGCTATCCAGAAAAGACCACTGTCTCTCTGCAAGTAAACGAGCAAACTTGATATTCATGTAGATTGCTCAGGTTTGCGTTGAGGCTAAGACCCACACTAACCTTATGTAGTTATACCTCCCACAATAAAGTTGGGGGAGGGGGAGGTTTAAACTGGAATTAAGTTGTCTACACAAAATTTTTACCTCCTACTCCTCCCAGGTTTATATATGGATTTTAATAAAATATTGTACACATGTCACATTATGACATGTGATATGATCTTGTGTCTGTGAAAACCATCTTGTTTCGGCAATATTTACCTGCCCCCTTTGGCACATATACTATGATAAGGCGTGGCCAAAACCATTGAAAAGCAATATAATGCCTGTTTCTTCAAAACCATTGACTTTTTGTATAGGCATATATATGCATTTGAAAGTTGTACAGCAATAAACCAAAGATCAATTTTTTGACTTGTTAGCTCAGGTTGTAGTGAAGCTAAGACCCACACTGACCTCATGTGGTCAACTCAGGTTTCAGTGGAGCTAAGACCCACACTCACCTCATGTGGTCAGCTCAGGTTTCAGTGAAGCTAAGACCCACACTGACCTCATGTGGTCAACTCGGGTTTCAGTGGAGCTAAGACCCACACTCACTTCATGTAGTCAACTCAAGTTCTAGTGGAGCTAAGACCCACACTGACCTCATGTGGTCAGCTCAGGTTTCAGTGGGAGCAGGACCCACTCTGACCTTGCATTGCCTTCACTTGGTATAGTGTTCACACAGGTAGTAAAAGTAGATGAAGATGTTTTCTAACAAATAAAGTAACAAAACAAAACAGAATTCTGAAATGTCAGAGATAATACATAAACACAGTTTTATAGAGGACACCTGCTTTATTTGTCGAAGATTTACAGATTTTTCTCCCGTTGTTTTTTTTACTGGTTGCTCTTTAGTTTTTATTTCAACGTAATTCATCTTTGATCTCCCAGATTAGCAACCAGGACTAACCCCCTACTTCATCCCATCCCAAATCCTCGGCACAACACTTACCACCAGGCAGTGAAATTGATTATTTTTACAACACTCCGATAACCCCAAACAGCGGATATTTGATATAACTCACATCAAAGTTGATGGAAACAATATTGCTAACAGTAGCTGAATCCCAGCGCCTGCTGATGCAATAACGACCAGAAATGGATAGCACTTTAGTACAGTATGGATTAATGTCTGTTTCACAGTAACAAGATTACAGTACATGTGTATATGTTTGTTTCTTTGCTCGGAGTAAGTTTTTCTATAAAATCGGTAAGTACTCACATTTTTAAACAAAATTCTGAAACTCATTTATATATGACCTTTGTGAATTGATGTTCTGATATTTCTGTCCAGGAATGTGCGACAGCTAGTTTTGCTGAAGGTAAAAATCTACAATTTTGACTTGTACTGTGGACTTGGAATGTCAGAGTCCCTTAATTGCTCAACCCCTGAAAAACTATCTTGTAAATCAATGACTTAGGCCGGTTCAAATGTGTCTTTAGGGGAGAACGAGTTAAAGATATTTTTTTTAAAGATTTTTCAGGAGGTAGAATTAATTTAATTTTTTTTTTTTCATATGGAGTTTAGGATAACCAAGCTAAAACAATATATATTGTACACCTTGAAATATTTGCCCTGTTTAAATTTTGCCGTTTTCACCCTTAGATGAGAGGGCAAATTTAAAATGAAAACAAAATCTTCAAGCTAAATAACTGAAGCATGGACATGGCCATCCATGAGAGTATCTAAATTGAGGACGAATTTAAAACAGGGTGAATATGTTTTCTTTTTCGTAAAAAGGGCGAAAATTTCTGGGTATACAGAACATATTTTGTATTTTTTTGCCAGACATTTTTGTCCCGTATCTATATCTTTTGATTTCTTTCTCTCAGATCCTGAAATTCTAATCAAATTTGGTATTAAAGAAATCTAGGAGAAGTTAGATTATAGCCAAAGTTCTGCAATATTTACCTGAGTTATGGAACTTTACATAATCCTCATAAATAATTTACTTTTTGCGTCTGTAAATTCTCCTTGTGCCTGGACCACTTTGCCTTCAACTGCCTTTTGATGTTTTTAATTTGTTTTTTTTTTAATGGTGTTTTATGCTACACATAGAATTTTTCAGTTAAAATGTTGGCGGCCAGTATTTTAAAAGGGTAGGCGGAGAACTTGGTTATAATGTACCTGGGGAGAGACCAGCGGCCTTCTGCAAATTCTCACAAAATCAGCTTTGGTTCTCAGCGGGGCTTGAACTTGCACCGACAAAAAAAATGAGAGACTTCATGTTTTAAAGTATGATCCTCTGACCACTCGGCTTCAGAGGCCCAGACAGAGAAATTATTACTATCAATATGCATGTCTGGTAAAATACCAATACAATCTCCATGTAAAATCTTCTATTTTTTCCCCAAAATTTAGAGCAAATATTTCCTGGTTTTGTTCACCAAGTATAAACTCTAGAAATTATGTATACATACAATAGAGAATTTAACAACTTTAAGTACCACTCAATCAGAACTTCATGTCTTCAGATGAAAACCATGTTGTTGGTTTAGTAAGCGACTTTAAATGAAAATTTAAATAAAATTCCCAATTCCCCCCCCCAAAAAAAAACAACAAAAAAACAGGATCTTGTGTGTATCAACTGCTGGGACAGATAATTTCTATTAACTTTCTTTTTAATCCTTTCAACCCTAAAAACCATAATGGACTAGTTTTCAACAGTAGGAAGAGCATACCACTCAGATATTCAGGGGTGTAAGGGTTAAGGTTGTTGTATAAAGGGTTTACATTTTTGTTTTCCTGAAAATTTATTTTTTCCATGACATTTGATCCAATGGCTGGATTTTCCAGAGATTCGATGATGTCTTTGGAACCACCTGAAGGTCGATAATTTGGTATCCATGGTTTTTATATAAATAACTTGATTTTTGTTTGTTTGAATGATGTTGGATGCAGCAATTTTTCAGATATTGTTGGTGGGCAATTTTTATTGGTGGGGAGAAAACTCAATGAAAATATGCACGTGCGGGAAGCGACTACCGGCCTTCCATGAGTAAACTAGCAAACTATCTCACAAAAATCAAGCGGCCCATACACGATCAATTTTATTGTAAATGATATTGATACATAATAATTGAAGAAATATGCCTCCATCACAAACGGCACAATAATATTGCACAATAAAACGGTCATATACACATTGACCCTCGTGACCAACACATCGTCGGTGACACCACGGATGATGCTCTAGTGACCATAGCTCTAGCGCTATCCCTGAAAAAGAGGCCTAGGAGAAAAAGAACAAGGTGGATGAAAAAGTGACTGATGGGAAGACATCCTTATGTGAATCTGCTAATGCTTCATCACTTATGATTTTCCACAGACAGGGGAGTTCCTTGTACAAAACTTTACATTCCGGTATAAATTTGCGTTCAGCATCTTTAAAGCTACTTGCTGCTATACCTTTGCTACACGACGTGTTTACGATGTTGTTGGTTTGGCGACAGACCATAGACTGAAGATGTTGAGTAATATTTTGACCACCGGGCATAGACGACACAATAATTTTGGTCAATTGTCAATAAATATCTAATTTTTTTGAAGTCTTCAATATATTGCGTCAATCTTCAGTATTGCCCACTAACTATCAATAATGTTGTCAATATTAGATATTGACAATGAAATGGATCGTGTATGGGCCGCTTCATATTAGGTTCCAGCAGGGCTTAAACCTGTGCAGATCAGAAGTTGAACATGTGAAATTACTTAGATATAAATCAATATACAGTAAAACCTGCTTATAAAGGCCAGTTTTTTCAAGTCCCTTGACTGCATACTTCAACTAAATTGAACCTTTGTATAAGGGTCACCTGCACATAAAGGTCAATATTTTCTGGTCCCTTGGGTGGCCCCTATATATAGCAGTCACTGTATATACATTTACATTTTCTCCTATTTACTCTATGTAAAGACGTCTTTCCGTAGTAAGTTCGTATACAGCCATAAAAATATTGTACATTGAAATTATGCTATCCAAATTAAATAAAAGCACTAAAAAAATAACTTAAAAATGTTGTTTATCATAACAGAGTATGATAGAGATTGATATATCCTTTACAAGATTATGTAATACAGAACTTGATTGAAACTGCACATTTAAACGATTTTATAATCATATAAACAACAGGTCTTATAGGAAAACTTATTTTTACAATTAATTTGCATTTATCGAAGCATGTAACAACATTACTCAAGATAAAAATCGGTATTGAATTTTCATATGACACGTTGTTTATTTTCATCGGACTTCTTTTTAGGTCATTGGGGCAAAATGTCCTTAGAGCTATTACATATCAAACCCTGTGTCTAGTTGGCGTATTTCCTTGGACAAAAACTTTAAACTGGGCTGCATCTGTTGAAATATAAGGAGTAAAGCTGTAATACTTCACATGTTCAATCCTTCTGATAAGCCCTTTTAGATGGTACCATGACCTTTGACCTATTGCCCTAGATAATGCCATTTGACCCACTTCTGAAAAGTTTTTATTAACACAAAAAGACAACCACAATTTTACAACAACAAATGCAGCCATTTTGCATACATTGATAACATTGGTGTCGGCCCATAACACAGGTCAGAAATTGTGGCACTTCAGATATAGCTGGTGACATCTCCATATATGTTAAAAACGTTCTAATAATCCCCGCATTCAATTTTAGGTGATTTTTTTGATGTAAAACAAAAGTCACGTCTAGCAAACAGCTTGCAGTGACTTTTGGGCAGAATTTTCAACTTGGGTTCAGGTGGAAGTTCTTTTAAATTGATTTCATGGCTCTTATCTTCGCCAATGGCTCGACAAAAGAATAAAAATCAGATGAAATTAAAAAGTAAGGTCCATTATCTGTGTTGTTATCATAGAACAATCAGTCACTGTCTTGGCAATAGTCCGTAGCATGGGTCAGGATTTCGGTACTTCATCTATAGCCCATGACATCGATATCATATAAATGAAATATGATTTTGTAAACACAGATCAAGTAAACAAACGAAAGCTATCAGAGTAAGCATTGTACATAATCAGTTCACATTTGTCCGATGACTACAGTGGAACTTCGCCTAAAGACCAACCTCATTTAGGACACCACCTCTCATTTCAGACCATAAGTTTACAGTCTTTTGATAAATAACTAATAAGTACATGACCTCACTTAAAAGCGACCACCTCACATTTCGGACCATAACTTTCCAGACTTTTGATAAATATCTAATAAGTACACTCACTTAAGGGACCACCTCACATTTCAGACCATAACTTTCCAGACTTTTGATAAATATCTAATAAGTACACTCACTTAAGGGACCACCTCACATTTCAGACCATAACTTTCCAGACTTTTGATAAATATCTAATAAGTACACTCACTTAAGGGACCACCTCACATTTCAGACCATAACTTTCCAGACTTTTGATAAATATCTAATAAGTACACTCACTTAAGGGACCACCTCACATTTCAGACCATAACTTTCCAGACTTTTGATAAATATCTAAGAAGTACACTCACTTAAGCGACCACCTCACATTTCGGACCATAACTTTCTAGACTTTTGATAAATATCTAATAAGTACACTCACTTAAGGGACCACCTCACATTTCAGACCATAACTTTCCAGACTTTTGATAAATATCTAATAAGTACACTCACTTAAGGACCACCTCACATTTCAGACCATAACTTTCCAGACTTTTGATAAATATCTAATAAGTACACTCACTTAAGGGACCCACCTCACATTTCAGACCATAACTTTCCAGACTTTTGATAAATATCTAATAAGTACACTCACTTAAAAGCGACCACCTCACATTTCGGACCATAACTTTCCAGACTTTTGATAAATATCTAATAAGTACACTCACTTAAGGGACCACCTCACATTTCAGACCATAACTTTCCAGACTTTTGATAAATATCTAATAAGTACAGAACCTCGCTTAAGTGACCACCTTGTTAATCAGACCACTTTTGAGTCAGTTGGATGGATTGCCTTATTACCGAGGTTCCACTGTATTCCACTGTGGTTTTAATTTTGATCATTTCCTAGTTTTCATTTTTTATCTACAAAATTCAAACCATGACAAAACTTTCTGATTCTATAGTATTCATGCAAAACGTGAATACTGTGTACTGGTTGTTAAATATATAGGGTCCAGTGTCCTTTTTTTACATCCCAATAAGCCTCATTATGAAAAACGTAACTATGGTCATTTTACTTATAACAACCACTTATGGTGGTCTAGTGGTAGAGGGTTTGATTCGCGGAAGGTCCAGGGTTCAATTCCTGGACCGGGTCATACCAAAGACTTTAAAAATGGTAGTGTCTGTTCCTTTGCCAAGCACTCGGCATACAAAGTGAAAGTCACAGGTCTTTCGGATGAGATTAAAAACTGAGGTTCCATGTCGCGGTAGGTGTGACATGTAAAATAACCCTCACTGCATTGATGTTAGTCCTTAGCACAGGTCAAAATTTGTAGCATTTTACTTAAAGTCGGTGACATCTCAATATCAGTGAAAAATTCTTGACGGGATGTAAAACAATCAAACAAACCAAAAAAATAGTCATAACGATATCAACCCTTACAACCCTACAGACCATTATAGACTAGTCTTAAACAATAGAAAAGAACATACCACTCAGATACTCAGGGGTGAAAGGGTTAAAGATGCAAAACTTTATTCGTCTGACTTCTTTCATTTAACTGACAACTTGGTTTTCATTTGAAAACACAAAAGTTTTGATTGAGTGGTACTTAAAGTTTTGAAATTCTCCTTTGTTGACACCGAATGTGAGCTGTCAGCTAAACAATGAAAATACATGTATTTGGGAAATTTGCATGGCTCAGATTTTGGGGGAAAAAGTCGGTAAATTTTGCATTGGGAATGGGGCTTTTTAACTGGACCCACATGTTGACGATATTAATCCGTTTATGTATAACAAAAGTCACTTTTGTTTGTAAATGCATTGGATGAAATTCACTGGCTCGAAATAAAACTCAGAATTCACTTGTGTATTAGAGCAAACACTGTTTACGATTCATTGTGCCAGGAATATCATCCATGTCAAACAGCTCAACTATCGGAGAAAGCAATCGCGAAAACTCGCTATGACATACCGGCACATGTAATTATTCTTTTGTATTTGTTTGTTTAATTGGTGTTATAGTGTTTTCACGATGATCGATTTTTAATCGATCATCAGTTGGAAAGACAGTCAGTTCTAGACAGTTCATTTGAGATTATATAATCGATTATGATTTTTTTTTTTCCTTCTATTATCTTTATTTCAAACCAGCTTTTTGTTTGTCATACAGCCAGCACTGATACAACCGCTCTCTTTGTGTTAAATGTTACTTACGTATTGATTTATGAAAACTGAATCATATTAAAATCTGTTTTTGTTGTCGATAATCAATAAGTTTTATTGGAAATAACAATGAAAATAGAATACTGCATATTAAGAAATTAATTTATCATTAGTACGGTAATATAATTATACAGTAATCCACATTCTAAGATATTGCAAAAAAAAACAAAAACATAGTTTCCGATCCGATTATTAGTCGGTTATCATTCAGTTATGGTCAACCGATGCTACCAATTGATTGATTGCGATTTTCAGCCAATTTGACAACAGTAAAAGATTTTCAGTTATATGGTGGTGGCCATATATGGTGGTGGCCAACTGTTTTAAGGTGGAGAAGAGAACCTGGTTACAATGTACCGAGGGTGGGAGGGACCACCGACCTTCCTCAAGTAAACTGGCTGACTTACTCAGAAAATCTGCTAAGGTTCCAAAGGGGCTTGAGCTCACACTGAATAGAGGTGAGAGACTTTATGGTTTACAGTGTGATGGCCATGGTGGCTGTCTTATAAAAGAAGTACAGTGAAACCTGTATATAGGGGCCACCCAAGGGATCAGAAAATATTGACCTTTGTGTGCAGGTGACCCTTATACACAGGTTCAATTGAAGTATGCAATCAGGTTACTTGAAAAAAAACTGACCTTTATAAACAGGTAATCTTAATATAGAGGTGGCCACTATATCTGGTTTTACTGTACATTGTACCAAAGTAAAGTGGCACATCCAGGTAGAGTCAAAAATCAAAACAATACCAAAAATAGGTCGTACAGGTAAAACATAATTGCCTTGCACGGACTCCATGCATTACTGAATCTGTAATACTTTTGTGATGACAAGTGGCTTGTCACCCCTGTTATGATTTGATTTAGACTTGTCGTATTTGTAAACATGTGCCAATTTACCTGGTAGACCTGTACTTATATATCTAAAAGTGCATTTGCATAAATTCAGGATAAACATATTTGAATGAGATCACTAGTTTTGACAAATTTTATTTGAAATTCTCAAAATATGTACAGTAGAACCTATTTTGAAAGACCATCCCATTTGCTACTGAAATGTGGTCTCTAAAGACTGGTGGTCTCTCAAAAGAAGCTTTAAATTTGAGGCATTATTTTAACCTGTGGATTTCAGACTGTAGTTGTTCAAGACAGGTGGTCTTTTCTATAAGTGGTC
This sequence comes from Atrina japonica, assembly GCA_030159075.1. Lineage (NCBI taxonomy): Eukaryota > Metazoa > Mollusca > Bivalvia > Pterioida > Pinnidae > Atrina > Atrina japonica. Next base: position 140,008 of record BROG01000960.1, read on the forward strand.
ACTCAAGAAAGGTGGTCTTTCATAACAGTGGTCTCTCTAGAAAGGTGATCTTTTTATAAGAGTGGTCTCACAAGACAGGTGGTCTGTTATAAGAGTGGTTTAACAAGACAGAGTGTTTTAACAAGACAGAGTGATTTAACAAGGCAGCAAGGTCTCTCAAGACAGGTGGTCTTTTATAAGAATGGTCTTCTCAAGACAGGTGGCCTTTTATAAGAATGGTCTTCTCAAGACAGGTGGCCTTTTATAAGAATGGTCTCTCAAGACAGGTGGCCTTTTATAAGAATGGTCTTCTCAAGACAGGTGGTCTTTTATAAGAATGGTCTCTCAAGACAGGTGGCCTTTTATAAGAATGGTCTCTCAAGACAGGTGGTCTTTAATAAGAGTGGTCTCACAAGACAGGTGGTCTTTTATAAAAGTGGTGTCTCAAAACAAGTGGCCTTTTATAAGAATGGTCTCTCAAGACAGGTGGTCTTTTATAAGAATGGTCTTCTCAAGACAGGTGGTCTTTTATAAAAGTGGTGTCTCAAAACAAGTGGTCTTTTATAAGAGTGGTCTTCTCAAGACAGGTGGTCTTTTATAAGAATGGTCTCTCAAGACAGGTGGTCTTTTATAAGAATGGTCTTCTCAAGACAGGTGGTCTTTTATAAGAATGGTCTCTCAAGACAGGTGGTCTTTTATAAGAATGGTCTCTTTTTTATAAGAGTGGTCTTCTCAAGACAGGTGGCCTTTTATAAGAATGGTCTCTCAAGACAGGTGATCTTTAATAAGAGTGGTCTCACAAGACAGGTGGCCTTTTATAAAAGTGGTCTCTCAAAACAAGTGGTCTTTTATAAGAGTGGTCTCACAAGACAGGTGGTCTTTTACAAGAGTGGTCTCAAAGACAGGTGGTGGTCTCTCAAGACAGGTGGTCTTTTATAAGGTGGCTCTGGTCTTTTATAAGAATGGTCTCTCAAAACAAGTGGTCTTTTATAAGAGTGGTCTCACAAGACAGGTGGTCTTTTATAAGAGTGGTCTCTCAAGACAGGTGGTCTTTTATAAGAGTGGTCTCACAAGACAGGTGGTCTTTTATAAGAATGGTCTTCTCAAGACAGGTGACCTTTTATAAAAGTGGTATCTCAAGACAGGTGGTCTTTTATAAGTGGTCTTCTAATGGCCTTTTATAAGAATGGTCTCTCACAGGTGATCTTTACAAGGTGGTCTTTCACAAGACAGGTGATAAGAATGGTCTTAAGACAGGTGGTCTTTTATAAGAGGTCTGACATGGCCTTTTAGTTCAGACAGGTGGCTCTCACAAGACAGGTGGTCTTTTATAAAAGTGGTGTCTCAAAACAAGTGGTCTTTTATAAGAGTGGTCTCACAAGACAGGTGGTCTTTCCTAAGAATGATGTCATAAGACTTTAGGGGTGAATGAGTTCAGATCTCGGGGAGTTCTACAAAATATATATAGATAATTTTTTTTTTTTTCTTTCAATTTCTCATTTTATTTTTATTTTTTCTCATGTCGTAGAACATATTTTAAATATCCTGAAGTACAATGTTACAAATTGCACTTCTTTTTTCTTATCTGTTTGCATTTCAGTATTTAAACATAATCCAAAATGTCAAGGTATTAAAATTGTGTCTTTGATCTATCGAAGACACAGTCCAATGGATTCATACCTCTTCTTGAATCATCTTTTGATGTTACAGTCTCATTTCTATTATTTCTGAAAGAACATAACATTTCAGAATTGATTTTGTGTTTGAAGTTTTTTTTAATTTTTTTTTTTTTGTGGAGTTTTTGTTCTGGAGAGTACTATGAATATAGATTAGTAGGTTTAATATGAAATCATTGAACACTGTTTCCTGCGTAGGTTAAATAGGAGATTGTGGATCATTGTCCGGAAAACACAAAGACCAACATTCCTGGGATAGATTTGAAAATTAAAAACATGTACAATAATTTTTTGCAAATCTGAGTTTGAAGTTATTGTTTTTATTTTACATTTTGAAACAGTTATAACACAGTTGGCATTGGCGTGCATTTTTAAGTAAAAAAGTCTAAATTTAGCAATTGCAAGTACTTTTTAGAAATTGCGAGTTCATTTTTTGGATACTCGCAATAAATTGTGATTTGTCAATTTATGGATCGAGTTTCTGACTCTGAGGTTTTGAACCTTTGAAGATTATCAATGGTATGGCATTCACTGAGGCATGCAGGCTGGCCTCTTTGACAAGAGGGATTTTCGTAAAAGGCAAAAGAGGTCGCATCTCCATTATTAGAGATTTGCCGCCACTGCGGTAACTGGAAAATTGTTGAGAGTGGCGTAAAACGCCATTTAAACAGAACAAACAAAAAAACAGGGTGATTAAAACATCATAATGCCCCTGTGGTTGGAACGGGGTCGAGCCACACTAGATCCTATTTTGTCTTTGCGGGATGTTCAAGACTTTACATGATAATGGTTTGTTTTGGTTTTAACAGTATTTTATGCCACACATGTGGTGGCAGCAGGTTTTGATGGTGGAGGAGAAAAATCTGATTAACTCATCTACTCCTGAGAAACAATGGACTCATCTGTAAATCAGTGACTCAATAGACCAGTCCAAATGTGTCTTTAACCCTTTCAACCCCATAGACCATAATAGACTGGTCTAATACAATAGAATAGAGCTAATATTGAGTTACTTGGTGGTGAAAGGGTTAAGTGTGAATTAGTAAAGGGACCAGATTTAAGAGGGGAAAGAGTCAAATGAAAACTTGCCATGAACGTATGAATGAAAATTTTTTTTGAGTGGGATGATAAAATTCCTGATGAGTAGCCATTTCTAGATTGAAATCTGGGTCGAGACATTTAACATGTGTACATGTTACAACTACTCCTATGGAAACACCACACACTCGCAAGGAGAAAAGTACCACATCCCCGTGGACGTAGCTTGTTTAAGAATCCATACCACATTGTCAGAAGTCTTTTGTGCAAGCTAAATTCAGATATTTTGGCCATTGTTTAATTTTGGCCAATTTTGCCAACCTATTAAAATGGCCAAAATTAAACTGTCCAAAATATGTACACAATGTTTCTACCAGTACCTTTTTTTAAATTATGTTTTATAGATTAACAAACGAGAGGTTTTTAAAATAACGATTTGGATATCTAATTAAGTACCATGTGACGCATCAGATTCTAATTATTCTACCGACACTTTTTAATATTTCGATATTTCAGACACAGAATGTGCGATGCGACAAAACCTAGATCTTATGGTAGGTCAAATTTAAACATGATATAAACATAAATGGCCAAAATTTAACTGACCAAAAAAAAAACTCTTCATTTTATGACCAAAGTGGCCAAATTTTAGCGATGCCAAAATATCCAAATTTACAGTATTAGGTTTGATTCCCAGTATCAGCTCATACCCAAGACTTAACCCATTAACCCCTTAAAGGCACATTTGAACTTGTCAAAGTCACTGATTTACCGAAGAGTCCATTATTTTTCAGGGGTTGATGACTTAAAAAAAGAAAAGGTAATGACTGTTACTTCATCAAGTGCTCGGCATGAAAAATTTAAGTGAAAGTCACAAGTCTCTCGAATGAAACTTGGATGCGAGGTCCCATATCACAAAAGATGTGGCACGTAAAAGTAACCTCCCTGCATCACCATCAGTCCATAGCATCAGTTAAAATTTGTGGGACATCACCTAAAGCTGGTAAAATCTCCATATAGGTGAACTATTTTTTTTTGAAAGATGCAATACAACAAACAAACAAAAGTGTGGCCACAAAGTCTCTTGCCTCAATGGCCAAGCCGTCACAAAGCATCACACTTTAAAGCATGAAGTTTTCATCTTTGGTCAGCACGGGTTTGAGCCCCACTGGAACCTAAGCTCATTTTGTGAGAAAGTTTACCAGTTTACTTGCGGTAGCTCCGTGGTCTCTTCGCGGGTACATTGTAACCGAGTTCACTCCACCCCACTGGAACCTAATTTAAGCTGATTCTGTGAGAAAGTTTACCAGTTTATTTGTGGTAGCTCGGTGGTCTCTTCATGGGTACATTGTAACCGAGTTCACTCCACCACCAGTAAAAACTGGTCGCCAACATATATAAACTTATAGGATGTGGCATAAAACAAATAAACAAAAAAAACCCAAAGAAATAACACAAATGATATTATACTAGGTGGCATCAATCCGTATAATTGTTTTATTGTTGTTTTCTGTTTGTGATGTTCATTTCATTGTCTGTCATTTTCTACTGAAACAAAGAAAACAAAAGTATATACATTTACATCAACCAAAAATGGTTATAAAATAAAAGTTATGATAGTGCAAAAATCACAAAATATGATATTTTTAGTACGAGACAGATGACGAAAATTGCTATGTGCGTAAATGTTCTTTTATAAATGGATCAGACACTTAGCGGAAATTTGAAGGCCCCAGCTTTTCCATTTATTTCACGTTTGGAACCTATTTTCAGTGTTTTAATAGAAAAATATTATTGACAAGTCGGATCGTTTATTTTATCATTAATGCTTAGTTTTTCTGCTATCTATTTACAAACCATACATCTCTGTCGATATATTTATACAAAATTCCTGTAATGTCATTTTTGCTGTTTTTGCATTATAATTTCCTAGGCATTGTGAGAAATGGTTGCATAGCGAAATGCATGATTACACTGTCAATTTAGTCTTCAATTTTCTTTTTAATGGTGTTCTTAACTGCGATCAACCACCGATTATGTAAAAACGTACAACCTAGCCGTTAAATATCTGTCGTTTTATACCAGTCTGGTGCACTTTTTGTTAATGCCTCGAGACGAAGGTCAGGGTCATATTAAATTTGGACCATCTATTTGTCTGTTAGCAACGTCATTTTGGTTTCCGTCAAAAAGCTGGAGTTTCTTTTGCTATATTTTAACCAAATTTGATTTGAAACTTTAGATCCATAAGATCTGTGATGTGTATGATTATGGCCCACTTTATCAGATCTTTAAGACTCTACAATCTTTGTTAACAGTGTGTTTCTCATGGGCAGTGTTTTGTAACCATATCTTGCTATTGTTGTTGTTTTTTTCTGGGTTTTGTTTGTAATGCCGCCTTCCGTAGAAGTGGGAGAGATTTCGCAATATAAAGGAGATGACATTATAAGTGGGGATTTTTATGTAAGGAAATTGGGACAGTGCATTTTTATGGCAATCTGCATTGTTGGCAGTTTATCAAGGGGCAATAGAACTGGGGATGTAGCTTCACTTCATTTTTTTATTTGGATTTTTTTTTCATGCCACAGATTTTTTTGTTTGTTTGTTTGTAGTCAATGGTGTAGGAGAACCTGTTTTACATTGTAACCAGGAAAAGACCACCAGTTTTCCCAAAGTGTAACTGACAACCTTCCACAAGTGTAACTGTCAAACTTTTCCAAGTGTAACTGACAATCTTCCCCAATGTAACTGTCAAACTTTCCCAAGTGTGACTGACCATCTTTCCCAAGTGTGACTGACAACCTCACACAAGTGTAATTGACAACCTTCCACAAATGTAACTGACCACCTCCCACAAGAGTAACTGACAATATCCAACAAGTGTAACTGACAATACCCAACAAGTGTAACTGACAACCTTCCCCAAGTGTAACTGACAATCTTCCCCATGTGTAACAAATAACCTCCCACAAGTGTAACTGACAAACTTCCCAAGTGTAACTGACAACCTCCCACAAGAGTAACTGATATACTTCCCAACATACTTTAATTAGTTTTGGTTCCAGCTGGGATGTGGGACCTCAGTTTTAGATAGCAATTGAAAACCTCATAGTAGACTCTCATTACAAATCTCTTTCTTTTTGCATCAGTGCTCAGGAAAGGATCCAACACTTTTGGTGGGATTTTTCCCGGTCTCATTTTCATTTGAGAGGGAGCTCCAGTCCTTGAGAAACCCCTTCTGTTGTGTTATAAGGCATATCTCTGATATGATCAAACTTATATACAACAACAGATTTTTTTTTAGCTTAAACCTTTCACCCCCACAGATCATAATAGACTGGTCTTACACAGCAGCAGGGTCATACCATTAAGATATATAAGGGTGAAATGGTTAACAAACTTTGATCTGGTGACCTTGATAGAGGAACCATAACAATGTCCTTGTGATTTCTTACATTCTTTTACTTTTTATTATTAAGCAAATAGGAAATAGGTTTGTTTTAGATAATTGGCATTTTTCTTTTTGATAAAGCTTTGACTTTTGACCCTATGACCTTGGAATATGGGCAAAAATAATTTTCAAGCAATATCCTTCTAATTTCTCATGTTCTTGTAAAGACAACAAATTATTGCGTTTCTAGATATAAGTCAATTTTGGTTACATCCGCTAATATTGGAAACCTCTGGAATTAGGTCAAGAACCCAAATAAACCAATCAAAGTTTTCCTTGTAGGAATCTGAAACTGACATTTGTCAAATACAGCTGCACAATCACGTATATAATATTAATAAATATAGATCAAAACGACATTTTAATTACCTTTAAAAATTGCTGTAATCAAGATTGTTCTAATTCTTCAGGTCATTCGACCTTGATGACATTTGGCGATAAAGTATTAAGGAAATAGAAAACAAACACTTAATAGATTTGATCAGCAACTTCTTGTGTTTGAAGTGATTGTGATGAGTTCAGATGTGATTCTATCCTGTTTTCAACGTTTTACTATAAGTTTAGATAATGACTGTCAATTTCACAGTGGATAATTGACAAGGTGTTGTAATAGCAGTAATCATTGCGTGGCTTTCAGGACACAGGAATGTGACAAAATTGACAGAATCGTTTATGTTCAATCTTGTAGTCGAAATTATCTCAGCTCTGAAAATTTATGTTGTCGAACTATCTCAGCTAAGAAAATTCATGTAAATAAGAAAAGAAACTTTTAGTATTTGAGATTATAACAAAAAATATCCTTTTCTTCAGACAGTATCACATTTAAAGGGGCATTAGCTGTGTCCCCCCCCCCCCAAATAAATTATTTCAATTTTTTTACTACTTTCACTGCTTGTACTTGATGTACAATAACAAATAAGAGCTATACACAGGCATAAAAAATCTTATATTCTATTTATGTGTATATCTTTTTTTTTTATGTTATTTTTAATTTAAGTAGTTAAAAAAGAAAAATATTTTTTTTGTAAAAAAGAAAACGGCTAATGCCCCTTTAAATATATTATATTTTTTGTTTTTTTTTTGTTTTTTTGTTTGTCTTGTTTATGAAGGACTACTTACTGATTTGTACATCCAATTTTCTAAAGTTACCTAACATTACATGAAAACAACATCAATGTTATAAAAGTTATCCTCTGTTCATTATAGCCTGCCTGTGATGGTCTAGTGGTAGAGCATTCAACTCCCAACTGGAAGGTTATGGGTTCAATTCCCATTACGGGGTCATATCAAAGACTTCAAAAAAAAAATAATAATAATAAAAGAATGTTTGTGACCGTTCCTTTGCCAAGCGCTACCTCACCGCATTGACGTCAGCCCTTAGCACAGCTCACAAATGTGTGGACTTCACTTAAAGCTGGTGACATCTCCATGTACATGTAGGAAAAAAATGTGTTTGCAGAATGAGAAACAATAATAAAACAAAAACAAAAAACTGAGTATAGCTAGTACAAAGGTGGAAGGGTGGGGCATCTCAATGGCCACTTGGTTAGAACATTGTCCTTTAAGTCATGAAGACTTTCACCTCTAGTTAGCATGGTTCCGAACACCACTGGAACTAATGAGAGGAGGAAGTTTGCCAGTTTTTCCAGTTTTCTGACGGAAAGCTGATATTCTACCTTTTTCCTGTGTCGGCCACAAAATAATGGAAATCATTGTAACTCATTTAGAGGTTAATTATGCTAAGAGGAACGATCTGTAGGTTACGATGTTTGTTTGTTTGTTTGTTGTTGTTCAACGTCCCACTCAAAAATCTTTCACTCATATGGAGATGTCACCATATGCCGGTGAAGGTCTTCAAATTTTGGCCTATGCTCAGCACTTACGGCCATTGAGCAGTGAGGGTTTTTTAACGTGCCGACACCGTCTGTGATCCGGGACCTCAGTTTTTACTGTCTCATCCGAAGGACAGGATACCAACCTGTCATCGGCTGGACTCGAACTCATGACCTTACGATCAAGAGTCAAGCACGCTACCGACTGAGCCAGGCTGGCTCTGTAGGTTACGATAACAATAATGAAGTTCCAAAATATATATATATATATGTATATATATATATATATATATATATATATATATATATATATATAAATGAAAAAAAAAATTAAGTGACAAATGTAATTGAGAATGAAAAGGAGGTTACATGATTTGTATTTGTCATAACTTCCACGTAACCTGAAGGATCGCCGGCGAGTTATTTTGCAATCTGCTGTACACAGTTAACAGTTTCTCTCCTCCACTCTCTGCAGTCCAATGTCGTAATAGAATGATATCTTCATTAGTAGACAATAAAGCAAGTGTCATATGGATTGCTGATTGTTGTTGATTTTGTTTCACTGCACACCGTTATCAATATATCAGTTGTGTAGGTGGTGCTAGATCATTAATCGTGGCACATCAGATCAGATTTGAATGAATCACAGTGGTTCCATTATGGAGAGAAAGTTTTATAGATGTACTGACTGATTGGTTGGTTAAGATAAGGTGTGACTGATGGGGCTTGAAATACATGTACGCAGAAAAACAGATAGATTGACGGATAAAAATAGATAAATAAATAGATGCATGAGTGACTTTTGCCAAACATACACAAAGTTTATTTTCAGATGCTGGCTATATAGGCAGTCTGCTAATATAATGCACACGATCAGGGAAACATGAATAAGGATGCAGCTTTGAAGCTGAATTGAAAAATATATACATGTATGTTTTATAGAAGGGATTCTTATCGGCATTAAACGTGTGACATCAAATCAGACAAAATTATTGAGTCCATGATTTCTGGCCAGTCCATAATATTGACTCAGAAAAATTAGCAAATGCATTTCTTGTCAGACAACAGTATTGAACACATGATATCTAGTCAGACAATAATACGAAACACCTGATATCTAGTCAGACAATAGTACGAAACACCTGATATCTAGTCAGACAATAGTATTAAATATCTGATATTTAGTCAGACAATAGTATTAAACACCTGATATCTAGTCAGACAATAGTATTAAACACCTGATATTTAGTCAGACAATAGTATTAAACATCTGATATCTAGTCAGACAATAGTATTGACCACATGATATCTGGATATCTAGTCAGACAAAAGTATTGTACACCTGATATCTAGTCAGACAATAGTATTAAACATCTGATATTTAGTCAGACAATAGTATTAAACACCTGATATTTAGTCAGACAATAGTATTGACCACATGATATCTGGATATCTAGTCAGACAAAAGTATTGTACACCTGATATCTAGTCAGACAAAAGTATTGAACACCTGATATCTAATCAGACAATAATATTGAGCACATGATATCTAGTCAAACAAAGGTATTGAATATCTTTCTATATCTCTATAATACTCTCCTTTTTCTCTTCTTTCTTTTTCCAATTTTTATTTATCTTGTCAATTTCCTCACTCATTTTATTTGCCTATATGTCTGTCAATTTCTCTCTCTCTCTCTCTCTCTCTCTCTCTCTCTCTCTCTCTCTCTCTCTCTCTCTCTCTCTCTCTCTCTCTCTCTCTCTCTCTCTCTCTCTCTCTCTCTCATTAACTGTTAAACAATTAGTTAATAAATTTTGTTCGTGTTTTTTTCATCTATATTTTATAATCATTCGTATATGGAAAAGTCAATTGAATGTCAGCTGTCTGGTATGTTTACATAAAGTGTGTCTTGTCTAGCATAATAGTTTTAAAAGCAAAAACTTCCCGTAATTCAATTTTACAATATTATAATCAACCATTGTTTACTCATTTGTATAACTAATCAGTTTACCAGGTGCATGGTTTTATCCTAACATCCAACTTTATTGACATAAACTGACTCACCCAGACATCAGGATTATTCAAATTAGACAATAGAAAATTAGTAGAAATTACTATCTAGAAATTTGTCCGTAGCAGATTGAAATTTTGAATGTCAAATTTATAATATTCAAAAGTTTTTATTCCATATCAAACAAAACACACAATAGCACAACCATACATTTAACCTAGAACAGATCAAAATAGGTCCCCAGTGAGTGGCACATGTGACCTAGAACAGATCAAAATAGGTCACTGGTGAGTGGCACATGTGACCTAAAACATATCACAATAGGTCACTGGTGAGTGGCACATGTGACCTAAAACATATCACAATAGGTCACTGGTGAGTGGCACATGTGACCTAGAACAGATCACAATAGGTCACCAGTGAGTGGCACATGTGACCTAAAACAAATCAAAATAGGTCACCAGTGACAGGACAGTAGCACAATTATACATTTGACCTAGAAAAAATCTCAATAGGTCATCAGTGAGTGGCACATGTGACCTAAAACAGATCAAAATAAGTCACCAGTGAGTGGCACATGTGACCTTAAACAGATCAAAATAGGTCACCAGTGAGTGGCACATGTGACCTTAAACAGATCAAAATAGGTCACCAGTGAGTGGCACATGTGACCTTAAACAGATCAAAATAGGTCACCAGTGAGTGGCACATGTGACCTTAAACAGATCAAAATAGGTCACCAGTGAGCAACACAAGTGACCTAAAACAGATCAGAAAAGATCATCGGTAAAAGTAACCTTAAAATTTCGAATGTTTCTGAAATACGATAAACTTGTAATGAATTATTGCCTGTAATATCACCTTTTTGCTCTTGTAGGAATAAGAACCAGCAGCTTACATTGTTTTGGAAGCATGTACCGGTAGATTCAAAACAAGAAAATCCAGGTAATCCAAGTTTATTTTTGTCTTATGTGCTACAAAACAGATGTTTTGCTATCTTTGTTTGAAAACTGAACAAGACAGTTTTTTCTGTGTTTAGATGAGCCCCTTTCAGTACCCCAACACATACCTCCAGTGATTCCCCCGCATTTGCATATCTTGGTGGTGCTGGTAGTGGTTTATGCGATAAAACTGCACTTGAGAGATTGTTGTTGCAAAAGACCTTGGAAGACCATGATCAGTAATCCAAGTGGGGACAAAAATATAAAAAGACTCTCTGGATGTGATGACTGACCAACACACATTAACGTCCTCAACCCAAAAAGAATTTTTAATGGCAGTTTTGCCCACTAAATATTTGCTATTTCTTTTCAAAAAATTAAAAATTTTGCTCAATTTGCATAGCAAAATGAAAATTTAAACAAAAAGAAATTTTCCTACCGACCGATCCACTTTTGAACCTACTGGTCAGGTCACATCAAACAAATTTTTTAACTCATCAACCCTTGGAAAACAATGGACTCTTCAGTAGATCAATGACTTGGACCAGTCCAAATGTGTCTTTAGGGGTAAATGGGTCGATAATGGCCTAGATGAAAATATAAAAAAGGAGATAATCCATTTAAAAGACTCCAAGTAACGGAGATAGATATGATAGAAAGATGAAAAAAGAATGAGAGAAAGAAGAAATACATCATTATAAATGATTTATAACTATAGATGACAATGATCGTTATAAAGCAATTTGATGGTATCTTATACAAATGGTAACTGATCTTGTCTCATCTATCTTCCTGTGCAGATACTGCTGTGACATTACCAATGGCAACGATTATAGCTAAATATTTCAGATTACAAATGTAATCCATTTTAATTTTTTCCTTGATATTGGATCAGCCTTTTTTTAAATGGTGAATTACGTAACACTCAACATTTTTTCAGTTCTACAATGATAGCCATGTCATACATGCCACGTTTCAGAGATCAATCTGGGACATCTCATCTCATCAACCCCTGGAAAACAATGGACTCTTCTGTAAATCAGTGACTTAGACCAGTCCAAATAGGGGTGAATGGGTTAAGGGATAAAACATTTTTGAGGGACAAAATTGGATAGTCTAAAGTTTTCTTAGGTCAAAGACATGTGAGGATGCTATAGGACAGACACCACCAAATATTTTCCCATAGGCCTCAATGCTAATTTACAAAACTGTCACTCCCATGTTTATTAAATCTGGGTCAAATAAGTACCCTGTGCTGAAAGATCAATATTTTTGATAACAAAATATGCAATCAAAAGTATAGGTTGCTGTTGCATTTCTACTCCAAATTTTCACTTGTTTACAACTTGTAGTATTCCGCACCAAAGGAAAATATCTATTCTCATATGACCCCTCCCTTTCAATTTTCAACCGTCAACCCTATAATTTTCAAAGTACTACCAATATTCATGTATCTTTTTTATCACCTTAATTTCACTTATTAATGGCAAAACTAATTATTTCATTTATTGACCAATCAGATCTCTGGGCTCATTTTACCCTCCGCACAACTTTGGGTGTCCAAAATGTCTGCGCCAACTTTGGGTGTCCAAAATGTCTGCGCCCAACTTTGGGTGTCCAAAATGTCTGCGCCCATGTTGTAAACAAAGCAGGTGTTTTTCCTATAGATTTATCCAAAACATTGCCAAAAATGGTCATTTTGCATTTTTGGGAAATCTCACTAATTGTACACCAAGCCCCCTTAATAATGAGGATGGGAACCCAACCTGAAGAGAAACACATTCTATAATGTGTCACACCCCTACCTCTCAATCCCATTCGTTGATATTAACAAATAAATACATTATATGAAGAAGTTGTCTGTTTTTCTTTCATGATTTTCATTCAGAATTGTCTGTAACACATATACTTCATTATTTTGAATGATTTCATACCATTATTTACCAATATTGACCATGATATCAAATAAGGGTAGACGGTACCCCTTAATAATGGAAAAAGTGACAAAATATACCATTTTCTTCACAAAAACTTAAAATTTGGATCATTTCTTAGTGAGCATGGAACCAATTAGTCACCAGAAGTAAAGAAGAATTTCTGAAGCTCACTTAAAAGTAAACCATGTCATTTTTTATATCATCAAATTGCTTTTTATTGACAAGGAATGAAGTGCACCCTTAATAAAAGTGTAAAACTTCTGGGAGGGGATACCCTTACATACAACACATTTCAATAGACTTATTGTGTTCATTTATATAAAATATGTTATGTAATCATTTTCAGACATGTCCATGTTTTGTTTCATCCCTTAATTACAGTCTCATGATGTAACTAATTAAATACAGAGGGCAGATAACTGAGTCTGACTTTAAAATGACTGACACTTAAATGGTGCAAAATGCTAGTCAAATTGCTTTTAAAAGGATATGACATATTTATAGTTCTGTTTCAGATGAAAAATTAAGTCAAATTTTAATTATACTAAGTTTTGAAACCAGTTAAAGTCAATTTCAGGTGTTAATTTTTGTCTGGTATAACCCCAAGAGAGTGTTAAGTGACATTTGCTGGAAGGGGGTGTGAAAAAAGTGATTCAAACAAAAAATGCATGACTGAAAATTTAGAAAACTTATGAAAACATGCAACTTGAATGAATATTAGATGAGTTAATACAGAAAAAAATATAATTGATACTTTATAATTATCTTTACAGGTACTTGAGTATGATAATTAGATAAAAATCTCTTATTGGACAATATTTCCTAGATTTAAGAAATTGAAATATTCCTTCAACAGGTTAAAATGTTGATAGATTACGAAAAAAATGTTAAAACGCCTTATTTCTAAAGAATTTTTTTATTTACAAATTATCTATTACCCAAATTTAACACAATATGACCTAACCACAATGTGGAAATTCTTGTGTACAGATCAGCATAGGGGGGAGGGGGTATTTAAATTAATTTTTATACTGTTTTCAGTGTATATGGCATGATGAAATATTTTACTGATGAGACTTAAATGCTGAAATGCAGTTTAATACAATTTTCTTAAACATGAGATGGTTCTTACCCTTCAGATACAGTACATATATACAGCTAAAGGTACAAAATACACTGCACGAGTCAAATGACATGGTCCAAAATGTAGATTTTGCCCTCAAAAGAAGAAAATCAACCAGTCTTTACCTCAAAAAGGTCTGATTTTAATTCAAATGTGTTAAAATTTACAACAGAATAATCATTTCCAAAATATATTGCTAAACTTAGTCACTATGCATAACCATAACTATATGATTTTTTTATAAAAGAACATGTGCATGTTTGTAGGAGAAGGTGGGGGGTATACTTGAATTTTCCAAGTACAGATGGTATTTTGACCAATAAATGATAAAATATTAGTTCTAGGTGTAATATAAAACATACAGATAAAATTAAGAGATCTCAATATGCATCAAATGCATAATAATGTTTGTAGAGGCAGCACACCTATTAAATTTGCACCTTGTGGACCCCCAACAGGTGCTCCATTTCATAGAGACCCTCAAATCTGTTTAAAAGTATGAGTAAAAGTGAATGAATTGTAACTTAGATGATAAAAATGAGAGAAATGACTTATTTTAAGGCTTCATCCAGCCTACATGTGTCAAATGTGCATTTCTCTATAGGACAGACACCACCAAATATTTTCCCATAGGCCTCAATGGTAATTTACAAAATTTCAAATCACTGTCACTCCCATGTTTATTAAATCTGGGTCAAATAAGTACCCTGTGCTGAAAGATCAATATTTTTGATAACAATATATGTAATCAAAAGTATAGGTTGCCGTTGCATTTTTACTCCAAATTTTCACTTGTTTACAACTCGTAGTATTCCGCACCAAAGGAAAATATATATTCTCATATGACCACTCCCTTTCAATTTTCAACCTTCAACCCTATAATTTCCAAAGTACTACCAATATTCATGTATCTTTTTTATCACCTTAATTTCACTTATTAATGGCAAAACTAATTATTTCATTTATTGACCAATCAGATCTCTGGGCTCATTTTACCCTCCGCACAACTTTGGGTGTCCAAAATGTCTGCGCCCATGTTGTAAACAAAGCAGGTGTTTTTCCTATAGATTATAAACAGGAGTAAACTCCCTTTATAGCGAGCATATGACATTGATACAAAGAATACACAGAAATTTACATGTAAAGTTTACTTTTCTTACCAACAAGTTTGTTTAATTTTTTTGCCGTCTTTTTTCAATTTTTATCTGCATGTTTGTTTTCTGTCTGTTCACATGACCATTCAACATGCGTTTGGCATCCTGCAAACAAATTATGCAATGAAGCTCCCCGGGGGGAAAACTCTCGACAGAATACAAATTTTCCATCTGTTCAAAATCAGTGCTTGTAGTTATTGTTGATAGCCTTACATTTTGAAGGTTTGTAGGCTCACTGGTATAATATAGAGTGCATATTTTAAGTGTGATAACACAGAAAGTGCATGATCGCTGGAATAATGCAGAATACATACTTCAGCTCATTAACCCTTGAAAAAACATTGGACTCTTCTATAAATCAATGACTTAGACCAGCCCTAATGTTTCTTTAAGGGTTAATGGGTTAAGTGTGACTTTATTTGATTTGAATTTTCTTTATGTGTAAGGCGCCAGTTCTTAACCCTGTCAACCCTACAGACCATAAATAGACTGGTCTTAAACGATAAAAAAGAGCATACCACTCAGATATTCAGGGATGAAAGGGTTTAAAGAAAAAAAAAAAACAGTAAAATATTTAGCAAAAAGGCAGATAAGCAAACTAAGGTTATTTAGAATATATAAAGAAAATAAGGTTAAAAAAACTAAAAAAAAAATAAAAGGGTTAATTGTGGAGGAGAGAACCCAGTTACAATGTACC
Source organism: Atrina japonica (assembly GCA_030159075.1). NCBI lineage: Eukaryota > Metazoa > Mollusca > Bivalvia > Pterioida > Pinnidae > Atrina > Atrina japonica. The sequence goes on from BROG01000960.1 coordinate 155,842, forward strand.
CAGGAAGAGACCACCGTCCTTCCGCAAGTAAACTGGCAAACTTTCTCACAAAATCATCTTAGATTCCAGTGAGGCTCGAACCTGCGCTGACCAGAAGTGAGAGATTTCATGGTTCAAAGTGCAATGCTCTAACCCACTCGGTCACGGAGGCCCCACATGTGACATTAAATAGATTGTATGATCACTGGTACAATATAGTGTACTGCATACATTAAGTTTGACCTTAGAATATATGCTCACTGGAACAATATATTGTGAATAATTTTGGTGTAAAATTACACAGAGTGTATACTTATTGGTACGATATGGAGTGCAAACTGTAAGTGTGATATTAAATTGACATTGCTCGGACTGTTGTGGATACTTTCAGTATGACATTATGGAGAATGTGCTCACTCAATATAGCGTGGATACATTTGGTGTGACATTAAAGAGAGTGTATGCTCACTGGTACAATACAGAGTGCATAGTTTAAGTGTAACATTTTGAAATGAAATTTTGTCTCTCAAGACGGTTGATCTCTCAAAAGAGAGTGTATGCTCACTGGTACAATCTCTCAAAAGAGAGTGTATGCTCACTGGTACAATTTAGTGTGCATGTGTTTGATGTGACATCATATACAATGTCTTGGTTCACCATTACACAGTACAGCTTGTACATTTCGCAGCTACACTTGTTCAATAGAGAATGCACATTTTTTTTTTTTTTTTTTTTTTTTTTTGGTAATTACGTGATGGGCTGAGCTTATGTTCATCTTAAACCAATATTTATAGATAATAGTTAATCCATGGATTTGGCATTACTCTGCATGTATTTATATAAGGGCTGTTACAAATGTTCGTGAATGAAAAATAAATGATGATTTATTTCTTTAATTTATATAAGAACGCTGATGACAGGTCTGAGTGCTGAAATGATGTTGAATATACACCAGTAGTACTGTAAACTCGGAATTTTTCGTGGAACTTTATTTTCGTGATACACAAGTTCTAAACTTTTTGCGAGATAATATTTTTGCAATTTTGAATGTCCATTTCGCCATACCATTATCATAATTCATTACACAATCATTTTATTTTCGTGACTGAGGGCTGTCACAAAATTATGCATAAATAATATTCTCGTGAATAAAATTGGAAGGTAGGGTGTATGTATGGTTGTTTCTTAAATTTCTTAATGCAATTTACATGAAAACACATTCAATTTGTTTTCCATTAACTTCAAAACAACAAATCAGATTTATGATTGCTCAGATAGTAAACTCTTTTTATAACGGCACTTGACATAACAGCATTTTTGGTTAACGGCAGAAATTTCATTGGAACAAATTTGCATCTATGTTAATTTGTTTGATGCAACACTATATCTGCTTTTGGGCCCTGGCAGTGATTTTCGGCAACAAACATGCATTTTAACTGTAGAACTGACTTGTTATTAACGGCAAAGCATAAAAAATTTAAGATTGTTGCCATAATTTATTAAACTGATCAATAGAATGAAAATAACAATGACAAGATGTGCTTGTGAAACACAGATGCCCCGGTCACAACTTTAAATGTAAAGACAGACAGACAGATGCTCCATACCTTTCAGGCCGGGAGCATAAAAATAATTTTATTTGCTCTAGTCATTTTATATCGCAATCATATTGTATGGAAGTTTACGATTTAATAGGGGTTTATCAACAAAGGATGTTCATGCAATCATATTTTGGTGCCCAGCCTGGAAATTTGAGATAAAAAGATATTTGATATTACAGCGAAAAAAAATTATTTTTTTTACTGGACCCCAGCCTGGTCGTTATAGCAAGAGTTGACTCTATTAAATAAGAATTAAAATACATTCTGAGTATGGTACGGTACTCAAAAACTTGAGTATGTATTAAGTCTATTTTTAAATATTTCTGAAGTTGTCTGAATAATTTTCATCACTTTCATCACTTATAACTATGAGCAATAAATGTAGAATAATGTCAAGTTGCAGGATATAAATTCTCTGTTTTCTTCTCGGAATCTTAAACGATGACTATTTACTGTACTGACTTTGATGGCATGGGGCCCAGAACTTGTTTGCAAAACTCTGTAATATTGCTAACTCTTAATTTCCTGGATGTAAACCAACAAGATGTCATTCATTTCCAAGATAAACATAATTATTTATCTGTTTAAAATCACAGTAACAATAATTAGGCTATTAAAGAGAAAACAATGGTTCTAAAGGATGAAGTAAGAGATGTGTGGATGTTTAGGATCAAAATACAGTAAAACCTTGTTATACTGCCGCCACCATTTGTTCAGCCCGAATCTGGCGTTAACAGGGTATACAGAAGTTTGGCAATAGGTTGAGGGAGACCTTTAATGATATTATAGGGAAATTTGGACTTTCAAAATTTGTGGCATTAAGCTAATGAAACGAGGTGGAAGGGGGGGATTACTTGTATACCTGGAGATTTCTGCACCTGTTTAATTATCCCATTAAATTTGTGTATGAGAGGGCAAATTTAAAATTAATGAAAATGAAATTTTTAGGCTAAATAATTGAAGCACAGATATACACTCCATCCATGAGACGATTGTGATTTAGGGCGAATTTAAGATGGAATGAACATGCTATCTACTGTAAAAGGGCGAAAAATAATACGGGGGGGCAGGGGGGGGGGTGTAAAAATTTCCAGGTATACCATATGACAGTATGGAACACATTAGCCTGCAAACCTACTTTAGAGAAAGAGTGCATCATTTACTTTTGATACTCTCCCTGTTCTCAGAGTAAAATACATTTAAACTTTACCCAAATGACCTCATTTATATTCATTGCACATTATAACTTTAAGTATAGGATTTTGGTATCACTGACAATCTTGGTTCTTTGCATTCTTCATCCGCACCAACAAATTGTCAGAATCTTTCCTGGTGTTATAAATCATAACTGAAATCCCCGATTATGATGGGGGCTTCAGAAATTGTCGTAATTCTGTGATTGGTAAAATTTATATGACGTCTGTATGATAAATTAACTTATTACTGATCTATAACTATCTGTGTGTGATAATGTTGCCCTCATTGTTCTGTAACACTTTGACATTTCTAAAATCTTACGATCTTGCAACAGAAGAATCTGCAAATACCCATTGACATATAATCTTTTAAGACAGGTGGTCTCTCAGTGCGGGTGGTCTCTTAATGCAGGTGTCCTATCAACGCAGGTAGTCTCTTATTGCAGGTGTCCTATCAATGCAGGTGGTCTCTCAAAAGAGTACATACATTTCAAAGAATATTTTACTGTAGTTTTTATTTATTTATTTTTTTTTTCCTGTTTGGTTTTTCAAAGCAGGTGGTCTTTTTTTCGACAGAGGTCTTTTTTTCAAGACAGGTGATTTTTTCGACAGAGATCTTTTTTCAAGACAGGTGGTTTTTACGATAGAGGTCTTTTTTCGAGACAGGTGTCTTTTTGACAGAGGTCTCTTCAAGACAGGTGGTCTTTCCAACAGAAGTCTTTTTGTTTTGAGACGGATGGTCTTTTCTGAGATTGAAATTAATTACAATTACTTTGGAAAAACTGAAGTACAATTACAATTACTCTTACAATTACAAATCAAATTTTTTCCAATGTTTATTTTCAATAACCTACATACATACATATACATTTGTACATAATCACACACCATTATATTGAAATCCCCATGGAAGCAGCCATATTGTTTATTAGAGCATGATTAATCAGTTACCAATGCATAATTAAGCTCTCATTTCCAAATCTGTCAAATTAAGCTAGAAATTTCATAGTTATTCATAGTTTGAAAATGATCATTAGAAAATCTGTTTCTATCTGGACAGAATATTTTTCCTGTGACACTGGATGACCTTTCTACAGGAGCAGAAGTTGCCGGTTCTGTGAAGCTAGCTAAATTTGAGATATATGGAAATCGTGCAGCACTCACTTCCCAGAACTCCAAAAGATAACAATATCTCTCTACACAATCTTCACCAGTTTATGTGTCTACTTCACATATTTTATACCACAGTTATGCCCCTTTAGTGAAGGTATAGTGGACAGATTACTGAAAAAGTCTTCTGTTTTCTGTTTTGTAGTAGGGGGCGGAGAAGACTCATCTGAGCTGTCTTCTGCATCTCTACCATATTTGGACGTGCTAAAAAGATGATTGACAGGCCCAAATATAGGCTCAACTGTGTAAAGATATTTATTTTGTTTAAATAATGGAAAAATGTGATCCATTTATTTGTCAAGTACCTAGCATGAAATACATCAGGTAGGTGTAAATTATAATGTAATTGAACTGTAATTGTCAATTGCAAATTTTTAGAATGTAAGAAATTACACTTGCTTGTAATTGAAATTTTTCTTCAATTACAAATTACTTTCAGTTACTTAAAAATTGTAATTAATTGCAGTTAATTACAATTACATTTTTAATTACCCAACCCTGTGAGATGGATGATCTTTTTTCAAGACAGGTTGTCTTTTCTGACAGAGGTCTTTTCGAGACAGGTCTTTTTTTTTCTGAATGTTGAAAATCTTTTTTATTTCTTTTTTTTCAGAATCCCGACACCAAAGTAAAATATTATCTACTTGTACAGAATAACAAACAAGTTGTACAAAATAACAAACAAGTCCAAAATAGAAATACAAAGAAGACAAATAAAATAGAAATAAACACACACATTATGTAATCTTTCACTCATACAATGCCTGTCAAATGCAACAGACAAAAGATTCATTTTAGCCCAAATATCTACATACTTGCAGAGTCAGCACTTTCGGCTGGGACACCGTGCATCATTCCTCATTAACTTACTCGTGAATCTTTTAATGGATATTAAAGCTTTGTTTCACAGCCAAAAGTCTGGCAGACAAAACAGGTAATCATATCATTCTTTCATCTTTTAGGTTCAGTATGGATTTTTTTTTTTTTTTTTTTTGTAAAATAACAAAATTATGAGAGATTATATGTTAAGCTAAAAAAAAAAAATATATATATATATAAGGCATTGTGCAGAATAATGCCAAAAATGAGAGAGATGAGAGAAAGAAAAACGTGAAGTGATCAATGTTTCCGTCTACATCTGAGTTATGATTGCGTTTTGGTCTGTGTCATTTATACCATACTCTGCATTGAATTGGGTTATCGGGGATCGCCATGAGATGAAAGTCAAGGTTGGACATGTTGAAAGAGACGTTTTTGTTGGAAAATGCGTCAAGTATCAGTGTGTCATGAAATTGATTTATGGCATTAACAAAGATATAAACAATTATGATTGACAATGTGTTACTGATCATAGATAATCGTAATAAATTATATGCGATATTACATTGTATATCATCCATTTACACTCGGTTAGGGTGTAGATTTTGTTTTAGCCGATGATTTACTTTTCGCCATCCTTACATAAAAAAATAACATTAAGTTCCTGTTTATTAGACCTCAGTGTGGTGCTTTGTTTGTGAGCAATTCCAGTGTGAAAATAACAAATGACATTTAGTGGGGTCCCTACCAAATGTAAGACGGTGTTATGTAACATTAATTGTGACCGCAGATAAAAAAAAAAACATGCAGTCATTTGTTTTCATTAGTATAGAATACGCTTTTAAAGGGACATTATCTGTGTTTTCAAAAAAAAAACAAAAACAAATTGTGGTATGCATATACATACTGTAAGGTTGAATTAATCAATTGCAAGTGAATAATTTGCCAAACTGGGTTTCTCAAGCAATTTCCTGTTTTATCTGTTTCGAAGAAACCATGAAAGAAGATGCCAAAACAGACCAGATGATATCCATGTTTATAATTATATATAGCTGAGACGAATCCAATGGTATTAAATACCCAAGTCAAGTGTTGATTGGTAGAGAATGACACTCTTATGAGGTCATTCCCATGTAGGTAATCCAGGAGTAGATTTTGTTAGATCTTCACCGAAAAAACCACATATCGGAAAACGGGAGTGACGAGAGATCAGTCCTTAATTAGATTGGCACCCAATCACTCTTTCAGCACATCTCGTAGATATTTCCGAAGATAATAGGAAAAGTAATTAGACACCATGTTTTGTTTCGATTTCCATGTAAGTACCAAAGATATCGATGGTTATTGGTATCTGTACTCTGTTTTTGAATGGTAAATTATATTCTCCGTTGACTATTTTACGATGCATTGTTGTTTTATGACTGTAAAACACTTTCCAAAATATACTCATAACTTTTGTAATGGAGCTGTAAAAACAACAACACCTTAATCACCCTGTCACATAGCCCCACCTCCTCCCTTTCCTTCCCCTCATAATTATAAAATGCTTCCGAAAGTATACTCATAACTTGGACAGTGTGACACTGAATAGAAAAATGCTTTAACCACTCTGCCAAAGAGCCCCTCCCCCCTCGTCCTCCTCCCTTCCTCTCCTTACTGTTAAACGCTTTACGAAATATACTTCTAACTTGGATGATGTGATTCTTAAAACAACATTTTACCCACCCTACCATGTAGCTCCCTTCTCCTCATGACTGTTTAAAACTATATTAAAAATATATTCATAACTTTGAAAATAAGGTTTTAATTTACGTAACAACACTTTAACCACCCTGCCACGTAGCCCTTCCCCCCTCCCGTATTCCTTATCCTCTGCCCATCTACTCATGATCCTTAAACACTTTCCAAAATATGCTTTTAACTTGGATAATGGTTTGTTTAAAACAAGAAAACTTTAAGCACCCCGTAATGACCTAAATGCTGAACTCTCAGCTGCCGAAATAAAATGGTAAATTTATTCAATTACAATGGAAAATCAATTTCTATGCTTTGCCAGACGGATTTGGCACCACATTTAGATTTATCATTTGCTTTTGTATAACACCACTTTTTCTTTCAGAAATGTACATTTATATTCAAGATTCAAGCTCATCTGGAGCCGACCTGGCTCAGTTGGTAGCGTGCTCGACTCTTGATTGTGAGGTCGTGAGTTCCAGTCCAACCAGCGGCAGGTTGGTTTCCTGTCCTTCGGATGAGATAGTAAAAACTGAGGTCACATGTCACAGTAGGTGTCGGCACATTAAAGAACTCTCACTGCTCAATGGCCGTAAGTGCCAAGCATAGGCCAAAATTTGAAGCCCTTAACTGGCATTTGGTGACGTCTCCATAAGGGTGAAATATTCTTGAGTTGGATGTTAAACAACAATAAACAAACAAACAAATTAACAAATAAACAAACAATCTAGCTCAGCTGATGAAGTCTTATTGACAGAAATGATCGTCATTTAGGCCGCTTTTGTAAAACTTTCACCTAAGTATTGTTTATGATATTTGTAATGGTTGTTTGAATAATTGTTGTTTTATATAAAACACATTGTATACAGAGAAAAATGGGTGTTTACCCACTTTTGTCACCATATTGTACATATAAGTATATGTGTGTTTACACACTTTTGTCACCATACTGTACATATATATGTATGTTTACCCACTTTTGTCACCATACTGTACATATAAGTATATGTGTGTTTACCCACTTTTGTCACCATACTGTACATATATATATATATATATATATATATATATATATATATATATATATATATATATATATATATATATATATATATATATATATATGTATGTTTATCCACTTTTGTCACCATACTGTACATATAAGTATATGTATGTTTACCCACTTTTGTCACCATACTATGCATGCATATATATAAAATATATATATATATATATATATATATATATATATATATATATATATATAGTAATGACACGCATTACCTATAACTGCCAGAAGTGATTGGAAGATTTTCTGCAATTCGATCACTAATGCATGTAGATTGAATAGTACTGTTGTCGGGCAAGATAACAGTATTTAAAGAGATGCATAAAAAATCGGCCAACATGACTATAAAAATTTATCGTTAATCAAATCGGCTTCTATAGTCACAATGATGGCACAGAGTCAGACTGCTAGTAATACCAATTGCTTTGATGAAAAAAATCTAGTTTTTTTTTTATCACAGAAAATTTCAAGCCGGAGAGTATATTCATAGGCCAATGAAATCATCAACACTTTATACTTTACAAGTCTTATAACAGAAAAAGAAACTGAACAGATTCTGTTTTTTGTTTTTGTTTTTTTTTTTGTATTGTTGTTTTTTGGTTTTTTTTTTTGTATTGTTGTTTAATGTCCCACTTAAGAATCTTTTACTCATATGGAGACGTGTCACCAAAGCCAGTGAAAGGTTTCAAAGATTAGCCTATGCTCGGCACTTACAGCCATTGAGCAGTGAGGGTTCTTTAATGTGCCAATGCCTACTGTGACACGGGACCTCGGATTTTACTGTCTCATCTGAAGGACAGGAAACCGACCTGCCGCTGGCTGGACTCAAACTCACTATCATGAGTCAAGCGTGCTAACCACTGAGCCAGGCCGACTGCATGAATTCGTACAAACTGAGTTACGTTAAGATTTTACTTCTATTGTATATGTATCAGTTTTCTCAATAAGAGACGGCAGCCGGCAAAAACCACCATCTCTTGTAAAGGTTTTGCCGACTATAAGATTTCTGCATTGGAAAAAAATAGTATACTATATATCAATATCTGTATCAAATGTACGCCTTTGGCGGGGCCTAGACCCCTGGCTCCCATTTCTGTTTTCCCCAATTTCAATTCCACCCCCCCCCCCACCCTATCAAAAATGTTATTGAGACTATATATAACCAATAAGCTGGTTTTTTTGTATGCCATATAGTCTATATAAGGAGCTTACAAAAGCATCTTAGATTGATAGTGGAACTCTTTTTTTTCATTTCTGTGCATCTTAATTGGGGACAATCATTATTCAAAACGATGCAATACATGATATTTTTTCAGTAAATAAAAACATTTTAAAATTAAAAAAAAAAAATTGATAATTTTTTGTTTGTTCATGAACACCTTTTAAGGTATGGGAAGCCTTGATCATGGTAATTATGATGTATGCGGAAAAACAACCATTGACCTTCCACAAGTAAACTGGCAAACTTTCCCACATAACTGGTAATTGGATTAAGTTCCGCGGGACTCGTAGCTGCCCTCTTAATGTCCGATTCATGTAAGATGGTGGGGTGTAGTAACCTTTTGATTGTCATCCGGATGGCTTTACTGACTTTTTGGTTATGACAAGCTTCATGAGAAAAACATTTTATACCTCACTGGATAAATGTTGGGTGCTTAGTAGGAACAATTACTCTTGTGAGTGTAATTATGCCCCCTTTGTTGAAGCAGCGACATATTGCTTTTCTGCTGTTGGTTGGTCCATCGGTCTGTGCACCAACAGTTTCCATTCATTATCTCTGCAGATAATGCAGTTTTTATTCATTATCACATATTGAAATGAAATTTGGCATACAGATACATCATGAGAATATCTAAGTCAAGTTTTTATTTGCTTACAAATTTTGACAGAGTTATACCCTTTGAACTTAGAACATATCCAATAATTCAGTTTCTGTTCGACAGGTGCATATATTGAAACGAAATTTGGCATACAGATACATCATGAGAATATCTAGGTCAAGTTTTTATTTGGTTACCATCAAACAGTTTTTGACACAGTTATGCCCCTTTAGCATAGAAAATCTCTAATAAATCACAGATTCCATTTATAGGGGAGGGAGGGGGAGCATAACTTTTTTTTACAAACAACTCTTGTTTTAATGTTGTCATGCTTAATGACCTAAAATTTAAACTTGTCCATGTCAAAAAAGGTTCTCAAGACTTGGCCTGCCAGGTTATATGGAATTTATTATACCAAAGACGAAATTATCAACATGCGTAGAAGTGAAAGATGAAATTATTGACATGCTCGTAAATGAAAGATGAAAATAATGACATGCTCGTAAGTGTGGTATCCTGACCAGCAGAGCACCTGACTTTCATAAGGCATCATCTGTATCCATATCATAACTGTCACAGCCGTGTCAAAAATGCGTTGACAGCTATTCATAATTAATGAGATAATTTCTCGACAGACGTGAATGCTATAATAATGACCATTTACTGTATCTTCCTAAACAATTCTTTATTGGTCTATCGAGAAAAGAAAAAAAAAATCAATATTCGTACGTGTTGCATTGTTGCTTTTCGCAAGTTTAGAAGGATTTTATGGTTTCGCTGTTTGTATCTAAATTCATTGTATCTACATCAACTTTACTGAGAGTTGCGACAATTGTCAGTGATTGGCTGTTTTAGCTTACTTTTCATTTGATTAAAAATTCATTTTAAGAGATTGGAAGTACAAAACTTGTGCATCACGTCAAATTTAAAATGCTTTCAGCTTAATTGTTTGGGTTTTTTTTTATCTCTGGATAATTGTTCTTTCAATGAATGCATTTGCAGTTTTGAAAAAAAAATCATTAGGCTGTTGAAAATGTTTTAAAAACCTGTGAGTTTGGAATGATTTTAAAATTTCTTGCCTTGACTTAGGAAAAGAGGTAATCATAAAGAACATCTGATGTAATATATTTTTATCTTATTCCTCAACTATAAACTTTTTGTTTGTTCTTTCATTGTTTTTAATCATTTCAAACCCCCCCACCCCCCCAATTTCTGAATAATTTATCAACATAAGGGATGGTCTGTCAAATGAGGCTTAAAGCCCTGGCATTGGTAACATTTTTTGGGGTTGTCTTTTTCAAAAAAAAAAAAAAAATCAAAACAATTATGGGTGGATTTGACAGCTGTAGGGGAGGTGGAGTCCAAAAAATTAGGTGGTACAGTGAAAAGTCCAGGAATTTCATCTTATCAACTAAGTGGCAACCCTCAATAAACAAATCAAAATCTTTTAAAAATCATTAAAATATCACAGATTATCTTTATGAATTATGAAAGGTGATGTACCTGTACAGTACATTATAATTCACCAACCTCTGAAAAACAATGGACTTTTCTGTAAATCAAGAACTTAGGCCAGTCCAAATGTGTCTTTAGGGATGAACAAGTGAAAGGTCAGATAAAGTTTACATTGGCTTTTTGTTAATGAGATAGCAATGATTTTCTACGCTTTTGAAAGGCAATTGTATGTTTTTCTTAGGATACAATCAATAGCAAAGTCTGGTGATATGCAATTAATCAATTTCAGTGGGATATTAACAATATCACATGTGACCTCAGGTGACGGCATGTCAACATGCTAACAAACACGCAGTGAATAACAAAAATTGATGTGAAAATCGAAGACCTGTATCCTTGTAGATAATGATCCATTTAATTACTAGGATTTTTGCATTACGATGATTTTTATTGTCTCTCTGTGACGAAGCAGCAAAAGTGAGACATATTTGCTACTTTTCCGACATTGACGGCATCAGACTTTGGGTTTAGCTCCAACATTAAGTTTTGGTTTTCAGCTTGCTGTTCAGTTAATACTGGTGCTAGGTTGATGATATTTAATTCGCCTGAATGTTCCTCAGGGGTCTAGCATTTTTTTTTTTTTTTTTTTCAGAAATTTGCTGTTTAGCTCCAATGTTAAGTTTTTGTCACAGGCCTGCTGTTCAGTTGATATTGGTGCCAGCTTTGTGATATTTGGTCTGGATGTTCCTGGGGGATCTAGCACTGATATTATGATGGATGAATATCAAATATCAATATTTATTTTTTTTTTTTGAAAAATAACGTTTTCGGATATACTACTTTTTTGCAAAAATTTGCTGTGTTCAGATGTTAAGTTTTTGTTACAGGTTCACTGTTCAGTTGATATTGGTGCTAGCTTGGTGATATTTGGTCTTGATGATTCTGGGGGTTTAGCATTGATGTTAAGAAGTTTGATTGAGAACAGTTTTTGATTTGTTTTGGAGTTTTTTAGTTTTTGGTCTTACTGTTTCTGGAAATGATAATTGATTAATATTGGGTTTAAAAAAAACCCAAAAAACCAACTTTTTATCTCATTCAGTGAGTTTAAATGTCAACAGACTTGTTTTATTTTTATCTGTCTTGGAGGGGGTGTTCAAGGTGCCCTTGCAGTTAGTCATTTTAGAGCTTTTCTTGGCATTTTGGTGGTGGCCCACAGAAACTTAGAAAGCTTAAGTAAACATATGTATAAACATCACCTGGTGGTCTTTGTGGTTTCTTGAAATTATCAAAGTGTGCCAAACCCCACTTTGATTGGGACTGGGTGGTGAATCCAAATCTTCCCGACTTGCAAGGCTCAAAGCTCAAAGCTCAAATGAAATCACCACAAACTGCAGCCACTAAAAGTGGTCACCACACTATGTATATAAGACTTGTGTCCATTTAACCTGGTAATGTATACATTTTAAATGACATAATAACAATCTTCTAGGGTTTTCCTGTTTAATTTATAAACTTTAGTATGTTAAGTGTACTTATTAAACCTCATAGATGACGCACAGCCAGGATTTGCCTGAGAGCCACCACGACAAAACTTCAAGTATCCTCTCATCTCTCTCTCTCTCTCCCTCCCCCCCACTCCTATGCAGAACCCCTTGTGGGTTTTAGACAGAGTTAATGTTTGTGATATGAAACTCTCCAAGGTGTTCCGAACAAACATAAACAAAAAAAACGTGTAAAACAAGACAGCATTTTCACCTTCCTGAAGCCTATGAAATCAGCAAAATTCTAGAAATTAAAGATGCTTTAGTCTTTGTTTATTCTGTATGTGGGTATAATATATAATTGACTGCCATGGTTGTAGGGAAACACAATGATTTGTTTACCAAAGGCAAGTCATATTTTCCTGAGGGTAAAGGAAATATGACATGCCTTTGGGTAAACAAATTGTACAGTGTTTATTTCAAATTGCAGAGCACGACTAGTTGAAATATTTGGAATAGACAGAGTTCTGAGTGTGGAAGAGTTTTGATTGACCAGAAAAAAACCCATATATATATACCCAGCTAAATAAAAAATAAGATACAATGGGAATAATTCAGTTTTATTTGTGAAGGAATTATAACTTCTATTGGTGTTTTTATATTACAAAGCATTAAATTCATGATGTTTATCTCTTTAAATGACTGTATGTAAACATATTAAATGACCGTATATAAACATATTAAATGACCATATATAAATATATTAAATGACCATAGGCATGGGGCGAGTTTACAAGTATAGATTGGAATGGAGGGTGTCTAATCAATTAACTATGTGATTAGGGGTCATCTTTTATGTTCAGAAATCAGAGTGGTCAAGATTCAGAATACGAGATATAAATCTGTATATGAGTTACAGCAAAATATGTTGGGACCAAACTATTTTATTGGATTAATGAGAATAACAGAATACTCAAGATACGTAATAGACAGATTGTACATTACAGTATTGGTGATTCTAGATAAATTGACACATTAACAAATATGATTGTTACAATATAGATGACTAAATATAAATTGACACATGTTAACAAACGCGACTGTTATAATATAGATGACTAAAGATAAATTGACACAAGTTTGCAAACACGATAAGTCTTAATTAAATCATAACAACATTGGTGACAGGTTAGTTTTCGCAAAACAAAGATATTGGGAGAGACAGTATGTTCTCTTCATAGAATCAGAACAAAGCAGAATGTTTTACCTGTATACCCATAGTTTATCAAAAATAAAAAACATTTTTTTATAGAATGAGGATTTGACCTGAAGGTTTTTCTCACACAATATTATTTGACCAATACAAAAACAAAAAGTATCTCGGTTTTTCTCCCAAATGAAGCCTCACTTAATCATGCCACAAATAGCTACCAGATTTACGATGATGATTCGTTTCCTCTCAATACATGGATGATACATGTTTTAATCACAACACATCCTCGAATCACTGTTATCGTTATATAGACATGAAATAAGATTATTTGTTTATTTGTTTCACCGTCGTATTCTGTCTTGCCGAGAATTTTTCATTTTTATGAAGCTGTCACTCGGTATAAGTATAGTTCAAATGCCATAACTATTACCTCTACTCTAGACTTGCTGTAATTTGGGATATTTTGGCTTTGGCTAATTTTAGGCCCATTATACTTTTGCATAGCTAAAATGTGGCCACTTTGGCATTGGTTAATTTTGGCCAATTTTGGCTATTTGCTCAAATTTGGCCACTTTGGCTATTTTTTAGCCAGTTATATTTTGGCTTAGCTAAAATTTGGCCACTTTGGCTTTGGTTATTTTTTGCCAGGTATATTTTGGCAGAGTTAAAATGTGGCCACTTTGGCATTGGTTAATTTTGGTCAATTTTGGCTATTTGCTCAAATTTGGCCACTTTGGCTATTTTTTAGCCAGTTATATTTTGGCTTAGCTAAAATTTGGCCACTTTGACTTTGGTTAATTTTTGCCAGGTATATTTTGGCAGAGTTAAAATGTGGCCACTTTGGCATTGGTTAATTTTGGCCAATTTTGGCTATTTGCTCAAATTTGGCCACTTTGGCTATTTTTTAGCCAGTTATATTTTGGCTTAGCTAAAATTTGGCCACTTTGACTTTGGTTAATTTTTGCCAGGTATATTTTGGCAGAGTTAAAATGTGGCCACTTCAGCTTTTAGTTATTTTTTAGTCGGTTATATTTTTGCATAGATAAAATGTGGCCACTTTGGCTTTGGTTATTTTTTGGTCAGTTATATTTTAGCATAGCTAAAATTGACTGTGGTTCTATTTTTTGAGTTATATTTTGGCATAGCTAAAATTTTGCTGCTTTGGTGATATTTTGGTATGTTCAAATGTGACCAAGTCAAAAATATCTATATCTGAATCATCATTAAAGCAGCTACACAATGTTATAATTGAGTTATTTTTGTCAAATTATGTCTTACACTGACTTATTTAAACAAAATATGACATTTTTGTCAATTCTTTATTTAGTTTTATCAAAATATGACATGTACATGTATATATGTTTCACATATGACTTAAACATAAAGTCATATGACTTCCTTATGACAACTTATGACCTATCTACAGAGATATGGCACTTAAAATCACTAGGCCTCTCACCTCTGGTTTGAATCGCGCCAGGGTCGTTTTGAATTATGTGGGAAAGTTTGCCAGTTTACTTGCGGAAGGTTGGTGGTCTTTACCCAGGTAACTGGGGTTTCTCCCACATCAATAAAAACTGGACGCCATCATATATGACTTAAAGATTGTTGAGTATGGCGTTAAACAAAAAATCAAATCAAAATTAAATCTACAGAGTTGTGTCAAAAGTATTCCGTCACTATTCTTTGTTCATATTAAACCACATTAAAAAAAAAATGTGAAGCCATTTCTTATTGTATTTCTATAGAATTTTAACTAATAACTATTTTACCCCTAAAGACACATTTGGACTGGTCTAAATCATTGAGTCCTTCGTTTTTCCAGGGTTGATTAGTTAAAGAAAGATTAAGAGACAGTTTCATTATATATTTAGACTTTTTATTTTCTGAATTATAAATTAAAAGATTTTTTTTTTAGAAAGTTTATTTTTGTGATGAAAACTCCCAATATGGGCAAGTAAAATTATGACATCTAAATTTTACTTTCTGTTTAAATTATAAAATTCATGAAATAATAAATTAGAAAGTAAAATCTAATTATCAGATGAAACTTAGAATTATTCTCTATTTGATGGTGAAAATTTATTAGAATCTGATAAGAAATGACTTCACAATGATTTTTTTTGAAAAATGTGATTTTTATATGAAATATATTAGTTAAAAAACTACAGTGACCGAATAATTTTGGAATGTCACTGTATATCTCATTAGTTTAGTTCTTATATAAACTGTATAAAACTGCAGAAAATGCAGATTTATTGGATTCCTATTTTTGGTTATTCACTGTATGTCATTTTGATATGTGTGTTGTCCGAATCACATGACTTCGCAGGGGCGGAGTAACCTTTTGATTATCATACGGATTATTCTACTCACTTTTTGGTTATGACAGGCTTCATGGGAGAAGCCAGTACTCTTACCAGTGTAATGTTATGCTTTATTACCTAAAATTTAATCTCATTTGGGTCAAGTAAGGGTTCGCAAGACTCCATCTCACCATGTTATATGGATTTTAGGATTCATCCTAACAAAACAAAAAAAAACCCAAAACAAAGGAAATTTTTACTAAAAAAAAGTGCTGATTTGGTTAGATATCACAGGGATGTAATTATGGTGTTATATCTTTCTCTTGGCATAATCAGGGCCACCACTGTATCACTACAAAACTGGGGCCTCCATGGCCGAGTGGTTAGAGCATTGCGCTTTAAATCACACGGCCTCTCACCTCTGGTTCGAATCCCGCTAGGGTCATTTCGAATTAAGTGGGAAAGTTTGCCAGTTTTCTTGCGGAAGGTCGGTGGTCTTTACCCGGGTAACCAGGGTTTCTCCTCCACCATTAAAAAAAACTGGACGCCATCATATGACTGAAAAATTGTTGAGTATGGCGTAAAACAAAAAATCAAATCAAATCAAAATCACCACAAAACTGGTGAGTGGCATAAACCACCATTAGATACAATATTATTTCTTTTTCATTCGCTATGATTCATTTGCATATTGTTCTCCGATCATGGTAACTTAACCTGTCTCTTAGCATTAATAAGTTGAATCGTCTTTGAAATATCTAACAAGCTCTGAGAGAAGAAAACGAAGAAGAAACAGATGTGTTTCTTAAAATTACA